>JACGDI010005299.1:29301-69329 GCA_014898725.1 Jacaranda copaia
GTTGACGTGTGTTCTTGGTTGCAGATCTCAAGCCCAAAGTAATTTAAATCAACCGGAGTACTTGACTCTCCAACTCCCTGCAACATCACTTTCTTTCATCAATCCCTTCATTTTACATGCGCAACGGAGTCTTCATGATTTAAATTATGTCTTTCTATCAAATAAGTGTGCTCATTATCTTGCTAAGACGTCATTTTCTTTGTATCACTCTCAAATTGTCGCCACTGAAGTGATTTCCCATCCTATATAGCCCAGGATTCTATTTAATGACATAATATTGTTTGCTTCGCAGAAAAAGGAACAAAAAATAAAAAATAAAAGTCGCCACAGCCATAATTGCAAGTGTTAATATAATTCTTCAAATATAAATAATTATATCCGATAATTGGCTCATTGGCTACTCTCTCTCCCTTGCACCACTCATTTCTCTAAAAGAAACCAAATTCTCACGTATTCTTCTAAGAGAAGAAGTTAATCCACTTATATTCTAATGGGGAAAATTAGTCATTCGTTCCGAAGATTCTAAAATTATGAATATTTGCGTTAGTCAAGTCACTAAGTACTAAAACAAGCCACTGCTCACTCCTTGTAATTAATTTATTCCTAGTAATTATATTGAATTACACGATTGTTTGAAGGTCATCCAATATTTTCAATAAGAGAAGACTCTATTTATTTATTTAATTTATTAATTCTATTCCATATTATATTATTTAGCCTAGAATTAATTAACTTTTGGCCTTCTCTTTCAAAAGAAAAATTGGAAGGACACAAAAATATCATTCCCATTCGATTTCATTATCATGCACGTATATAATCCTAATAACAAATCATGTAAACAATACCCTATCCAAGACCAAAGATTTTCGTTTGGACCTATTTTTTTCTAAATTAACACCCAAACACTTATCGACTGATCAATTGATTCAAGCACACCATCCTCATACTTTTATATATGGGGTCTAGAATTTGATTCCAAACGAACCCCATCCTTAATGTACATACATATTAATTTGAGGGATAAAAAGTTAAATCTAACTACTTTAGAATTAATTTGATTCAACCAAATCGAATCGAAGTAAAACGTGAAAAAGGGTACTTTCCAAGACTTCCTTTCATACTAAAATTAAAGAGTAGGACACTGCGTTATAGCTGTATATACAATATGGTGAAGAAAAATGGGATTTGGATAAATAATTTGGATGAGGAATTCCTGGACAATTTGCAAGCAGCAGAGGACTTTGTCGTTTGGCAATTCCGGCACGAGATGCGGTCGGTCACGGGCATGCAATAAGCGCTTCCCCATTTCACGTGCACTTAAGTTTCCCACTTTTTAAAAATCTGTTAACTTTTTGGCCTTTTATGGGCCACCCAATTATGGCTGATATTTTAGTTGCTGCACGCAATAATGTATACATACAGTCTATGTTTAAGTTAATCATTTTGGTGTATGAAGACAAATCTGTTGAATAAGAGAGATAATGTCAGTGAAGAACATTATAAGAAAGAATTTAAGGCAAGTTTGATTATCCCAAGAATATGATCTACCCAGGAGGGTAAATATATATATATATATATATATATATGAGTTTTACCTTGTTGGTAGGCCCAGTAGGGGTTTATATTTTGCACACTTTGAATTCTTTGTTTTAATATGTATTTCATTTTCTAGTTTATTTTGTGTTTATGTATATATATATATATCAAATATATTAATTTTTTTTATAAAAATAATTAATCGTTAACCAAGTACAATTTCTTAACATGTACACATAAAATTGAAATAGAAAATGTAACATCTATTATAGGATTGAAACTTTAGACTATATTATAAAAATCTTGAGTTGTGGGTGTATTTCCAATAAGTTACATAAAAAATAGATGAAATTTCCAAAATAGAACCCTTGAGCACACAATGAGTTCGCCACATAAGATTCACACGATTCGATACTATTTGGGAATCCTCGAGTACAACTCCAAATGCTCTCAAAATTTTATGTTCTTGTTTTTTCAAGTGATATGATTCCAACGCTGACCGATTAGACAATTCTATAAATTATAGAAGTTCACATGTTCACAGTTAAGTGTTTTAGGAGTTTATATGCTGAGTTACAGTACATCAAATCCGGATCCAAATCTATTTAAAATAATAATATACATTAGCATAAATCTGTAGTTTCGACATAAATTCCATCAAAAGCTTCAAAATGAATAGTGTATAGGAAAGTGCTAATATTTTTGAAGCTTCAAATGGACTTTAACCATAACGTGAAACATGCAATAATGTACAAGAAAGTGTGACCAAAGCGCTAGCTACGATTGTAAGACTATAATAATAATCTTAGATGTACCACGTAAACATGCAACTAGAGCATATAATAATAATAATAATAATAATAATAATAATAATACTTAACAGAGTGGATGCACGTAATTATGATAACTAAGCAAAAGACCAAAATAAGACAAACTTATATGGACCAATTGTCAACCTAAGGGCCCGTTTGGTTTTGTTTTCAACACCCCTTTTTATTTTCTCCAAAAAATACAAATAAAAAGCTATCAATTTTTTTTCTTATTTTTACAGATATTTTCATCCTCAATACATTTTTCCAAATATATTCTTATGCTCTCTCTTCATTTCCATGCCTTATTTTTCCCTACTCTTATTTTTATGACTTTTAATATAAAAGCACAACACCACCTAACCAGATATCATTTTCAACCCTACACAATTATTTCATTTTAAAACAAAATATCCAAATAATATTTTATTTTCAAGCTCACAATTATAACTAACTTTCACTTTTTCATTTTGCCAAAAAATGAAAATACCTCCATAAAATAAAACTAAATGGGTTTCCTCATTTTTTTGTTCTCATCACTTGCATATATGCCAAAAGAAGAATATTTTATCAATCATTATATTCAATCATTATCCAATGTATACAGCCCTATCTAATTGTTAACAACTCTAAATCCCATCATTTTTTTACTTAGATGCAGTCTCTTGCCTAAACGAAGCTTAAAGATTCAAAGGAAAACATCTTCCTTGTTTTCCATTTAAAGAGATTGAAGAGTAACAAGGGAAAAACGTTAAAATGTCTATAAGGTTATACACCTTTAAGTTGTTCTAAATAGTCCAAAAACATTTCACACAAACTTGAAAACATTCTAAAATGTTGCAAATAAATGAAGAAAATAATAAAATACCTAGATGTATAATTTTTTTTCTGAAATTTATCTTTAATTTTTAGAATGTATTTAAATAGTCTCGAAAAATGCTAGAGAACCTCTTCCACAAGCTACATCATCCAATTGAGTAAAACAGAAATATAAATAATGATAGAACCTCACTTGTAATCTACCACATTTGGGGAGTTAATTTCATTGGAAAGGGAAAAAAAAATCTTGCAAACTACATTTTTTTTTTTAAACTCCATTCTAGATAAAAAGATGGATGAGGTATATTCATTTTGGTTCACATACGAACCCCCCCCCATTCCAACTAAAGAGATGGGACCCATAATACACATTTTTCTTCAAACATGAACTCCTATTCCAAATAAAACGAACCAACAGAGCACATTATTTGTTCACAAACGTAAGTTTTGCAGTCTCTTCTTCATGTCTGCAGATGGAACATATATATAACTTCCCAATAAACAAAAATTATAATAAGAATATCTTCCAAGATCACCTATGGAAGATATCATAATCATCTTATTAACTTTACACAGAACAAGAACGATATATAATGCCTAAAAAATTAATTTGAGTTGCACTTGGTCCATACACTGCCACTTAATGACATAAATTATTACATTTATTCTTGATCGGTCATCATGATACAACCTTTATAAGAGTCCGGCAGTGAATAGTTTTATTGAATACTCACTCAAATAGCTAAGTAGTCCTAAAATTAAGGGATGCATGTACTTAACATCCCGAATCAAATAATGTTGAGTTTTAAGATGCTCAACAACCATTAGAGACGGTAGCTCTTGCAATACTTCACACGTCAATTCATCTCCAAGAGCAAATACAAGCTTTTGACATATACCATCTATAATTACAGATTTTGACAATTGAATATCACATACGTTGGCTTAAGTTGCCCCTAATTTTGGGTATGTGCAACCCATTTTCTAGTAAAGGACATGACTCCCTTGATTCTCTGAGTGTTGGTTGAGAAATATCCAAGTCACTATGGATCTGAACTTTGGGATGATACGAAGCAATACTATCATCATTAGATTTATAATAATCAAGAGATATACAAACTCCATGCTTCTCAAATTCAGGAATTAAATTTTGCCTACAATAACAACAAAAAATAAAATGTTAAGGAATCCAATAAAATGTTAATGTTAATTGTATCTGTATTTTAAAATGAAAAGAGAATTTTCTAATAAGCCAATCATTCATAAAGACTCAATAGATAGATGCAACAAGAAACAAATGGTAGCTAGTTGGTAAGAGGAAGAGCAAGTAAACTACGAAGAAATTAAGATAAGGGTTGTTTATATGGAGTAGATACAGTGCGCAACTAAGATGATAAAGCTTATTACCATTGTAAAAATTGCACAAACACTCCTCCCCCCCACCCCCAAACCAAAAAAACAAAACAAAGAAAGAAAGAAAGAAAAAAAATCTGTTGCTGGGGCAATTGTTAGCTCCAATTTGTTATATTGTGTAAGGAGGAGACTAACAATAAACAAAGTAAGTACACAAAGATAATGGTACTAGGAAGCCCACACCAAACTGCTCAAGCATGAAATCAGAATGTCGTATGTTTTATTCCATTAAAGGAATTTTTTCTCCACAAAAAATAATTGACTCTCTACATCTCTCTTTTCCTTCTGCCAACTTTCAAAACTTCACCAACTGAAAAATGCACATAAAATAAAGATCACACATAAAAAGAAAAATCTTTTATTCAAAATATACATCAATGTAAGAATCTTCTATACCATTCTAGGTTGTAGTTGTCCATAAAATAGACATCGTGTAAATAAAGGGAGTAATCTATTGTCACTAATCTCTAACATCTAAAGGAAGCCAGCCATAGCCGGCAAATCGTATGTAAGAAGAGCGTTGTTGATTTTCGTGCTAAGAACTGATAGTTCATTTCTTTCCTAAGGAAGCCAATAGCACAAGTCCGGCTGTTCGACCCCGCTTTACTTGTAATTTTTCTTTAGTCAAGTTGTTCTTCTTTCACATTGTTCACAAACAAAGGAGAGGAAACACGAGAAGAGTAAAGGAAAAAGATGAGCATATTAAATCCCTTCGTTTGCATTGTAGGATGAGGCTTGATAGTGTAGAGAAATAAATGAATGCCAAGTATAATTAAAATAAAATAAAATGAAAGGTTCAAATATATCTATATATATTATAATAAAATGTCAAGGTGTATATATATGCATATAATAGACCTCAAACCTCACATTAGCACTTACATCTCATAGCACTTAAGAGCTCTCAATTTCTATCACAATACGACAATAGCTTAAGTTCTATTTGTAGATTTTCAACCATCATCATTCTCCAACCTTTAAGGTTGGCATTAATTTTTCTAATACAAAACATCATGTGCCAAAATTAAAGGAAGATTCTGGCAACAAATTTTTTTCGAGGTGCAATGAAGTTTCAAGAGAAAGAGAGAGTCAGTGTATTTTATTAACACTCTCCCTCAACAAGTACTCTCTCCGATGCTGCTTCCTTCTACCATACCAAGTTGTCTTTTAAAATCTTCAAATTTTGCCGCATTGAGTCCCTTGGTGAAAATATCTGCAACTTAGTCTTCCATGTCCACATGCTCTATCTCAATTTCACCTCGCAACACATTTTCACACAAAAAGTGATAATGTACTTTCACGTGCTTGGTTTTTGCATGGAACATTGAGTTTTCTTGAAGACGTATTGTTGACTAGCTATCGAAATATATTCACACAGAGTGATTATTTGATTGCCTAAGATTCTTCATAAGTTGCTTAAGCTTTGTACACTCTTAAGCCACCATAGTTGTTGCTGGATATTCTACCTTGGTACTTGATAATGAGACTGTAGGTTGTGTTTTGCTGCACCAAGAAATTGGTCCTACTCCAATGTTAAACACGTAACCAGTTGTTGAGCTTCTTGTATCATGATCGCTAACATAATCAACATCACAATGCCCAACTACTTCACATATGTCTTCTTTCTTGTATAGTATGCAGTAGTCAATTGTGCCTCTCACAGCGTAAAATTCTTCATCTAACTTCTAAATAAGGCTTTTTGGAATTTTGCATATATCGACTCACCATTCCTACTACATATGCTATATTTGGTCGTGTCATGGTGAGATAAATGAGGATGTAAACTATTTTCCTATACATTGTGGCGTCCTTGAGGTTTTCTCATTCAATATAACATAACTGCGCATTAGCCTCTAGTGGAGTTGAGAGGGGCTTGCATTCTAACGTCCCATACTTCTCAAGTAGTTCCTTGGCATACTTGTGCAGATGTAAGAAAATCCTTTCTTCATCTCTCTCTACTTCAAGTCCAAGAAAATGTTTCAATTACCTAAGTACTTTCATGTGAAAGTGAACTAATAGATTGGTTCTAACTTGATCTCTTTTTCATCATCTCCCATGATGATAAGATCATCCGCATAAACTAACACAACTACAATCTTGCCATTTTGAGTTTTCACAAATAAGCTTGAATTTGTTGGCGCCATAATATAGCTGCTTTGAGTCAGAAAGTTTGCCTTTTTTCCCATACCATGTACTTGGTGATTTTTTTAGCCTATAAAAAGCCTTTTCAACTTGCATACATAGGTTAGATGTGTTTTGCTCTCAAAACCTTGTAATTGTTCCATGTATATTACTTTATCTAATTCTCTATGCAAAAATGCATTCTTCATGTCCATTTACCAAAGTTTCCAATCTTTGCTTACTGCTAAATCCAAAAGAATGCTACTACCGTGATCTTTACTACTAGACTGAATATCTTATCATAATCTAGCCCATATTTCTAAGAAAACCCACTAGTCGTGCTTTATATCTCTCAATTGAGCCATCTAGTTTACCCTTTATCTTGTAAACACATTTGCATGATACGGGTGTCGTATCTTTGGACCTTAGAACTAATTCCAAAGTCTCATTTTTCTTTAAAGGAAGCTTCCTTATATGATAGAGGTTCCTTTACTGCATTGGCATATTTAGGATTTGACGTTTTTTGTTTTGTGGACCTTCTAAGTTGAGGTTGAGTTTCCTTCATTTCTCCTTGTGTCTCCTTGGGTTGGCTCGATCATTCTTCTTCCAACATTCGTTGATACACTCCTATTCTCCATAGAGACTTTACTATTTTTGCTTGAGTAGGTTCCTCGACTTCTTTTATACTTAGATGCATATCACCATCAACTTCTTCAATGTTCCTTCTTTCTTTCTCATCAATTTCTTTTAAATCTGGCAATATTATTGAATGA
Source organism: Jacaranda copaia (assembly GCA_014898725.1). Lineage (NCBI taxonomy): Eukaryota > Viridiplantae > Streptophyta > Magnoliopsida > Lamiales > Bignoniaceae > Jacaranda > Jacaranda copaia. The sequence goes on from JACGDI010005299.1 coordinate 36,773, forward strand.
GGTGTCCACCAAGATAATGACTCATCAAACACCACATTTTGAGACATATAATAACTCCATCCTTTTTGTTCATTATCATAGCCCACAAATATGGTTCGTAGTGCTTTTTTATCAAATTTGCTACGCAGATTGTCAAGGATAAACATATAGCATATACATTCAAATACTCAAAAATAACTTACCATGGGCTTGATCCTCCATAACTTTTGAAATGGTGAAAAAAATTCAAGTTTTGCTTGAGGTAAACTATTAATCACATCTGCAGCTATCTTCATGCACTCGGCCCAAAATCGAGGTAGTACACGTTTTGCATGTAGCATACTCCTGCATTTCTTTGCAAAATGTCTATTCTTCCTTTCTGCTACTCCATTTTGATGTGGAGTATTTAGACAAGTTATTTGCCTACGTATCTTGCATTCTTTTAGATATTTTATTAACAGGGGCGAGGTATATTCACTTTCATTATCTATCCGGCGCAATCTTATTTTATAGCTAAGTTCTTTTTCCACCTCTTCTTTAAATTTCTTAAATTTACTTAATTTTTTCGATTTTTCTTTCAAGAAATCTACCCCTACATACCTTGAAAAAGCATCAATAAAGGTGATCATATATCTAAAGTCTCTGATAGATGGTTGTTTTATAGGCCTAGCATGTCTTAATACACTAATTCAAGAGGTCTCTTAAATTTATATTTTGTCTCCTTATAAGACAATTGGAGTGCTTTCCGATATTGGCATCATGCACACACTATATCCTCTCAAACATCTAACTGAGAAAATCCCTTGAGCATGGATTTCTTTATCATTACCTTTAATTTGTGATAACTCGCGTGCCCTAGTCTTTAATGCCACAAATCAACTATTTCATTTCAGCTAGTTTTATCTACATAGGCATCTTAGGCTAACATCACATAAATGGATTCTATTTTTTGCCCCTCCATATGAGGTGTGTATGTCAATTTCAGACTTGGGTATGCCTTTATGTCATTCAGCCCAAAGACTACATAATTCCCAGAAATTGTTAGTTGTGACACTGATAATAAATTTTTTTTCAAACCTAGCAGGTGATACACATTCCACAGCTGCACTTGTCGCGTGCTATGATGAGGTACAATTAACGTCTTACCAATATGAGTAATTGGTAACTTAGAATTATTGGCTATAATCACCATCCTTTCTCCTTTATATTCAGACATGCTTACTAATTTTCCTTCGTCTCCATTTATGTGATTAGAGCATCCAGAATCCACAATTCAATCATCATTATAATTGATCAAGTTTTTACTTACTATTGTGAGGGTAGTCTCTTCCTTTGTACAAGAGAGTGCTATTTCCTTCTTCATTTGTTCTTCTATTTCTTCAACTACAAAGGAGGCTTGGAAATTCCATTTCTCTTCACTCTCATTTTGAATATAAGATGATGTCGCCATGTTCCCTTCTGCTTGTTTGTATCGGCAATCTTGAGCATAATGACCTTTCATACCACAATTATAGTATTGATTGTTTTTGTGACATGAAGTCTTACCTCTTATTTTATCTTAACTTGGTTGCACTCCCTTTTGTCGCCAACTCTTTTATTGTGTCCTTCTTGGAAATCTTCCTTACCTTGCATTATATCCCTCATTCTTGGGTATCACAATCTTCTGATCTTTTGAGGCATTTTCCTCCCACTATAAAGAGCCTTCTCTTCTTCTTTGATTGAGGTTTTAAACATTTGTTTGTCTAAAGCCTCTTAGTTTGCCAATATTCTCTCTAATTTATTTAAAGTTAGCTCATGGGCCCATCCACGAGTTGCCGTGACAAGACCAAGAAATTCGAGTCGCAACCCATGCATTATGATCCTCCTTATTCTTGTCTCCATGATTGCATTTTGAGGATCTAATTTGAAAATTTCTTGACAAAAAGATTTAACTTTGGTAATGTATTCACTTACCGTCTTATCATATTGCAAGATCGACATTAGCTCATTCTTGAGATGTTGTAACTTTGCATCATTTGTCCGAGCGAATACTTCAGCGAGTGTATCCCAAGTTTCTTTTGTTATTTTTGCATCCTTAAACTACTACAATAGATCATATTGATAAAGTGTACATGGTTTTTCTAGCTCGAATCTTCCATCTTTTTAAATCATCCTCTTCAATTGTGGGTTAAGTTTCACTTTTCCCAACGATACTCCATAAATCCTAACCGAGCAAGTAAAAGTACATATGACTAGCTTCACATGCCCAGACTGCGCACCAATAGCATCTTAACGTAACACAAATTAATATGGTTACTTAACCTGGTGCACCTATTTTCATGGACCCTATCGATATCTCTTGAACACGTCGTTAATGGTCCTCGATCACCTGTTTCAATACCACTTGCAAAGAAATAAATAAATGCCAAGTGTAATGAAAATAAAATTAAATTGAAGGCACAAATATATGTATATTTATATGTATGTATTATAATAAAATATCAAAATGTATATCTATGCATACAATAGACCTCACACCTCACAGTATGGCACTTACACCTCACAACACTTAAGAGCTCTCAATTTCTATCACAATATGACAATAGCTTATGTCCTATTTAAAGATTGTCAACCATCATCATTCACCAACCTTTAAGGTTGGTGTTCATTTTTCTAATGCAAAAATCATGTGCCAAAATTAAAGGAAGATTTTGGCAACAGAAATTTTTTGAGGTGCGGCAAAGTTGAGAGGGGGGGGGAGTTGATGCATGTTATTAATAGATAGATTATAATATCAAGTTTCATCAAGTGTTTGGTTTAAGTGCTGTAAGTCCTTGATAGATAAGGGGTCCAGTCCACAATCCATCTAATAATTGATAAATAATCCTCATAATTTGGCCAAGATTGTGTAATCATTTATCATGTTGGGAAAAAAAATTAGTTATTTGAATCTCACTATGTGTAATCCTAATCACCAAACACTGTATTATCTTATTTTCAACAATGTTATCTCACTATATCATTATAATTTTATCAATCTTATCTATATATTCAAACATCTCTTTAGTGTTCTTTCTCTTGTTGCTCTCTTTTAATAGCAATTCCTCCAGAACTTGATAATTTGAAGAGACCTTTTTTACCCCATGTCATAATGTTAATTAAGTGAATTGTTAAAAAATGGGTGAGAAATATTTCCAATAAAGGGAGAAGCAATTCCAATAAATTAATTGTGATAGGCGAAAGGTTACAATAATTTAGTTCTTTGGTGGTCCATTTTAGGATGGAAAATAAATAAGTAATTAATCAGAATGAACAGTCAAATAAATTTTTTTAAAAATTGTGTATGCCTTTGAGTGTGCTAATTAGACCATGTGGGGTGGTTGAAATAGTTAAATCCCGCATGAAGGTAAAAAAATCCTAAAAAATTTAATTAGGGAAAAAATAGTCTGAAGAGAAATTAGTTCGATAAATGAATTGCTAAATGCGAGTTTTAACTACAATTCTCATGGAAGAAATTTATTCCATAAACAATGTTATATAGAATGGACCAATGAATTGCATTTTGCCTGCACGATCCCGGCCACTAAACTTGAACCATACTTTAAAAACCAACCAACCAATTCAAACTTCTTAAAATTTACAAAACAAAATTAGCAACAGCCCCCTCTGCTGTAGATAGTATCATCATAGTAATTTAGGTTTTTAAACTCATAATTTCTGAATTAGGAACCAAAAGAGAAAAAGAATTATACATCATTTGCTATCCTAAATCAAAGCTTATGACAATATTGAACAATTAACAGTATGTACAACCCCATTCTTATCTACCCAAGATATAATAACGGAATAACAACAATTCTTGTGCCTCCCTTGTCGAGAAGCCACCTCCACTACAGATATATAGAAGGTACACCCCGTGCCCGGATCAATTCACTAGTCTAATTTTACTACAGTCACCTCTAATTGTACATAAAACCAGACCTCACAGAGTGGTATCGTATAGACATCATCTTATACTATTTTCCATTCTGGGTCTGGGTCATTTCTATACGATTTGGGGTCACTCTCCTGAAGACGTCCCAAAGGTGTCAATCCGTTACATGATTAGTAAAATGGAAACAACTCACAATTAAAATAGGTAACTTTCAAAGCAAATTACATTTTATTCCAAAACATTATATTTTACTAGAAGTTGTATTTTGAAGCATATTCGTTAAATGTAATTCGATGAACAATAAGGTCAAAAGCAAAAATATCTAACGTGGCTAACAATTAAAGTAAAATCAATTATAATTAGTCATACAAGATATCCACTACATATAGTACTTCAATGCCCCATTGAAGAAAAATTGTAGATACCCACCTGCTTGAGTGAATTTTGTCATATGAACTAGTTGGAGCTGGATGCATCTATTGAGTTGTTATCCAACATAATCAATGGTAATTAGAATTATTTATTTGAATTTAGTTCGCATAATAATAATGGGAACATGGGGGGTGGTTTTTAAGGTTTTCGGTCGAGTGTTCGAAGACTAAATTTTTTCTTCTTGGGTAAGAGTGGGTTCTTTTTATTTGAAGAGATTGTTCGAGTTGATAATTAGTAATCTATCCCAAATGATCAAATAATCACTTTAGATTGAAGAATTGGGTTGGAATAGATGGGAAGATAGTTTTCCCAACAACTCAATTTTTTATGGAGGCTTTCTTATCGCTTATTGTCACTCCCGAAGCAAGAAACAAGTTGTAATTGATTAAATTAGTGTTTCTAGAACATGCTGACGCAAGATGCATGGAGTTTGGGCGCCGAAACCAAGCCTAGTGAGTTTAAATCCAAGTTTCCAGTTGGCTGATGGGTAGAATTTTGCCATCGTTATCTTCTACATTCTGGTTATAGCGTATGAACTCTCAAATTCTGCTAATTCTGCAAAGTACCAGGGTTTAATGGGTTCAAGAATGGCTCAGTTTGATGGAGAATTGAGGAAGATATTACAACCTGAAGTTGGCTCCACGAAACAGAAATTGTCAGAAGTCCAGTTTTCGAAAATCGGAAGCGAGGGGCCAAATTTCGAGCTTCCATTCCATTCAACATAAGACATCTTTGAGCCAAAATGTAATACTAATGGAAACTTTTTATTTCATGCTTTCTATGGGTACAAATCTCATGTAATGCTGCTCAAACTTTTAAATTTAAACATAATAGAAGTACGGTAAAAGTTGATTTGTAGCTATCTTGTTCTTTGGTTTGGATTTGCCGATATCCTAATTTCATATCGAATTTTGAGAATATTTTAGCGTGATAAAGCCTATTGAGAAGATCCCTCTTATTTGGTAACGGATATCTTATCCCTTTTAATTATTTATTACGCAGCTTATAATTAATTACTAGTCTAGGAGCTTCCTTTTCAAGTTCAACTGCATTTTCAACATAAAATGCTAGACAACTCCATGAACGGTAACTTTGTCTAATAAGACCCTTTTGTAAGAGATCATTGATCTCTTTTTTACGCAACTCGAAATGACGTTGACCAATGGCTATAGGTCTTGTCTTGGTGGAGATTTTCTTTTCATCAAATCCTTCCTCATAAGGAAGAGAGACAACAAATTTATTCCAAAGCTAGAAGGCATTAGAAACTTCAACATAGATTTGTTGTTGTGCCTGCTCTTGAAAAGAATTAATCTTTTCTTTGGTTTTTGGGCACTCCAGCTTGCTTTTATATTTTGTACTAACTTCATCTTTTAAAGATTTAAGGAAATTTTCCTTTTCTCTATTAGAGAATTTAGCATATTTATGGTGTGATACCTAGGCATAGTAGTGAAGGAAAAATAGATAGAAGTTTCATCTAAATTAGAAGTAATTCCCTTCTCATCTATTGAAGTAATTGAGAAAAGTAAATGGAGGAACGGATTTCCCAAAGTTGCTGATGTAGATAATCCTTTGACCATTATAAATGGCATAGGGATACATTTCCCATTATTGCAAATCTAAAAGTTTATAATGCACCAAAAGCGGCTATCTGTTGGCAGCAATAACCACTTGAGTTGTTTTGCTATAATGTCTTGTAGGAATTCTTCTTTTAGAAATGCAGATAATATCTACTCTTGAATCCACCATGGCTTCCACTTCCAATGGGAATTTTTTATTTACTACTAAGGTGACCTTAATAAACCATTTTTGGGATATAACTTGATCAATAGTGTTAATCCACTGACATTTTTGAGTTCTTTACCAGAGATATGATTTATTTCTCTTGTTTCTTTTTTTTCATCATCTGAAGTTTCTGATTCTTCTCTTTAGAGGATGATGCTTGGTTTGCTTCTAAATAAGAAACTTTGACTCTTAAGTCTGTTATTTCATATTTAATTTAATTTATTTGAACTTTAAACTCTTGTATTGTTGGATAACTAACCACTAGCTTTTTTAATCTTTCCAAAATATTTTGAAAAGAGTAATATTAGTCAAAAAAATTTACCGTTTGAGAGAGCTTAGTCTTCTTATTTTCTTTTGGCTTTTCAATCAAATATGCCTCTAAGGCTTTTCTTTTCTTGATTGAATCCTCTATTTGATCTATAAGATCGAGGATAAAGCTTTCACCTTTGGTAAGCATATTAATGCTTAAACCAAATGGTCCAGCAAAACAATTATCCCACTCACATCCTTCTTTGCAGCTGTTATGCTGTTGTTCTTTAGGTTCTTCATTAGAAGAATCTGATGTTTCTTCTAAGAATTCTTCTCCTTTTGAGTCTTTTCCCAGAACTTGTACTTCAAAATTTCTCCTTCTTCAGTTAGGAGAATTGCCTGTAACACTTTCTTTAAATCCTTCTTAAAATTGAGTGATAGGATTTTTCTTTTTATGGTTCTACCCTATGTTTGTTGGCGTAATGGCAAATTTTGTCACATTTATGGCAAACTACCATTTTCTTTTTCTTCCTATAAGAAGGTGTTTGTGTTTCTTAATGCTTAGCATCCTTTTGTTCCTTATGATGTTTCTTTTTCTTTTTATGATGCGTATAAGACTCTTTATGTTTATGATGCTAATAAGCATTCTTATGTTTCTTATGTTTTTGCCCTTTTAGGAAATTCAATAGGCTAATAATTAATTTGTTCACAAAAATTTCCCAGTGTCTCCTTATTATGGAGAGTAGGGGTGTGTATTTAGTTAAAACCTAACGGTTCGATTGATTGACCAAAATTTTAATTTTTTGAAAGACCTAACTGAAAACCAAACGAAACATAGTTTTTTGTATAAAGAAAGTGTGATAAAAAAAAATATATTTTTTTGTACAAAAAAAGTATGATACAATTTTGTTTGATAAAAAATTTGAATTGGGTTACTTATTCTTTTAATACCAAAAAAATTATTTGATAAAAGTAAGTTTAATAAAAAGTACTTGTTTTTAGGTGAAAATTTGAATTAGATTACTTCTTCTTCTTCTTCTTTTCTATTTGATAAAAAAAATGTTTAAGTAATAACAAATTTGAATTGGACAAATATTTGATACCAACATGTTTTTTTTAATAAAAGTTTGAGAATGTATATAATTGAAAAAAAATAGTGCTACTTCGATTAAATTTAAATATATACATATATATATATATATATATAAACCAAGCTTTTTTTTCCCCATAATTATGAATCACACTAGAAATATTTTTATTGTTGTTGCCCAAATGAAATATATATATGTGTGTGTGTAAATTCGTATACCTATAAATGTATTATCGATTATGTATGCATACACAAAAATCTAATCTAATCTGAAAAATATTGACAGATATCAAATAATTATATTAAAATTTTAAAATTAATTATGTCAACTTTAAAGATTCTTTGTCATTAAGTTGTATTGTCCTCATTATATTTAATGCAAACATTATCAAAATACTTTCTAATTTGTAGCTCATTCAGGTGCGAAGGATCTGTATTCCATATTTCCATTTCTCTAGTCATCCACTGAAATTTGTTATCATAAAATTTTTACAATATGATATATTTAATTGAGTCTCATGTTCAATATTATTCTCTTTTTTTTATACTATTATACATATTTCATAATTTTGAAATTTTAAAAATTTGGAATTGAATTTAAAACAAATACATTTAAAACTATATTATTCATTTATATATTTATGTTGTGTTTTGAATTTTCCAATTTATCCTTCAAACTATATTGTAAATTATTGTTGTTAGAATAATTAAAAGGACAAATTATTTAAATGAACAAATATAACTTGTATTTCAAACACAAAACAACCTTTGTTTTTATAATAATATAGAAGATTGACTAGCAAATGCAATGTACGTACCACTAGTGCTACCACAAGAATAGGATTCAATCTCTTAGTTTGCAATTTAAATTGAAATTTTAAATTTACTTATCAATATACCCTATAATATATATAAGTTTAATTAATTAATTAATTAAAAGAAAATTTTTAATTTTCTTTTTATATCATTTTTTTTTTGCTTTAAATCATAGTCATCTATTTTTTATATGTAATGTATATTAGTTTGTATAATAAAAAAAATCATAATCGTGATAATTTTTTTTCTCTCTGTATTTATATCATATTTTTTTTGCTTTAAATCATGTCATCTATTTTTTATATGTAATGTGTATTAGTTTGTATAATAAAAAAAAATCATAATCATGATAATTTTTTTTTCTCTCTATATCATTATCGTTCATGTCCTTATATGCCATATATTAATATCTATACTATTTATAAAACATAGGGTTTTTGTAGCATCCCATTTCAGGACAGCACCCAAGTTGAAGCATCACTCAATTCAATCTTAAAGTACAAACCCACTTAAAGTAAAACAATTCATATCATCCCCAAAAAATCAATAAAAGTCATTACAGTCAATAGGCCCATCAGAAATTTTTTCCAAAAATTATCAAAGATAACAGTAGCCTTCCACTTAAGCAACAACAACAAAAGTACTATGTACATAACATTAGGAACCCCACATCATTCATTAAAATATATACATACTGCTAATATTTAATCCAAACTTAACATGTTTTAATACCCCACCAATTTAGACTTGACATATCAAAATATCTCTAAATTTAAAACATAGCATTCCAAGGAAACCCATAAACCTATATACCACTTGATTTAATACAAAACATGTTCCCTCAAGCTTAAGCTAGGAATCCACATTTTTCATTCAACCCTACCTGAGAAATAAGGAATAACAAGGAGGGTGAGTCTTACGGACTCAGTGAGGGAAAGGAAAAGTATAATATCTAAAAGAAAGGTTTAAATAGTACGATTTTCAATAAACAACTTGATAATAACAAGGAGTTCAGTGAAATCAACAATGTATACATAATTAACATGAAATCAATTTTTTGTAAGTTGTTGGTCATTCCATTTTGCTCAAGCACTCACCCTACCAGGTAATGACTTATTTTATGGCATGGTTGACTGCATGCCAAATCCCTACACTCACAGTTAGCTGTTTCCAGCTACCTGTAAGCTAGGATTATAGGTGGATACTAGCTAGAAAAACTTATGTCCGCCAGTCTGTTTGCATGCTCATTTTTTGGACCTAGCCCTTGGGCCCAATTTCCCCGTGGCGTCCCTTTGGGTGATATCCACCCATGGCGTCCCATGGGTTAGTGACTGCCTATGTCTTCCCATGGGTTAGTATCCACCCATAACTTCCCATAGATTAGTATCCGCCCATAACTTCCCATAGATTAGTATCTGCCCATGTCTTCCCATGAGTTAGTAAAATATAATGCCACCAGATAACAGTCCAATATCAAATAAAATTTACAAACTCTGAGAACTTCAAAGAGTATTCAAAACAATCATTTTCCAATAAGGACGATAAAATATCAAGTAATTTTCAATCCAGAGACCCTCACTGGGTTTAATTTAAAATAGTCATTTTCAATAAAAGAGGGTAGAATATTAAGTAATTTTCAATCAAGAGAACCTTATGGGGTTCCATTTAAAACAGTCATTTTCAATAAGATGTCTTGCTCGAATGAATTAGTTAGTACTAGAAATGTTAGAAAAAGTGAACAAAAAGAGTAATAAGAAGTGAAGAGGACAAAGACACTTCCCAACCAGAAAGCAAAGTTCCTACTGATGGTATACTTAGTGTAAGCGAGCTCTAAGATCACATCTTTGGAATAAAATCCAGTCAGAAAAGGAACCTCATAGGGTTCCATTTAAAATAGTCATTTTCAATAAAAGATGATAAAATATCAAGCAGTTTCTATTAGAAGAACCTCACAGGGTTTGATAATTAACAATGATAACAATAATTTGAATGGATATCAAATCAACAGAACCTAATAGATTCAACGATTTCATGGGATAAAGTATACAAGCAAGAACCAATTGTTAGATCCCTCATAGGGGAAACAATAACAAACAAAGTACGGTAATCAAGTCAATATCAACCCTCACAGGGGTTTATCAATGAAATGATAAGTACAAGAGGTGCCAGATTGGCAAAATCCCTGACAGAGTTCTCAACAGAAAATGAGTAAGCTTATACAAAGCAATAATCCAAAGTGGGAGAAACCCTCATCTCTTATGATCTCAGTACTATTAAGCACTAACTGCGGTCTACTAATCCGCTAGGTCTACACCCTCATCACCTAATCAAAGTATCCTTATAATCAAAATCTTGTCAAACTCTAATATTCCTTAACAATTATAACAATATCATTTAATAGTCTAAAATCACTTAGATTTATCCATTTATGCCAGTTTTAAGGTTTCGAAGTGATTTGAATACTCGATGCAATAAATTCCTTGTTAGCATAATAAATCTTATATTAAGTCTCAACTTAATACAAGTGAGTCCCAAATCAATATCAATGCTAACTATCCCAAATCATAAATCTAAGATTTTTTTGATCAATTATTCCCATTCAATCAAACTTAATCAAATGAGAATATAATCCCAAGTTCATTGCTCCATATCTCATCCATGCATGTTTCAGTTCTTGGTCCCAAATCAAAATTTTGATTCAATTAACTAGTATTTACATCATAGGTTAGCCTAACAATTTACTTAGATTAAATTAGGAATTAATTAATTGAAGTTTTACCCACAATTTGATCGAAAAAATCTTAGATTCACAAACCAAGCACACCATTATGATTGTCGTATCGAACTGCCTCTCTACTGCTGTTATGCTACTTTTGTCGAAAAATACCAAACCACCATTGTTCTCTTCCTTTTTTCCTCATGAGTCCAATGGTACCCTTAGTTTTCAGATCAAGGTAGGAAAGGCCGTCAATTGTGGCCCAAAAGTTTCAATTTTTTCTTCCCACCGTCGCACTTGTTACGACTGTTTCCATCACCATCGCTGCTCTACTCCTCCATGCAAGGCCACTAGATTGTTCTTTGCACCAAGAGCTCTCAAAACCACTCCCCAGATCATCCAATTGACACCAATCAGTCGTTGATCTAGAGGTAAATTTTTGGTTCTTCAAAACTGTGGAAATCTTGGTGTTAGGTTTGCTAAAGTAAGAGGAGTGATAGATGTTTGGCAGTGTGGCTGGTGTTTGCTGCCAAAAATGGTGGCTAGAGCTGATGAGTGAAGAGGGAAATGAGAGAGATGGTACAATGAAGGTGAAGAAATGATGGTGGTGAGGATGATGAATAGTGAGGTGGTGAAGGAAATGGTGAGGTGAAGACACATCTCACTTTATGCAATTTTTTTTTTATAAAATTCAATTTTTAAGAATTGACATTTAGTCCTTAATTTAGTAAGTTATTCAATTAAGTCTTTTAGTTAATGAAAATAACGTCTTGACCCTAGTTGACTAGAGGTGTTTCATGTAAGCCCTTAAGTTTTAAATTTTTGTTTAATTAAGTATTTTTTGAAATTTTCAAATTGCCCCCAAAATTTAAATAAAATAACAATATAAGGAATAATTAAATTTCACAAAATTAAAAATAATAAAATTTAATTTCTATAAATCGTAAAATTTTAGGGTGTTACAACCGTTCCTCTTTTAAGAGAATCTAGTTCGCAAATTCTTACTTGAATATTGAAAACGTTTAGAGTAATGCTAGCACATGAGATCTTCTCACTCCCATGTTGTTTCTTCCATATTGTAGTTATGCCATAATACTTTCACTTAAGGAATCTTTCAATTCCTAAATTCTCAGAATTGCCAATCTAAGATACATATTGGCTATTCTTCATATGTCAAATCACCCTTCAACTGCATATGCTTAGGTGAAATGATATGAGAAGGATTAGGGTAATACTTTCAAAGTTGCGATACATGAAGACATTATGTATCCCTGCCAATCCCTGGGGTAACACAACATGATAAGCTACCAACCCAATCTTTTCATATATCTCATACAGCCCAACATATCTTGGACTAAGTTTTTCTCCCTTACCGATTCTTCTAATTCCCTTCCTCGGGGATACCTTAAGAAATACCTTACACCAACTTTGAATTCTAAATCTTTCCTTTGTGTATCTGCATAACATTTTTGTCTATCCTTAGCTACTTTCATCCTCTGCTTAATCACCTGTACTTTTTTGATAGTTTTTTGAATTAGCTCAAGTCTTATAATATTTGGTGACTCGTCGGTATTGCCTTGATATTTCTCTAGGTCCCAGTGTACTAGTGATCAACATTTCCTACCGTACAAGGCTTCGCACAATGCCATTTGAATTGTAGACTAATAGCTACTATTATAAGCAAACACAATCAAAGGGAGATGTTGAGTCCAACCTCCACCAAAGTCCAAAACACATGCTCAAAGCATATCTTCTAATATTTTGATTACTCTTTCTGATTGCTCATCTAATTGTGGATGAGCTGTAAAACTAATCCACAATCAGGTCCCCAAATGCTTCTGTAGACTCATCCACAATCTTGAATTAAACTTTGGGTCTTGATCTGATACAATGTTAGTAGGGATTCCATGCAGTCGGACTATCTCTTTTATGAATAGCTCTGCTAACTTCTCAACGTCATATTGTGTTTCAATTAGCAAAAAATGTGCAAACTTGGTTAGTCAATCTACTATTACCCAAATATTATCATATCATCTCCAAGCTGTTGGTAGACCAGTTACAAAATTCATTGTGACCTGTTCCCATTTTTAGTCAGGAATAGAGAACGATTGTAACAACCTTGACGGTCATTGATGTTCTGTCTTTACTAATTGACAAGTCAAACACTTCTACACATAGTCTGTAACATCTCTCTTCATTCCATGCCACCAGAATTGTTTCTTAAGGTCTTGGTACATCTTTGTGCTTTCTAGATATATTGTGTATCTTATTTTGTGTGCCTTATTTAGCAATCTCTCTTTCATTCCTTCCAATACACATATCCTTTTACGATACATGAGAGAACCTTGGTTATCAAGGCTAAATTCAGACTCTTCAAAATTTTTAAGCATACTCTTTTATTTCAATATCTATTCGTCTTGATCTTTAGCTTGTCAAATTTCCTCGTACAATTCAAGCTGCATTCTCACTCCTGCAATCCAAACTTATTGTTTCATTTTGATCATCACATCAGCTCTTGGACTTTTTAGTGCTTCTCTTTTTAGCAAGTAGGCTATTTTGTCCTTTCAACTTTGTGCATCTGCCACCATATTTGCCTTTCCCGGGTGGTAGATAATAAAGAAGTCTTAGTCCTCCAGAAACTCCAACCATCTTCGTTGTTGCATATTCAAGTCCTTTTCAAAGTATAAATACTTTAGGCTCTTATGATCAGTGTATACCTCAAATGTAGCTCCATAAAGATAATGCCTCTATTTGGCCAAGGCAAAAACTATTGCAGCCAACTCTAAATCATGAGTTGGGTAATTCTCTTTATGCAGCTTTAGTTTTCTAGATACATAGATGATAACTCACCTCTTTTACATCAACATACATCTAAGACCTTCTTTAGAAGCATTGGTTTACATGATAAATCCTTCTAGAAGAGCTAAAATTGGAACGATGGTCAATCTATACTTTAATTCCTAGAAACTTTGCTCATATTCATCACTTCAGTTAAACGACTGATCTTTCTGGCTTAATTTAGTCAATGAGCCAACTATTTTAGAAAATTCTTGTACAAATATTTGGTAATAGCTAGCAAGTCCGAAGAAACTGCAGACTTCCATTACAATTTTAGGTCTTTTGTAGTTAGCTATCACCTCTATCTTAGAGGGATCAACCGTTATCCCATCTTGAGATATGACATGCCCCAAAAATGCCACTTATTCTATCCAAAACTCATACTTGCTAAATTTGACATACAACCAATGCTTTTCTAGGGTTTTAAGAACTAAGTGCAAATGTTTAGCATGTTCTTCTCTAGATTTGGAAAATACCAGAATGTCATCGGTAAAGATGACTATGAACTGGTCTAGATACGACCTGAAAATTCAATACATTAAATCCATGAATGTAGTTGGTGCATTACTTAATCCAAAGGGCATCACCAAAAATTCAAAGTGATTATATCGAGAATTTAAAGCTGTCTTAGGAATATTTTCTTCCTCAATCTTTAATTGATAGTACCCCTGTCTCAAATCTAACTTCGAAAAAATTCTTGACCCTTGTAGTAGATCAAGTAACTCCTCCACATAGGGTAGGGGTACTTATTCTTGATCATGACCTTGTTTAATTCCCGATAATCAATGTATTTTCTTAGAGGCCCATCCTTTTTTTGACAAATAATACTGGGGCTCCCCTCTAATGAACCCTTTTTCTAGTAACTCTTGGAGTTGATTCGTTAGTTCTTTAAGTTCCACAGGTGCCATTAGGTAAGGGGTCTTCGAAAAAGGTGTGGTTCTAGAAAGAGTGTGAATTACAATTCTATCTCTTTATATGAGGGTAATGAGTTTAATTCTTCTGAAAATACTTTCAGGTACTCAGCTATCACTTTCAGCTTCTCAATCTTAACTGTATCTTGGGGCTTGTTAATAAGGTACGCTAGAAATCCTTGCCCACCTTTCCTTAAAATCTTCTTAGCCTCTATCATAGATATAATAGGTACTGTGGAGGTATCATTTATGGGATGGCATGTAGGTACTAATGTTGTATCCCCGAGAGTGAGGTACTTGGTATAATAGTTTATCTGTGCTTGATGTTTATATAGCCAATCTATGCTAAGGATCAAATTATATTCTTGTATAGGTATTTGTATAAGATCAGCTAAATACACCCTATCCCCAATCAAAATCGGGCAATCTCTATAGACTACATTTATCATTAGCCCCATTCCTAAGGGTGTTTGAAATTCTGTGTGATATGCCATAGCTTTAGGTAGCATATTTAATTTTTCATACATTTTAGTAAGTATAAAAGAATGCAAAGTCTCAAGATCATACAAGGCATTTTCTATAATTCCATAAATAGAAATCATACCTTCAACCACATTAGAGGGATCGGGCGCTTCTTCTCCCATTATGGCATATGCTCGTGCACGAACTTTTGGTTTTCCACCATATCTTGCAACCTATTTACCCTTTTCTATAGGGGCTAGCCTTCTTCGATTTGGGCAATCCTTGAATAGGTGCTGATCACTGCCACAAATTACACACGTCTACCTTACTTTATCCAACATTCAGATTCATCATGATCCAACTTCCCACAAAATCTACATGTCTTGTGTATTGGATTTATGGCTCTGTTGGTCTAATAAGTTCATTAGTTGGCACCCCCAATTTGTAACTTTGGCTACTTTTTCCTGGGATTATTCTGCCCACTAAGCAGTAACCTCCCTTTTTGTCCATTTTCCTCAATCTTCTTGATCTCTTGCAGATCTAATTCTACCTCTAGTGCTTTACTCACTGAGCAATTGTAACGCGGAAAATCATAGAAGAGAGGCCCATCTCAGTTTTGGCCATAATCCTTCTACAAACTTACAAACCTGCCACTTCTCATCTATCAATATGTGAGGTGCATACTGAATCAATCGACTAAATGTGGCTTTATACTGACTGACTAAGGATGCCCTTTATATCAATTCCCTAAACTCTCTTTCCCTTGCATACTTGGTTACTTTCGATATATATTTTTCCATAAACTCTTGAGTGAAGTTTTTGCAGGTCTGATGAGTTCCCTCTGTAATCCACCTACAATCTATCATTTGCCACCAATCATGAGCATGACCATCCATAAGAATGTGGTATATTAAATTTTCTACTCATTTGGATATCGCAAAGTTTCAAATATCTTTTCCAAGCTCTTAACCCAAATCTCGACTTTTCTATCATTAGGTTTCCCTAGGAATTTTGGGGGTTGCAGCTGGAGAAATCGATCTAAATCTCAATCTTCCTCAAGCTCTTCAACATTCTATGCTCGGTGACCCTATCCCTACTGCTGGGAAAACTTCATAAATTGTTGCCACATCGAAAACATGGGCTATGTTGGCTGGCCCACATTGGCTGATTAGCCTAAGTGGTCTATGAATTCTCTTTCTCTTGTAAGATTGGTTGCTCAATCGGTGCTTTCTATCTTGGGACACACTGTGCAGTAGCTTATGGACCAGATGGTTTCCTTTTTCCTCACCGACCTGCTCAAGTTGGGTTAGGTATATAAGAACTTTCATGGGATGCCATAGTTTTCTCTAAATCAACCTTAATTCCTTCTTAACTTACTCCTGTCAAAATATACAATGACATCTAAAGTTAACATCAAGGTCTTGATCTTTTAGATATAATTATAAGGTATTTGACAACCTAAACTAACTTTATCCCAACAGAAGTCAAAGCAATAAAGGTCTAAATAAAAACGTTCATTATCACTCAAATCTCATTCATAATCCCTTCTTGACCACAAATAGACTTCCAAGCTCATACCAGCTAACCACATGTTCACTTCTCAGTCTAGGTATAATTCCATACTTCCTACAAATTTATAATAATCACCTCAATTCCCACTTGCCTAGGTCATCGGTAAATTTAGGCTCTTATACCACCTCTGTAGCACCCCATCTTGGGACAGCACCCAAGTTGAGGTGTCACTAAGTTCAGTCCTAAAATACAAATCCACTTAAAGTAAAATAATTCATCTCAACCCCAAAAGATCAATAAGAGTCATTATAGTCAATAGGCCCATCATAAAATTTTTTCAAAAATTATCAAAGATAACAACAACATTCCACTTAAGCAACCACAACAAAAGTACTATGTACATAACATTAGGAATCCCATATCATTCATTAAAATATACACATGCTGCCAATATTTAATCCAAACTTAACAAGTTTCAATACCCCACCAATTTTGACATGACATATCAAAATATCTCTAAATTAAAAATATAACATTCCAAGGAAACCTGTAAACCCATATACTACTTGATTTAATATAAAATATTTTCCCTTTAACTCAAGCCAGGAATCCACATTTTACATTCAACCCTGTCTAAGAAAATAAGGAATAACAAAGAAGGTGAGTATTAAGAACTCAGTGAGGGAAAAGAAAAGTATAATATATAATAGAAAGGTTTAAATAGTATGATTTTTAATAAACAACTTTTAATAACAAAAAGTTCAGTGAAATTAACAATATGTACATAGTTAACGTGAAATCAATTTTTTGTAAGTTGTTGGTCATTCCATTTTGCTCAAGCACTCAACCTGGTGGGTAATAACTTATTTTATGGCATGGTCGACTACATGCCAAATTCCTACACTCATAGCTCGCTGTTTCCAGATACATGCAAGCTAGGATTATAGGTGGGTACTAGCCAGAAAGACTTATGTTTGTCGGTCTATTTCGCATGCTTATTTTTTGGACCTAGCCCCTAGGCCCAATTCCCCCCATGACGTCCATCTGAGTGATATCCGCCCATGGAGTCCCATAGGGTAGGAACTACCCATATCTTTCCATGGTTTAGTATTCGCCCATAGCTTCCCATGGGTTAGTAAAATGTAATGCCACCAGATAACAGTCCAATATCAAATAAAATTTGCAAACTCAGAGAACTTCAAAGAGTTTGACTCAAAACAATCATTTTCTAGTAAGGATGGTAAAATATCAAGTAATTTCCAATCCAAAGATCCTCACAGTGTTCAATTTAAAATAGTCATTTCAATAAAAGACAGTAGAATATCAAGTAATTTTTAGTCAAGAGAACCTCACAGAGTTCCATTTAAAACAATCATTTTCAATAAAAGATGATAAAATATCAAGCAGTTTTGAATCTGAAGAACTTCACAAGGCTTGATAATTAACAATAATAACAATAATTTGAATGGATATCAAATTAGCAGAATTTAACAGATTCAATGATTTCATGGGATAAAGCATACAAGCAAGAACCAATCAGTAGATCCCTCATAGGGGAAATAGTAACAAACAGAGTATGGTAATCAAGTCAATACCAATCCTCACATGGGATTATCAATGAAATGATTAGTATAACAGGTGCCAAATTGGTGAAATCCCTAACAGGGGTTCTCAACAGATAATAAGTAAGCTTATACAAAGCAATAACCCAAAGCGGGATATGCCCTCACCTCCTATGATCTCAATACTATTAAGCACCAACTGCGGTCTACTAATCTGTTAGGTCTACACTCTCGTCACTTGATCAAAATATCCTTCTAATCAAAATCTTTTCCAACTCTAATATTCCTTAATAATTTCAATAATATCATTTAATAGTCTAAAATCACTTAGATTTATCCATTTATGCCAATTTTAAGGTTTCAAAGTGATTCGAGTACTCGATACAATAAATTCCTTGTTGGCATAATAAATCTTATATCATGTCTCAACTTAATACCAATGAGTCACAAATCAATATCAATGCTAATTACCCCAAATTATAAATCTAAGGTTTTCTTGATCAATTATTCCCATTCGATCAAACTTAATCAAATAAGAATATAACCCCAAGTTCATTAATCCGTATCTCATCCATGCATGTTTCAATTCTTAGTCCCAAATCAAAATTTTGGTTCAATTAGCTAGTATTTACATCATAGGTTAGCCTAACAATTTACTCAAATTAAATCAGGAATCAATTAATCAATTAATCAAAGTTTTACCCACAATTTGATCGACAAAACCTCGAATTCACAAACCAAGCACACCACTATGATCATTGTGTCGAGAGAGGAAACTGCCTCCCCGCCACTGGAAAATACCAAACCACCACTGTTATCTTCTTTTCTTCCTCCTGAGTCTAATGGTACTCTTAGTTTTCAGATTTGAGGTTGGGAAAGCCATCGACTGTGGCCTAAAAGTTTCAATTTTTCCTTCCCGTCACTGCACCTGTAACGGTTATTTCTACCCTACCACCACTCTACTCCTCCATGCAAGGCCACCAGATTGTTCTCTGCACCAAGAGCTCTCAAAACCACCGTCTAGATCATCCATTTGACATCAGCCAACCATTGATCGGGAGGTAAATTTTTGGTTCTTCAAAACTGTGGAAATCTTGGTGCTAGGTTTGCTAAAGTAAGAAGAGCGATAGATGTTTGGTGGTGTGACTAGTGTTTGCTATCAAAAATGGTGGCTAGGGCTAATGAGTGAAAAGAGAAATAAGAAACAGATGGCATGGTAAAGGTGAAGAAATAAAGGTGGTGAGGAAGATGAATAGTGAGGTGGTGAAAGAAATGGTGAGGTGAAGACACGTCTTCACTTCATGGAATTATTTTTTTTTTATAAAATTCAATTTTTAAGAATTGACATTTAGTCCTTAATTTAGTAAGTTGTTCAATTAAGTCTTTTAGTTAATGAAAATAATGTCTTGACCCTAGTTGACTAGAGGGGTTTCATGCAAGCCCCTAAGTTTTAAATTTTTGTTTGATTAAGTTTTTTTCAAAATTTAGAAATTGGCCCTAAAATTTAAATTAAATAATAATATAAGGAATAATTAAATTTCACAAAATTAAAAATAATAAAATTTAAATTCTATAAATCGTAAAATTTTGGGGTGTTATAATTTTTATTTTAATATATTTAGTAATAAGATGATAAAATCAATTATATTTTATAAAATAAAGACAATATAGTTTTATTTTCTCTTCTCCAATTTCACTTCTTCTTTTTTTCAATTATTTCACCTTATCAAAAATTTCTTTTTATTTATCCCAAAAACTTGAAAGTACATTAACATTTACACTATTTGAAAATTCATTTATTTGTCTTAAACTTAAAAAAAATTAATAGAAAATGTGTAATAAAACTAGAATTAGTGCACTTGAACAATAAAATTTTAAATATAAAAAAATGCACAAACTGATTTTCAGTTCAGTTACCAATTGGTTGGTTTTCAGTTTAACCAAACCAAATTGAATTTTTTTTCAGTTTTTGGTTAAATTTTAGTTAATTGGGTAAAAAAATTAAACCAAATCAAAAATCAAATATTTTTTAAATACAAAACTAAAAATTGAACCAAAACTACTTCGATTCAGTTTGATTTTTTTTGGCTTTCGATCAATTTAGTCGATTATGGTTTTTTCTGAACACCCCTAATGGAGAGGTTGTTGTTCCAATTGTTGCTTCAATTTGACATCATTGTAGAGATTGATTCCTTCTGCCATAACTTCAAAGGCAAGATTTCCATAAGTCATAGTTGAATATTGGATTATCCCATTAAACTTAGCTTTAAGCTTATTTATGATCCTTTCAGTAAATAAAAGAGGCAGACCTGATATGAACTTTTCTTTCCAAAAGTCCGTATGGCAATCAACTCTAGTCATAACCTTAGAGAAAAACACATCCTTATACTAAGAGAAATGGGATAAGGTTGGACACTTGAGATTCATCAGTTGTTCTTGTGTTCGATCTTTTTGGAGCTTAATAGTTCCAATGAAATAAGATGCTATAGTATAAATAAGCGTGTTGACAACATTTGTAATTTCTTCTTGGGTGTTAGGATCCCTCATAACTACCTTAAACATATCTCTTTTGGCAATTTCTGATAAGTAGAAATCCCACCATCTTTGCAGTTGACTAATAAATCTAGTAACGATGGCCATATCAATTTGCTTATCATTGTTACCTTTTAATTTTGCTACTACTACAAACATAAGTCTAAACTCGATGACAGCCTTTGTATTATATTCTGACATGCCATCAATGTTCCATTCGACAATAGAGGTTCCGTCAAATTGAGCAAACTCCAGTTTTTCTTCTATTTGAAGATCCATTCAAGTTAGCTTGGGATAAAAAAGTTTAACCGTTGAGACGTTCTTTTTGAATGCTAATCTGTTGACCTTTAAGGTTAGATTCTTCTAAATAAGTATTATGACTTTCCTCTTGATTAAGAGTAGTAATAGTTTTCTTCTGTTTTTCTTCAAAAACTTTAAGTTTCTAAAGTCTGACCATTAATTCTTCCATGAACTTGGAATCCTTTTTGGTCTCTAAATGAAATTTTCCATCTTTAAGATTTAGAGGAGCTTTTAATTAGACTAAATCTACTTTTGCTGCTATTGAAGATGCAGCTTTAGAGGATTTTCCCTTTTTGACAATTTTTGTTGGATCATAGCTCATGTTGGCTACAACTTTTCAATTGTAGATGCCTATTGACCAATAGATTGTAAACACGTATTAGTGTAATTGTTTTACTCAGCAAGATGATTGATATTACCGTTGAGCTTTCCTTTATAAGGTACTGCACTAACTTCACAATTGTCATAACTTATTTTTATACTTATACATAGAGGATGGATAGACCTTAATGGCTTTTCGTTTCTTATTAAATGCATCTGATAAGATGTTTCTAAGAAGTTTATAAACTTTGGTTCAAAAAAATAGGGTGAAATTCTCCCTTTTCTTTTCCATCTTTCTTCAATCTAGTCAAAGAAATCTTGATGGACTTGATCTTCCAAGTAGTGCCTAATATCGCACCATTGTTGTTTTGGACTATAATAAGTCAAGAACCATTTTTTCATCAGCTCATTAGCTAGGGTGTCAAGACGTTTTTGAACTTTCTTATGGAATTCAACTTCTTTAGATATAGTGAATATATTATATCCCATATCCGATTCAGTTAGCAAAGCTGGCCTATAAGTTCGTCCTTGACTTAATTTAGGTATTCCAACTGAGTATTCCTGTTGGCTCACCTATTCCTCAATTTTATTGACTCTATAAATATCTAGAAAGGTTCTTTCCTTTTCTAACAAAGGTACTGAAAAAGTGGAGAGCTTTGTTGGGATTGGTGGTTGAGATCTATTTCTCATATTAAGCCTGACTTTGCTATTTTGTGAAATTTTAATTTCCACATCCCCATCAAATTATTAGATGATTTGCTATACCTATTTAAGTTCTACCTTTTTAGGTTTAGCCATGCTTTCCATCATCCAAGATTCAGAGAGATTGATTTTATCCCAATAAATAGTCTTTGGGACCGCAATATTACTTTTAGCATGATTTGTTATGAAGAGAGTGGTTTCCCTTCTTTTTGAGCTTATTTACTTTGGATTTATCCTTAAATAAGGAATAATTGTGTTCATTACTTTGTAATGAATTTGATATACCAAGGAGACATGGCTAGCAGCTTTATCCATGCCATACCCATGGGTTCTAATATTTAATACCAATGCATCTAGCACATTTAAATTGTGGATTGCCACAGAAAAGTCAAGAAAACATCTAAAGTGAAGTGGTCCTTCACAGAAGGATGTTTCATTACTCCTAATAAGGAATCTTCAATCTTAGTATGATGTTGATCACTAACCATAACTAAAGCGGCTGTATTAAGTCCTTCTTTTGTTAGGGGTTGTAGTCCTACTTGAATCAACCCAATAGGAAAATAGCAATACTTTTTTCTATGTGCCTCAATAACGCTTTTAGAGAGTAAATAAATTATCTCATCTCATCCTTTTAAGGAAATTCTTTTTTCTATTGTTTAATGACATAATCTGATTTAAAATCAAAAGATCTGATTTCATAAACCTATTTAGGTTTATATTTTGGCAGCTTCCAATGCTAGATGTTTTTCTCAAAATTTTTAGATGCAATAATCTCTTCATTCATTTTTGAGCTATTAGCTTGACAAGATTCTTCCCTATTAGATTCATTAGATCTTCTAGACGCATATTGGAATAGTCTTTCCATGGTTTAACTATTATTGTTGTCAATGATTTATATGCCTTTCATTCCTTTCAATGGCCTTCAGCCAACACGAGCCTTACTGTTTGGCAAAATGCGACTTTGGATTTACCCACTTCAAACAATAAACTTAGGATTTCTTATCATAAATCTAGTCTATGAGACCCTTATGGATTGATAAGTCCTAGATTGAACTTGGCTCTGATACCAATATGGTATTAGGATATAAAATTTTGCTAACTATAAATTGGATATATGAAAATAAGAACTTACATAAAATGGAATTGGAAAACTTTTGGAGGAACTCTTTATAGGACTCAAATACATGGAATGAAAACTTATACTTAATTCAACTTTACTTTGTCTTATCTAACAATTCCCTTATATAGAGGGAGAATACAAGCAAAACTCAAAAAAATTACATCAAACAAAGACTCAACTTGAGTATGAAAAGTACAAAAATTACATTCCTTTAAGGTACAACTATTCACATGCCTTTAAGGGCAATAATTCACTTGGTATTCTTTAGGAGCTGCTTTCTCCCAAATGTGCCGTGAGGTCAATCATGACCTCATGTGAGTCATCCTCATAAGAATCATGAGTCATGATGCCACCCAAGGAGTCTTCTTCATTATGGTTCTCGGCCATTTCCTTCACATTTACTAAATAACTATTCAGCCCTTAAGGACATAGTTAAATCCATCATATACTTCATCATTCTTAAGAGGTCATTTTGAGAAAAGGTCAGTTGGAAGTAAAATGCTTGAGAAAGTGTTTTTACTTATTAATGTGGAGGAATTATTATGAGATTCTAGACTAGGTTTCTATGTATTATTTTGTTCTAAGGATAATTAAGCAATTAATTAACAACATGTTTAATACGTGGCAAATGTTGATCAGGATATATAATAATTATAATTATTTATGTTGGAATGGGATATATCTCAATAATGAAACTTAACTAGAGGCAATAGTGGCGCCTTATTAGAGTAAAGGCATTGATGTTGTCCGCTAGATCTCTCTCTCTCTCTCTCTCTCTCTCTCTCTCTCTCTCTCTCTCTCTCTCAATCAAAAAGTCCCATTTGTTATCTCCACACATACTCATATCTCTCTCTCTCTTCTTTTCAATCAAAAAGTCCCATTTGTTATCTCCACACATACTCATACCATTTAATTATGCCAAAGTTTTTTGTTTTGCTTCATTCTTAAAAGATCCTACACCTTGTTTGTTTACATTTTATCAAAATATTTTTCATCTCTCAAAACATCAAAATATTTTTTTTCTTCTCTAAATATTATAAATACAACGGCACATTCTCTACTTTTAACTTCCAAAACACCTAATTTAATGCCCAAAATATCCCTTTCAAAACACACAAAAACACTCTACACCCTGAAAGCCCAATCTACCCTTCTTTTCTTGTTCTACCTTTCACTTTACTCTTTCATTTATCACTTTCACTTGACTTCATCATATGTGTATATAATATATACACGCACACGAGCGCATGTATGAAAACATTAAAATTCACTATAAAAAAATTATAAAATTTAATTTACAAATTTAATAAACTTTTATTTTCATTTATAAAAATTATAAAATTTATATTTTCCTTTATAAATTATATAAAATTATATTTCTGTTTATGTAATTAAATTTTGAAAAATTATAAAAGTTAAACTAATCAAAGTTTAGATTCTCATTTAATTTTGTTGAAGTGTAAACAACTATAATATTCCATTTAAAAAGGAACGTCAAATAATTTTGAACTATGTATTATAGTAGTAATTAACTAAACTCAAATACATCATTAAAAAATTAAAATCAGTTGCTATTTTGATATTATTTTTATGATAAATTAAATATTTTTTCATTATTATATAAATTAATTTTTTTTTGATAAATTATAAAAATTATTCATATTTTATTCTATAATTTAATAAACTTAATAGATTATTAATAATTCACAAAAAAATATTAAATAAATATTTACCAATTTTTAAATAACATTAAAATATTTTAATTAATAAGAAATTTTATAATAAATATAATTTAAATCCATTAGAATAAAAAATAAAATTATTTTAAAAATCATGTTATTTTTGCATAAAATAATTCAAGAATAAGACAAAATAATTCAATATTTTATATAAATTAATAAATTTTTCAAAATATCCATAAATTATTCATTTTGTTAATACATTATTTTAATTATTTTTTTTATTTAAATAAATATTTAGTTGGCTAAATTAATTATTAATTTCTATTGCAATATGATTATTTAATTTTTTTATATTAATAAATACAAAATTTTGAAACATCGTATAATCCAAATTCATTAATTTAAAATACATTTAAATTAAATTATTTACACATCATTTTCCTATTATCCTATATCAATATATATATATATATATATATATAAAAAACAACCATTCATTAATATATATATATATATATTGTAACACCCCTAAAATTTGATATTTTAGAAACTAAGGATTTGGAATTCAAGATATTAATTGTTGGATTTTACAGCTTAGAAAATAAATAAAATGGACTTAATTGCAAGAATTTTAAAATCTTTGGGATCAATTTGCAATTTATAAAAACTTAATTGAGTAATACTTGAAAGTTTTGTGGGTTTGTATGGAATTATTATTGGACAGAGGGATCAATGTGAGGCAATAAATAGTTCAAAAGGTTGAATTGAAGTTAGGCATAACCTTAAGAGACTAAAATTGAAGATTGGCCAAAATATTGGGGGTCAATTTGTGAACTGAAAAAAGTAGAATTTATATATACAATTCACCCCCATTTCTTCTTCATTTTTCCACCGAACGCCATCTTTCTTTCTCTCTGGCAACTCTCCAGGGATGGCCAAACCCCCAAAACCAACCCACCCACCACCTTTCTCTCAGCTCAAGGACTTATATATACCTACCACCCTCCAAATCAGCCGACAAACACACCGAAAACTTGTAAGCTAAACAAGATGCGCAGTGAAGGTGGCGGGTCTCACCATTCTGGTAGCATTTCATAGGGACCAGGAGATGAATCTTGATGAGCTCAGTGAACGAGTTAGTGGCCTCAATTTTGCAAATCAATCGCTAATAGAGAAGAATTTAACGCGGCTGTAGGCAGTGGCTAGTAGAGACCTAGTTGGGTTTTCTAGCCAATTGATAGTCAATTCGGTGGCAGAACAAGAAATTAATTGTGGGGTTTGAATTGTGGAGCTTAAACATAACTTTTGGCAATGACAGTAAGCTTTTCCAACTGCAGCAACGCCAAAACAGTTTGTTCATCTCGTCACAGCGATCACATGCATGCAAGCTGATCATGATTCCGGAGCTTCAATAAGAAGAAATTGGGTAAAAATGAAAATGAGTTTGAAGTTGTATGTATATACCTTCAAGTCTTGTGATGCATTGTACCAACAAAAGAATACACACGATTTGATTAAGAACATTGAGACATGCATATAATTACATAAGTTAATGGATCTATATTTTATCTTATCGCGTAATAATCTTGATGATTAGGTTAATTAGGTAGAAAAACCCTTATTTTATGAATTCGGAACCTAAGTGGCACTAATTGGATTAATTAAGATAATTGGCTATTATTTTAATTTGGGATAATGTTATGAGAATAAGTATGTAATAAGGACCTAATTATGCCCTTTTTGCTAGTATTGATACAAACTCTATCAATATTCCTGTATTAACAGCATAATTAATTGTACCAAAATAATAGTACCAATTGAACCCTCAAACTACCATATTAGATAAATAGTTGTCGATTTTAGATTATTGATATTATAATTGTAATTAATAGGGTTGAATGAGGATATTGGCAAGGGACCTATTCTTTTGGATTAGGTGATGAAGAAGTGGGTCCCACAGACCAATAGATGATGATAGCACTTCTAAGGCTACGAAAATGAGGATCTAACCTCTTGGGTATTTGTTTTGTATGCCCTATAAAGGTCTGCCAATCTGGCATTTGATTATACCTATCTATTATTGTGATAAAACCCTATGAGGGTTAAACTTGTTTCCATTCCATAACTGCATCTTGATTATTGAAATCCGTGAATTATTTGAGATCTTGTTTGTTGTTTGTTGGTTGTTTCATAAACCCTTGTGAGGGTTCATTTTATTAATTCTGTTACAGCTTTAATTGGCCATGTTGGCTTATCAAAATTGTTTATTGATATCGCATGGCCTTGTAGGCATACTTGATTATTGAATTTATTTATAGATACTTATACAAAAAAATATATTTTGGGCTAAGTGTCAATCCCAACAGAATGCTTGAATTACTATATTGAATTTGTACCATTGAATTGGTGATAAAAATAGTGTCACTGGTTGAGTTAGTTTGCGATCTTAACTTTAGGCAGTCAGGGATTGAGTGTGACCTAAAGCTTGATTGGTGAGGATTAGTCCTTTTGATTTGTGTGGTTGTGATCTTATCTTTGGGGAAGGCTTGATCAGCAAGGATCACTTTTATCAATTCATGCTGCAGTTGTTTGATGAGTTGGCCACTCATCGAGGCGTTACAAGGGGGTAGGCCATTTTACAATTGTATTAAGGTGATATAAGAGGGCAGGCCATTTTACGATCGTGTCGAGATAATATAAAGGGTAGGCCATTTTACAATCATATTATGGTGATATAAGGGGGCAAGCCATTTTATGGTCATATAGTTTATACAGAACTGGGAGACACAAGGGGAAAGGTTGTTAAACGGTTGTACGTGTGAAATATGCTTGTATCACCGATTTTATAAAATGTTCTTGTCTAGCATGTTTTATAAAACTAATTAAAATCTTGAATTTTGAAACTTGAGTTTTTCATGGAATAACTTGTTGACTTGGTTTCTCAAAACTAATCATATCTTTGAGTTTTGAAATCTTCTATGAAATGTATTAAATGTGAAATGACTCTTTATTGGTATGGGATGGCATTGAGTTAGATTACAAAGTGTTATACAAGAAACACAAGTTTTTGGTTTTGGTTTATACATTCTGTAAACTCTTTCAAATATCTAATATCCAGATATCGTAACTTGTATTTTTAGTTATTTGAATTCAAAATGAATGTTCTTCTTACATTGGTGTATTATGTTCTATTTTATTCTAATCTCTCCTATACATGCAAATGCTTGCCTCACTAAGTCATTCGGACTCACCCTTTTCGTGTTATTTTTTTTGTTCCTTGGCCATATTGAAGAATAGAAGGCACCATAAGATTGGGCTATCTTTTGACATGGTGTAAAAATTGTAATCATGACATCTACAATGGTAAGGATGCGAGATGTTATAACTGAAATGTATTAGGGGCATAGGTTAAGTTAGTATCTCTTTCTCTTCAAAGTGTGATAGGTTAGAAATTCCAACGAATGATGTTAATATACATAAGTTAAATTATGGGCCCCTGAGCAATTGTAACTTGTTATGAGAACTTGGGTTTGTCTGTCATTCTCAACTTAATTGGTTTGTATTTGAAGTTATGAAATTTCTGAGATTGAGAATTTGGGAGGTAATTGATTTTGAAAAAATCAATTGGAGTAGCACCTTGATTCGAAGTAAGCACCTCTCGTATGGGGCACTACATATATAGATGATACTTGGATATGTGTGTGAATGGATTGGCCTTTGGCCTACTATAATCGACCAAAAAACAAGCTAAATGAGAGTGCCAAAATGGGAGTAGGTCGAGTCTTATAACCAATGAACACATATCAAATTAGCTAAGGAGGCCCTCAATTAAGGCACTCCAACACTCAAGTCAATATAATTTGACTAGAATTTAGAGCAACAGAGTGAGGGCCAAAGTTATAGTGAACATACCTCTACGAGGGATTGCGACGAGGTATTTATAGTCTATTATGAGAGGTTAAAATGTCTATGATGCCTTGATCCTGCAGTGAGGGCTTTTGTTTTTGTTTGAGGACCTTAAGGTCTTTCCTTGCCTAAAACCTACTCCAGGTGGCACGTCCCCCTTTCTTTTGGGATATGGAGGAGATCTTTGTATTTAATGCAAAGACATGTTGCTAGTATAGTGGAGGCATGCTTCTTAAATGCGGAGGCACGATGCCTATTAGTGTGTTTAATGCAGCTGAGTGGTGGTTAAGTTGTATTTAATGTAATAGTGACCGGTGATGGGAAAATACTTCTTGTTTCTCCAATTGACGTCTTTTGATCGAGATGTTTCTTTGGCTGTGAGTCCTTCATCCATACTCTAGTCAAATGCTAGATATCCTAGGACCCATCGACCATACTCGGACTAATCAATCACACTTTGGTCAACTGAAGTGGTGATGATAGTTTACACTGGCTAATCGGTCTAATGCACTCTTGGGCTTGGTCAACTATATATATATAATATATATTATAAAAAATAATTTCATCTTATAAAACCAACAAAAAAGTAATTGATTTAATATCTACAATAAAAAATGTCTCTTATAAAATATTCCCAAACAAATCATTCTTCTCACAAACCATTTGCACTATTTCCGTAAAATATAAATAACAATTCATTCCCTAATTTTAACTCTCAAAACACCTTTTTTTAAAAATATTTTTTAGAAAATGCCCAAAACATAACCAAACAAAGCACTAGCATTTTTAGTTCCGAATCTATTTCGTTTATTTTTTAAAACTATTTTTTTTAAAAAAAATACTTCACTTTCGTTTATTTTTTAAAACTATTTTTTTTAAAAAAATACTTCACTTTACAAGTATTAGTTATTGTTGTAAAGTCGTTCATATGCGCATAAATACTCATTGGTTATTCTGAAAATATGAGTGGATTTGGAAGTACGATTAAGAAAAATGAAATTCTGAACTACTTATAAGATTATTTTTAAAAATTAAAATTTTGATATAGTGATGAGAAAATTGTTATTTGTAACTATAAACAGCAATTCCTTTTGTATTATGTAGATGCCTTTATTTAAAATACTATTTCTAAACCTATACTATATTAAAAATTACAGTGCAGCTATAGAAATATTATTCAATTTGCATAAGAAAACAAATGAATAAAAATGTGTTTGAAAATAAAATATCAATCAGTGTAGCCACTAAATTCATTAAAAATAAAAACCTAATTTTTCAATCAAATATACAATAGAATTTATTCAAAATACTCTCAAAAGATATTTTTATAAGAAAACAAAAAATTCTAAAACATAGATTTTGATTTTGATTTGTTTCTGGAAGTTTATCTCATTATTGTGTCACTTTGGCCCCTTTAATCTTTTTAAAACACTTGCGGTGGTCATCAATTAACTTGTGATCTAATAGCGTAAGTTTTTCTTATTATGTAAAAAGTTAGGAGTTCGAATTCAAGTGAGTTTCTTTATGTACATAAAAAATATGCAGTTTGTATTTCAATTTCTTTGATTCACTTTCAATAATAAGATAATATTATCTTGTTGAAAAGATACATTTGTCATTATAAGTTCTTTAAAAAAAATATACTTGCTTTAGTTTGGCGTAATCTTCATGTATACACATTATTTGTTTGAGTAAGAGGAGGTACTTGTGCAATTAAATGCATCACATTTTTCATTTTGGACATAATTATATATGTGTGTGTGCGCGCGCGCGCACGCGCACATTAAGAGTTTATTGAAATAAAATCTCAAACCTTACACACATAAATATAAGGGCGATGTGAATTCAACTCATTTTGCATATAATTTGAATATTATTATTAGAGATAATATCATATGTTCGTAAATATTAACAATAATTGTAATCATATCAAAATTCATTATTATATATGTGAAAAGTTATGTCACTCCAAAAAATTAATGAAAACTAAATATATGGTAAAAAGAATGGAAATTTTTAATACACGGTGAAAATTATTTTTGAGAAATAATAAGAGTTTTAGTATATGCGTAATTAATGTAGAAGAAACAATAAGAGTTTCTTAGTATATGAGTAGTTATAGGAAAAATAATAGGAGTTATTTGATACATGAGTGATTGTTTGGATATCATTTTACAATTATTATCTGATTTAGTTGATGTGTGAGATAAGTAAAAGGATAAAATTGATATAACTGAAAATTAATATCATAATTACCTCTAAATACATGAATTTTTAAATTCTCAATATTATATTTATGTATTTATTTTTAAAAAAAATTAAAGAATGAAATTTATAAACACGCATGAAATAACTTCGATGTTTAAAGATAAAATTGACTTCTTCTTCTTCTTTTTATTATTATAATATAGATTTCAATTAACAAAAGTTCCCACAACGATAAGTAATTTGCCAAATTTGATTGTTAGACAAATAAAAGCTATAAGTCCTATCAATTTGAACTGCAGTTTTTTTTTTTTTAATCAAAATACATGAAAGAATAACTTGATGTGGAAAATATTAGTTTTTAATATACAAGTTTTTAGTTATTTATCCTAAATTGCAAAAAATAAGTGAATGTTATCATAAAATCATCTAAGCCTCCCATATAATATGAGAAATTAGGAGTTCAAACTTTAACATGTTCTTAATATGCGTGCGTGCGTGTTAAAAAAAATGGTTATGAATTTTAGGATTTTTTCAACAGTTATTTTAATGTAATTAATTGGATAAAATAATAGTAATAATATAGTAATATTAACTTAGGTTTGGTGAAAAATGGGGTAGGAAGTGATGGCGAGGTATTTTTTTCAATTTTCTACTTTCATATTTATTAAATGAAATTTAAGAAATAAAAAAAGTGATCTAATGCATTTAAAAAATTAGTAGTCTGTCACTTTTGATATGTGTGCTTAAGTTTTTAATATATGCATACATGAAAAGCATATATATACATATATTAAAAGCATATATACATACATGTGTGCACTTAAATTTACAATATATACATATATTAAAAGCATCTATTAATTTTTAAATGATAATTATTTTATGGATAATTTAAATGTATTTGATTGATCATATATATTTTTTTATTGAAGCACCAAATCATTTTTTATATGCTTTAGCGATTTACCTAAAACATTCTCAATATTACTTTATAATTTTTATAATTCTAATTTATGCATAAATTATTAAATTAACTTACAATTCATTGTTGCCGCTTTATAGCTCAATTACTAATACTTTATCATAATAGTTTTATTTATTTATGTGAAAAAATTTAGATAAATACATTAAAATTATCAAAAAATCATGTATTATATAAAAAAAATATTTTTATTTATATTATATTATAAAAATTAAACACTCCCATAAAGCCTAATAAAATCGTTAGTATGAAATAATACCATTAACAAAATGGAGAGAAAAAATGATACTTAAAGAAAAAAAAAATGAAGAAAAGAAGTAGAGCATAATATATGAGAGAGGGAAGACAGGGAGCAAAATGACAAAATTTTTTGGTATTATTTTGTTTAAACAGAATTATTTAATCAATATACTAAAAAATATATCAGTAATTAGTTCTAAAAATCCTAATACTTTATAAATAGTAGGAGTATAAATATAGGTAGCGTATTATTGTGGGTATAAATATAGATGTACATAAATAAATAGTATAAATGAGGGGGG
>JACGDI010005299.1:77054-113338 GCA_014898725.1 Jacaranda copaia
GCTTTCTCAACCACCCCAAGCCATTTTGCCTTTTACGTGCGTGCTACCAGAGCCCGACTTAAACTGGCCAGAGGGTGACCAGACGGGGTCCAGCCAAGGTTGACCTCGAAACTTGCTGCTACTTTGGTCTTTGCTATTTCTGTCTCTCTTTTCTTTTTCTTCTTTTTTTATAGTGGAATTATAATGAACTTCTTAATGAATGAAAGATGTTTTTCATATCTATTTTGTCAAATGAAATAAATTTCTTGCCCCTTGTCAAATGTAACTTTATTATTGTGGTAGTATGGGGAATGACTAATAAAATAGTTGGTTATCACGATCACTGTCAAGAAAATCTAATAACGCTAATGTTGATTTTGCTTAATGTTGATTGATGCATAGTTTTGCCAAAGCACATTTAGTAATTTATTTTTCACAACTGTGTGGTCGATTGTCATTGTTGTTTGATCGACTACTTGGTTGATTATTTAGTTTGGGTTAAAAAGCCTTGGGTTTATAGCATGTAGCTGTTTTGAATCGATGGCATGGTCAATTTTAGTTTTGGCAGTATGAAGCTGCATGTGCATTAAATGCGGAGTCGACTCGAAACTCGATTAGGCAGCACATAGCTATTTTCTATCAACTATGGGGTTAACTTTGATCTTAAGTAGCAATGAGGCACTGCTTATTCGTTGACTATGAGATCGACTTTGATCTTGAGTGGCAGCAAAGCACTACTTATTCATCGACTATGGGGTCAACTAGAAACTTTGTGGCAGTATGAAGTTGTTTATTTATTGACTACGGGGTTGACTTTGATCTTGAATGGTAGTGAGGCGTTGCTTATTGATCAACTACGAGGTCAACTAGGAACTTTGTGGCAGCATGAAGCTGCTTATTCGTTGACTACAAGGTCGACTTTGATCTTGAGTAGCAATGAGGTACTACTTATTCATCGACTACAGGGTCGACTAGAAACTTTATGGCAGCATAAATCTGCTTATTCATCAACTATAGGGTTAACTTTGATCTTGGTGCTTGCTAGATACAGTTATAACAATGCTTACGACTTCGGGGAGTTGTTCTGCAAGCCCATAGCACTTCAGGGAGGTCGTCTACCCAATTCGAGCCAGTATCCTATATCCTAGTTTTTAGATGGTCGAGAATTATTCTATTTATTACCTATGTCTGGCTATTCGATTGAGGATTGCCCACTGAAGTAAAGTACTGGACGATCCCCAAGGCTTCGTTCCAACCTCTAATACTCCTGCTTTGGAACTGAGTGCCATTATCTAAAATAAGGACCATAGGCAGACCAAAATGGCATATGATGTTCTTTCAGATGAAACTCATGATAGCTACATTTGTTATCTTAGGAATAGCCTCAGTCTCGACCTCCTTAGTAAAGTACTCGATCATGACTATTATAAATTTTTGTTGTCCAGTCGACTTTGGCAGTGAGCCCAAAATATTTATCTCCTACTGGTTGAATGGCCAAAAAATTTGGACATTGATCATTGACATTGCATTTTGGTGTGGTAGGTTTGAATGGACTTGGCATGATGTACATTTTCAAGCAAAATCCACTGTGTCTTTCAACAATGTTGGCCAAAAGTATCCGTACCTGATTATTTTGTGGGCAGGGAATTTTTCCCCTAAATGGTTGCCACACATACCAATGTGGATGTCCTGTGACACTTCGAGAGCCTGGTCAGGATCTAGGCACCTTAGGGAGGGTCCAAAGATCAATCTCTTATACAATTGACGATACTCATAGTGCGCAAACTTGGCAACTTGACCTCGAAGACGTCAAGCTTCATTCCTATTTTTAGGGATTGTGCCCTGGCTCAAGTAGAGTTTGATTGGATCTTGCTAAGAAAATACAGTCTCCTCAATGCTTGCTATTAAATTCTCCTCGAAGGGTCCGATCAATGGCCTATCAACGACCAAAAATGTGATTTTTTTGTCTCTTTGCCCCTAGTCGAGCTTGAAAATTTTAGCAGGGCATCCACCCACTCGTTCCTAGATCGAGGCACCTAACTGAGGGTGAACTTTTTGAATGACTACTACAACTTTCTCACCTCAACTAGGTACTGGCTCATCGTCGAGTCCTTAGCTTCAAAATTTTTGTCAACCTACTTGGCCACCAACTGGGAGTCTGTAATCACAACCAGTTGTTTGACACCCCAATCGAGCGCCATCCTCATTCCAGTAAGAAAGCCCTCATATTCTACCTCATTATTCATAATTGGATAGCTCAATTTTATTGTTAAATTGTATTCCTTGGCTGCTGAGGAATAGAGAGCAACTTCTACTTCCCTTCCAGATATGGTCGACAATCCATCGACATACAAAGTTCAGATAAGGGGGGCTTCGCAATTCTCTTCAGGCAAGCTAACTTGTTCAACAATGAAGTCGGTCAGAACTTGTGCTTTGATAGCCATTCTCAGTTGAAAAGAAATGTTGAATTCTCCTAGCTCAATAGCCTATTTGGTTAGCCTTCTGGATATGTCAGGCTTCGATAACATTTGTTTCAGTGGTTAGTTGGTCAGCACTACAATAGCATGAGATTAGAATTATGGACATAGCATCCGAGCTATGATGACTAGTGCCAAGGAAAATTTCTTGATCTCTAAGTAATTATGCTCTAGTTCTTGGAGTGATTTACTGTAATAATAGACTGGTCGATGACTACCATCTTGGGTCGAGACCAAGACTGAGTTGATCGATGCTTCGAAGGCCGCCAAATATATCTGAAGTACCTTTCCCAGTTTATGTTTTGCAAGTATGGGAGGTGAGGACAAGTACTGCTTCAACTTGACCAGCGCCTGATCACATTCTTCACTCCACTGGAAATCCAATTTCTTGGCGTTTCTGAGAATTTTGAAAAAAGGTAAATTCTTGTCTACCAATCTTACAATGAATCTGCTAAGGTAATAATCCTTCTGACCAGTCTCTGGACATCTTTGATTGTTCATGAAGGAGTGATGTTAAGAATGGCCTGAATTTTCTGTGGATTTGCCTCAATACCTCTCTGACTTACCATTTAGCCCAAAAATTTACCTCCATGGACCCTGAACATACACTTGTTTGAATTGAATTTCATACAAAATGCTCTTAGAATTGCAAAAGTATGATTGAAGTTTAGCAAGTGGTCTTGAGCCTTTTCTGTCTTTACAATCATGACATCGACGTATACTTCCATCAACTTACCAATTTATTTTTGAACATAAAGTTGACCAGCCTTTGGTAAGTTGCTCCAACATTTTTTAGTTTGAAAGGCATGACCAAAAAGCAATAGACCCCATTGGGAACAACAAAAGAAGTTTTATCCCTATTCTCGGGAGCCATGAAAATTTGATGGTAACCTTAAAACGCATCCATCATGCTCAACAACTCATAACTGGCAGTTGAATCAACTAATAAATCTATTCGAGGTAGGGAGTAAAGATATTTAGGGCATGCTTTATTTAAATATGTAAAATCATTATACATTCGTCATTGTCCTTCATTCTTTAGGATGAGAATAACATTACAAAGCCAAAAAGGATATTGAATTTCTACAATATAATCTATATCTAGGAGTTTTCTTACCTCATCCTCAATGATTTGAGTTCTCTTAGCATTGAATGTCCTTTTCTTTTGTCTGCCCAATTTGTATGAAGGTCGACATTAAGGGGGTGCACGATTACATTGGGGTCAATTCTCTGGAGGTCAAATGTTTTTCATGCAAAGACGTCAATATTCCTTCTCAGAAAATCAACCATAAGATATTTTAGGTAGGGCCTATGTCTGTCCCAATGCGGGTTGTCTTGTTGGAATTTCCCTATTCTAACTTGATGGTTTTAAATTCCCTGACAAACTCCACCCTAGTATCCTTCAATTTTCTCTTCTTATTGGCTTGGGTCTCCTCGAGTTCTGCTACAGAGGCGTCCCCCAAGGTCTTCAATTGTGATCGAGTCTTCTGCTCACTTGACTTGATCGAGATATTATAACACCTCCAAGCCTCATTTATGTTGCATAGCTCCCTTATACTTGCTGGGATCAAAAATTTGATTTTCATATGGTAGGTCAACACAATAGCATGAAAATCATTGAAGGCTAGTCGATCAATTATAACATTGTAAGAAAATGGAGCATCAACCACCAAATAGCTTACCATCAAAATTCTTCTTCGAGGTGCTTCCCAAAATGATGTTGATAGGTTGATAGATCTTCCCGAAATGATTTCTAACCCCCTAAATCTGACCAAAGGGGTTCACACAGGTTCGAACTTCAACTAGCCTATGTTCATTCTTTTCAAGGTGGAGACGAAAATGATGTTGGCCAAGCTACCATTATCGATTGGGACCTTGCATATTTCAAAATTGGCAATCTCAATAGAGACTACCATAGGACAATCTTCTTTGTAGTTGATATTTTTTCCCTCGAGGTACGCCAAGTTGCTGTTAGTGAATGAGATAGGCTCTATGCTCGTCGATAAGTGGAATGTTGTTTTGATGGGTGAGGTTTTGGTCAAGTCGAGCCTCCTCTGAGTTTGCCTTTTGGTAGACTTTGAGTCCCCCCCAGTGGGACCTCTCCCGATCATATTGATCACTTCTCGAATTGGTGGGTGATCTTTATGAATTAGCTTCTTTCCATTATCCTCTCTTTTAGGGCTAATCGACTTTTCTCTATGGAGAGTTCGATCAGTTTTGCCCCCTTCAACTTTGCCCCCTTCGACCTATGTATCCACGATAATATATTTCTTGAGATGGCCATATCTGATTAGCCTCTCAATCTCATTCTGGAGGTTGAAGCATTTGTCAGTGTCATGCACCTTCTGTTTGTAGAAGTAGAAATATTTCTTTGATGTTTTCATTACCTCAGTCTATGTCAGTTTCCTTAATTTTTTGAGGAGATTGTTATGTTGAATGGCATACAAGACATCTCTCTTTAGAATGTTTGGTGGTGTGTAGTCGTGGAAATATTTTATTGGAGATCAATCTCTTTCTCTGTATTTTTGGTCGTCTCTTTCCTTTTTCTTTTTATAGACCTTAGAGGATCCAAACTTGAACTTGTTCATCTCTTCTTGGATCATATACCTCTCGGCTAGGTCAAGCAGTTCCACCATTGACCTGGGGTGTTCATGCACCAATGCATTAGTACATTCCTTATGTCTGAGCCCCAGGAATAGCACATTAATCAAGAACTCAATCCTAGGATTATCTATCTTAAGGACATCTGTGTTGAACCTTGTGAAGAAGTTATGGAGGGACTCCCCCTCATTCTGCTTGATGGTATGGAGGTGGGTGTAAGGGAGTTTCGCCTTTCTCTTGCTGGCGAATTGATGCAAAAACTTATCACACAATTGATCATAAGTGTATATTAATGAGGGCTCCAGCTTCATAAACTAATTGAGTACAATGCCCTGAAAAGTGGTCACCTGCATCTTGGCATGGATATATTCATTGTGTCTATGCAGTTGCATCATATGCTCAAATTGCATCAAGTACTCATTGGGATCTATCGAGCTATCATATCTCGATAGTCCAATCGAGACCTTGGCATTAATAGCAATGCGCTTATTGACAATCTCCTAGATGAACGGGGAGCCTCTCTCTTGGCGAGACCTCTAGGGGCCTTCTGGATTGAGCGCTCTATAAGTGTTTCTCCTCAGAATCTCCTTGAGGCATTTGTTTAGTTGTTGGACTTAATAGGAAACTTTTTCCCATTCCTCTTGATTAGCCTAGGTGGCATTTCGATCAATAAGGCCTTGTGCCCTCAGCCCCGTCGCACTGTGGGGCTCGAATGGGTCAGACCGTGAGGTCTACAGATTCTTCCATGTCCTCGCGATAGTCACGCTTGGAACGTTTAACCCTATCATGCTGTGGGGCTCGATTAGGTCAAACATGATCAACAGAGTTAGTGATCTCCTCCCTTAACTCCGTTCACTTCTTCTCCACCTGGGGGCATCTAGGACTAGCTTTGCATCAGGTTGGTGGTTGCTTGGACTCTAGGCAACCATGATTGTCCCTGGGGGACCTTTTTTCTGGTGGAGGCAATTATCGGGTGGCACTGCCAGTCAAGGCTGGCACAATGGTGTGCCTATTTAGTGCAGCAGACAGTTAGGTAGAGATTTGCTCACTTATCAACTACATCAATTAGGGCATAGTCAATGTCACAACTTGCTCCTAAGAGGCGCTAGGGCCTGGAGTGTGTGCACCTTGCTTGGGCAGAGGGAGAGGTGGAAATTTGGACCTCCTGTTCTTTTCCCTTTTTGATGCGACTCTATGTGTGTTCACCATTTTTTCATTGCAATCTTAAGATTTCCCATAGATGGCGCCAAAATGATGAGGTTGGAAGTCATTTATAGTTTAAAAAGTGGTGTTTGGGCTAATTCAACCAAGGAGGTTGAATGACACAATTGTTATATTTCTCGAGGTCTAAGATCCGCAACAGCAGCATATGTTAAATTAGTCGAGGTGCCCCTAATGAAAGCACTTTGATGCTCAAGTTAGTTCTAATTGAAAGAAAAAAATCGAACAGAATATTAGGAGCTTATAGTGTATTTGGCATTATTTGGAGCGTGGCTAACAATGAAGTATTTATAGCCTTCTCCTTGTGTGTAATATGTCAAAGTTGCTCCTATCAGGTGTAAAGGGCTCTAGTCTTTGCTGGGGGGTTAATGGTTATTCCCGATCCCAATATTATTCTAAGTGACATCATCTCTTGCTTTTCAAGGTGAACAGTACTTTGGGTAGGCGTCTCCTTATCAAAGATGGTGGCAGGGACTGTACTAGCTGTCACACACCATTAATGCGAAGGTATGTTACTTGTCAGAATATTAAATACAATGAGGATATGAGTCAGTGCCGAAATGAGCAATCTGGTCGATTATGGTCAAATAAACAAGGCAGTTGACCAAAGAGATAGTTGAATAGGCTAAACGGCCTTAAGCCTTTAGTTGAATACGGTCAAGAACAGTACACTCGATCAGATGGTTGTTGTCGAGTGGTCCAACCCCGCTGGGCCTAAAAGTAATTTTGGGCCAAGTGGGCTTATTATGGGCCTGTTGGGCTATCACATATCATTAATATAAAAACATAATTGCATTTTATCTACAAAATCTTTTTCATTTATACTTTCAATATGTAGAAGATTTCTTGATAATTTGAACTCTATAGTTTGATAAGTTTTTCATGATTTTCTCTTATCTTTAATCACTAATTTATATATATACCATTATATATAAAGTCTTTTGAAGGTCATTTCATTATATTATCAAGTTTTAGCACTTTTTTCACTCTATTCTTTATGTCCTCATTATTTTCCAACCTTTTTTTATTCTATCTCTTTGTGTACATCTTTAGTTCATTATTCAAAGTTTTTATTGTTTAGTTGATTTTATTGTTCACTTTCATGATCTTGGTTTTTTTTTTTCATTTTTTGTTTATTTTAGATATGTTACATGATGGAATAGATTTTTGGATTTTAGTGCTATAATTTTCTTTTCAATCTAAATAAAATCTATCATTTAGCTCTTATTACTATTAAATTTGTAAATTTCTCTATCTTTTTTGTTTATTACTTAGGGTCCTGTGCATCCTGGTACAGGTCACCAAATTGATTTTTATCAACTTTGGAAGAAGTCTCCATTGAAACTGTTTCTTCATCGTTTCCTGCAGATGAGATATCTTCATCATCCTCAAAAATTTGGTCTTTTAATTCTTCCTAAACCATATTAAGGACTTCTTTTAAAAATTCTGCCTTGAAAATTTTTCCTTTTTTCCTTTTTATTTTTTCAAAAGCTTTATTTAAGATTGTTGAAGCTTCCTTCTTTTTATTATCCTTCGCAGATTGTTTATACTGTTCAACAACCCTGAAAATATCATCCAAAGTCTCTTGACCTTCCATTATGCCAGTAGTTTTATCAACCTGAAGTAATTTGTTCCACTATTTGATATAGTAGGTCCAGTATAAGCATGGGATATTATCTTCTGGGGAAAAACTAATTTCAGGGACCCATTTCCAAATCCATGGGATTGAAAACTCCATGAAAAAAAAAATTGCAGCCTTGTTAGTGGCCATCTGATCCTCGGCTTCTACCTCCTTTATCTTTGGAGAATAGTCGACCCATTGATCAAACGCCTGTTTAAATTTGTCAGGGAGAAGGATTGGTGTGGGGCCATGCGACTTCCACCAACTTAAAAACCAGTTAGGAATATTAATCCTAAAAACTTCTGGACAGATTTTAACAAACCAAGTATGTTTCTTTCTTGGATTTTCATATAAGAAAACTTTGTTAAAGGCTTGAGTATAATCCCAAAAATTAAACTTGTAAAGCAATTTGTTTTCTTTAGTAACAAACTCTTTTTCTTTAAATGAAGAGATTCCCCACTCTTCAACAGATATTATCTTTTTAATTATTATCTTACTAAAATTGAACAATGATTTGTCCTGTGAACTTGGAAAGAAATGGGAAATTTCACAGGATCCAGTGGTTATGAGTATATTCTCATAATATGATCGAGGCTTATAAGACTCGACTGTGTAGGAGACAGTATCAAGGTACCGTTGAATTATTAACCACGGTTCATTTTTCCATTTCAGATCATTATACTCAAGGATCATTATCAAATTCGTATGATCTTTGTTCTCAAAAGTGGATAAAGCATCCTCATCCAAAGGTGTAGCACTATTAGATGCAATATCAACGAAAGAAGGCTTTGAAGGATTATTATCAGATCCTTCAGGCTGACTAGAAGCTGATTGGTTGGGGGAGAAAATTCTATTAGAACTTTCTTGAAACTGTTTAAATTGCAGAAATTCAGCAAACAATGGATCATTTGGACGGATATTTGGATTGGGTAAAGAAGCATTCGATGCTTGTGAACTAGCCAAGTTAATTAATTTTTGTTTTCCATGTTGTTTTATCAGAAGAAGAATTAGATCCATAATTAGATCTAGAACGCCCTCCTCCTCGATTGGAGAATAGATTTTTTCCTCCTCTATTGTGAAAAATCATGATCCCTGCAAAAATTCACGAGTAAGAAAGTCAGGAAGACTATTGTCAATTCCTTTTTTATATATTATCTTAAAATCAAATGGTGCCAAATAGGCTTGCCACCGCGCAAACATCTGTTTAGATACATCATGTTTAAAATCTTTATTAAACATAAATTGTGCAGATTGATAGTTAGTCTTAACTACAAAGAATTGGTTATATAAATCATCCTGAAATTTTAATACACATTTAACAATAGCAAAATTTCTTTGGCAACCATAGCATAGTTTTTCTGACTATTATTCCATTTACCTGAACAAAATCTAACAAGAATTTCCTGTTTGTTATTAGGATTAATTTATTTTAAAATTCCTCCATAACCTATATCAGAGGCGTCTATTTCAATTATTTTGTCCCAATTAGGATTAGACAACATTAAATAAGGTAAATTTTTAACCTTTTCTTTAATCCTAATGATTGCATTAGTGTGGGCATCACTCCACTGCTTAGGATTCGTTTTTAGCTGATCATAAAGAATTGAAGTATCATTAGCAAAGTTTTCATAATAAGTCGAAATATAATTTAAACTACCTAAAAATCTTTGTAGTTGGGTTTTATCAGTTATCTTATTAGAAAACTTAGAAGAAAATTCTATACTTCTGTGGATAGGAATTATTTTCCCCTTTTCAATAAAATGACCCAAAAATTTAATCTTAGTTTGAAACAAAATCATTTTTGTTTTTGAAATTACAAGTCCACTATCAATAATAACTTGTTTGAAAATATTAAGATGTTTGAAATGATTTTCAATAGAATTAGAAAATACAAGGATATCATCAATATAAACAATGATAAAATTACTATAAGGATTAAAGATATCATTCATAATCTTCTAAAATTCAGAATGAGCATTTTTCAAACCAAAAGGCATAATATTCCATTCATATTGTCCAAACAGAACATTAAAAGCGGTTTTAAACCTATCCTTTTCTAATATTTGGATCTGCCACTAACCAGATTTTAAATCAAATTTAGAAAAAATATTAGCATTAAACAACCTATCAAGTAAATCCCTTTTATTAGGTATAGGGTATTTAATCCATTTTAAAACTTTATTAAGAGGTTTGTAATTTATTACTAACCTAGGAGCACCTCTTTCCTGTTCATTATGTTTATTAATATAAAAAGCAGTACATGACCATGGTGATTTAGTGGCTCTTATTAAACCCTTTTGTAATAAAGATTCTATTTCTTTTTTACAATAAGATAAGTATTCTGAATTCATTTGACAAGGTGGGGCTTTAGTTGGAATATTACCATTAAAGTTATCATCATAAGGTAAATCTACAATATGCTTTTTCCTATTCCAAAAAGCATTAGGATGACCATTATAGATAGATAAAGAAAATTGATTCTCAAGAAAAGCAATTTTTTCTTTTAATTTAGGATTATTAAGTTGATCATCTATACTAAGACTAACAATTTCTTCTTTTAAGAAATTAATTTGATTATTCTTAGCCTTAATAATATCTTCTATTCTGTTAAGAATTCTAGAAAATGGTTCAGCTATAAACTGAAAATGTAATTCTTTATTATCAAAAGTTTCTATAAAACCATTTTGATCTACCATTTTTAAAGAAAATATTTTCTTTAAAAAGGGTGTACCAAGAATAATTTGATTAGAAATATTTTTAACCAATAAAAAGCTTAAAGGAATGCAAGTATTATTTTTGCAAACAAAAGCTTTTGACAATTTATAATCAATATCAAGTTTTTCTCCATTTGCAGAACGAAGTGTATGAGTAGTTTTTTCGAAATATCTAG
This sequence comes from Jacaranda copaia, assembly GCA_014898725.1. Classification (NCBI taxonomy): domain Eukaryota; kingdom Viridiplantae; phylum Streptophyta; class Magnoliopsida; order Lamiales; family Bignoniaceae; genus Jacaranda; species Jacaranda copaia. The sequence continues at coordinate 87,844 of JACGDI010005299.1, forward strand.
TAGGTATTAAACCTTCTTGAATACAATTCTGATCAGCACCACTATTCACTAAAGCAATTAATTCTTTTGAAAACCTATTACCAATCAAAAGATTTATTTTTATTAACCATTTTTGTGAAGTAACCATTTCTAATTTAGAAAGAAAATTATCAATTTGTATATTATCAGAAAAACTAGGAAAATTATCAAACATGTTTTCTATTCTAGGTATGACCTGTTTTCCTTGAGAAATTTCAAGTTTTCCAATCTTATCTTCAAGAAATACATTATTTCTTTTTAGTTCAATTATTTTATTTTTTAAATTATTAACTTCCTGTTTTAAATCATTAACAGAAGTAGAAGTATTATTTTTATTCCTATTCTCTAGCATTTTATAAACCTCAGCCATTGAATAAGGTTCATTATTACTATTATTAGAAACAAACTCTTCTTGTTTAGAAGACAAAGGAGTATTTTCTATTTGATCTATTATTTTAGATCTTAAAATTAGATCTTTTATTAATTTTAAAAATTCCATAGTACTATCACTATTAATGACATTTAGTTCACTAAATTGTGGTCTAAGTCTATATAAATCTTCACTTTCAGATTTATTACTATCCTTATCAGTATTACTGCAAGGTTCACCATTCTGACAAGGTTCACATTCAGAACTAGAACTATTAAAGCATTCATTCAAAGAATCATTCTCAGAAGAAAAAGAAGACATATCATCTTCACTATCAGAATTAAGCATTAATTTAAAAAGTACATCTTTTATATTATCATCAATATCTAAAGTATTAATTTTAAATTTCATTTTACACTTATCAGCGTAATGTCCTACCTTTCCACATTTGTAGCAAGCACCATATTTTTTAAACTTTTTATAAAGTTTTTTATTACTTTTTCTATTCTCACGTTCTTTTTCCCTAACTTTTTTATGAGAACGTTCTCTATATTTTTTCTTTTTATAATATTCTTCTTTTTTATCTTTATTTTTATTAGTAACAGGTTTAGGAATTTCCATACCAAATTGGCCACAAAATTGACCTAATTGTTTTCGTTCAGTAATATTATTATGTTTTATTTGTTGGTTTAACTTAATTTCATTACATAAGTTTAAACTTTCCTGTATGCAGGTTCCTATTAACTTACCATAGGTAAACTTATCATAATCAATATTAGTATTATTTTGCCTAAGGGTTTTTCTAACTCTTTCAGCAAAGAGGGAAGGAAGACTATCTATAAACTTAGACTTCCAATGTGAGTTATTAGACTCGGAAAGCTCTAAAACTCTAGACAAAAACATATCCATATACCACCTAAATGAGGTGAGACTCTGACATTTTAAACCATTTAATAAGGTTCTAATATGTTCAGAATTATTAGTCCATCTACTAGTGAAATGTTCTATTATGGTAACAATTAAAGTATAAACAGCATTTTCAGTATTATTACTAGACCCTTCAAGTTTAACAGAGTTAAGAATTTCATCCTTATTAGCCTGGGTTAAATAATTATCCCACCAACCTTTAAGTTGACCTGTAAAACCGGCTACAATCATTTTAGCTATAGCTTTATCAGTATTACCATTTGCTTTACATATTGTAAAGTACATTAAAATCCTATGTACTAAATTATAAATATGTCTTTCAGTGAAACCATCTAAGTTCTATTCATAAATGTTTTTACCTGAATATGAGTTTTTAAGTATAAAATCTTGTTCTTCATGCAACACATCTTGTGGTGAAGGATGAGGGTAATAATATGTATTCATAGTTGGTCTATCAGCATATTTTTGAAACTTATTAACTTCTTCATTTATTGCAGTTTGATAAGATTTCTCATCTATATCACTAAGAGTTGATATCCTAAACTCAAAAAAAAAATTAGTTATTAACTTGTATAATTTAGTCATATCTCTTAAACTAAAATTATCAATTTCAGGAGGGGGTTGTATACTAGACATTGCAACAGTAGTAGGTAATTCTGGAGAAAAAATAACAAGTTTATTAATTCTTTCTTCTAAATCTCCATTAAGTTTATTAGTCCTATGACTATTATTAATAATAATAGAAAGTCTTTGGTCTAATGAGACTAAACTTTCTCCTGAAACATGTAAGTATAAATTTGCATAATTTTGCTATCTTATTAAAATATTTTTTTCCCTAATAGTGACTGGCATATGTTCACCACCTAGGAAATTATTTAAAGAAAAAAAGAAAAGATTCTTATTTCCTTCTATTATAAAAGTATCTTGAGGTGGAAAGATAGATTTTTGTTTATGTCCACTCTCTCCTATATAAGTTCTTTCCAAAACAGAAAGATAAGGTTCAAAGTAATTTACCATAAACTAAGGAACAAAAGGTATTAATTGATCCTTTTCAATAACAAATTTGTAAAATTCAATATTAAAATGTAATTGTTGTTCTTTAGTAAAAACTTTAAAAAACCAAACGCGAAATGATTTCCAACGATCTTTATAGAATTCCATATTAATTAAATTTCTATGACTAAATCCAAGAGTAAAATCAAATTTTTTACCAATCATTACAAACAACTTTTGATTTTAAATATGAATATTACGTATAGAAAAATTCATATCAGATTCAGTTGGTTTAATAGGATTCTCACTATTATTACCATCACTATTATTATTTGGTATATTAAAACCATGAACAATATTTGATGAATTAATCTTTAACCTATCAAATCTAGTGTCAAGATTATTATCTTTCCTAAGATTAAAAGTTGGTTCATTAACTTGAGAAGTAGAAGCCCTAAAGGTATTCGGACTATCTAAAGTATTATCTATTGGATCTATATAAGAAAACGAAGATCTAATTGATTTAGGTGTTTTTATTAAGTTAGTATTATTAGACCTAAATTATATTGAAATATCTTCATCTGGAGTTTGAATTATTTGACTTACCTCTGTTTGTATTACAGGTTGGGTTGGAACAGTTTTTTCTATTAACCAATTATTAGGAAACTCTACCTCATTCCATTTTATAGGACGGCGAGTAGTTATATAAGACTTACAAAAATTGGTTTCGATTAAAATTGTTTCATTAACATTTTTATTAATCATTTTACACATTGGATTAAGTGTGTAAAGTGGTTTATAATAAATCCTATAACAAATACAAATAGTTTCAGTATTTGGTATATAATTATAACTATGCAACTTTACATTCAAAGTCACAGCATGTAAAATATTAACATCAGATAAAGATAACTGTAAATTAGGATAAACATCAAAATAAACTAGTCCATGCGCCAGACTAGACTTTATAATACCCATAAATGAATGCTTCCAATTAAGATTATGAGCATCATGCAGTATTGCAACAAAACTATCAGGCAAATTATCAAAAGTAAGCGGTTTAGATGCAACTTGAATTAAACCAATATGAAGGAAACGATATTCAGATCTATACATATCAATATCAGATCTATGTAATAATTGCAAAGAAATATCATTAGAACTAAGAGGAATAGATTCCTCAGTGGTTTTAACAATTTGTTTTAAACTAATTTTTTCAAAAGTACCCATTTTGTAAATAACTTTTGGATTCACTTTAGGAATAGTCCATTTATTAAGAAGATCTATATTTTGTGGAAGATCCATTTCTTCCGAAACAGTATTTTTAACAGAAGATGATTTTCCTTTAAGAAAACTCATTTTTTTTTTAGGAACAGTGTTAAACAACCAAAGAAATACAATCTCTAATACATGGCTCCGATACATAGTTTATTTTACATTCTAATTTCATCCTCATATCCTATCACTAATTCCTATTTAAAATTAATTTTGAGCTTATAATTACTTTATCAATTTACTATGATTTTAACTTTGCATTACTAATATCAAACTTTTTTCTTCACTTAATAATTCGATAACTAAGATATGAGTCAAACTAAAAAGTTTCTATAAACTTATATACTAATATTGATCTTAACTTTGTAATTATTTTATATATTTATTTTAATTTTTTAATTTTTTTAAATCTCTACTAACATAATTTTGTCTTGACTTAATTGATTTTTAATCAAACAACAAAATTAAATAAGATTTTTCTAATCCTTGGCAACTAATAAATTATTTAATTATGTTTCCATTTAATATATACTCATCCTCTTTTAAGTCTGAAATAATCTTAAAGTATTATAATTTAATTTTTTTCAAACAACTTCCAAGCCATCAATCTTGTATTATTATATACAGCAAAACATTGTGAGATTCATAATTGTGTAATTTTAACCAAATTCTAAATTCTTAGAATTTTGAGTTTTTACTTAAATTATAAAATTGATTTTTGGTTATTAAATTTGATATGATTTATTCCTTTTAAAGATATAGAACAAATTATTCTTTGTTTATCCCTAATATCAAGAAATGATTGTATATTATCAACAAAATCTCTTTCATCTCTACTCTCAATATGTGGAAGATTACTTAATCATTTGAACTCTATAATTTGATAAGTTTTTAATTATCTTTAATAACTAATTTATATCTATATCACTATATATAGAGTGTTTCGAAAGCCGTTTTATTGATATTCTTGATTTTTAGCATTTTTTCTCTATCACTTTGGGTGCCTCTTTATTTCATTCTTCGAATTATTTATTATTCGTTTGATTTCATTGTTCACTTTATTTATTTATTTTTTTTTATTTTAGGTATGTTAAATGATGGAAGGATTTTGTTTGAATTTTAATATTATAATTTTCTTTTCAACAATAAATAAAATATATCCTTTAGCTTTTATTGCTCTTAAATTTGTAAACTTTGATATCTTTTCTTTTTATTACTTAGTTTAAGTTATCAATTCATTTATTTAATTTTTTTATTTTTAATTTCTCTTTTTGTTCATTTAATTTTATAATTTTATGAGATGAGATATATTAATCGCTCTTAATATTTTTTTAAAATTTTGTTTCATTATTATTAGTTAAAATTTTCTCTTTAATTATTGATAAATTTTTTTGTTCAATTTTTATTTTATTTAAAATTTTATACATTTAGTATCCTTTTACTCATTTTTTGAATCAAGTTATTAATTTATTTGTTAAGTTTTGTAATTTATTTTTAAATTCTCTCTTTTGTTTTATTCATCTAAGTTTATAATTTTGTAGGATGAGATTTATTCTTTAGATTTAATATTTTTATTTATTTAATTTTTTTGAATATTTATAATTTTAAAAGTATATCATTTAATTTTTTTTAGTCATATATATGTAATTATGTATGTCTAAGGATCTATAATTCAAACAATTTTTAAAAATTTTATATGTTACTTCATCAATATATATTCTTAGATCTTTTTTTGATCTATTTAAAAAAACATTATAAGATGGTTATTTAAATAAAAAATACACCCATTAATTTTTTAAATTTATACAATTGGTCATTATTTAATCCATCAAATATATTTAATTTAATTTTATTTTTTTAAATTTTGATTGTTTAAAATATTAACAACTTTTTTATTATTCACTTTTTTCTGCTATTTTTGAAATATAATGTGAAGATCCAATTATATTATTACAAAAAATTTGAAAATGAATAGAATAATTTATTTTTTTTATGTTTGTTTTACATTCCAATTTCATCCTCATATCCTTTTACTAATTCTTATTTTAAGATCAATTTTAAGTTTATAATTACATTCAATTTACTATAATTTTAACTTTATATTACTAATGTCGAACTCTTTTCTTCACTTAATTATTCAATAATTAACTTATGAGTCAAATTAAAGGGCTTCTATTAACTTATATACTAATATTGATTTCAACTTTATAATTATTTTATATATTTAGTTGGATTTTAACCTTTTGTTTTTATCTTCAATATCATAGTTATATCTTGACTTAATTAATTTTTAATCAAAAATTGAATAAGATTTTTTTAAATTCTTGTCAAGCAATATATAATTTAATTCTTTATATTTTAAATTTTAACTTAATATATACTCATTGTCTTTTAAGTCTAAACTAATCTTACAATACTATCATTTTTACTTCTTTTTTTTCCAACTTTTAAACCATCAGTCTTGTGTCCTATATCCTTGTCATATATTTTTATTTTTTAAAGCAATTAATTTTTGATAGCATAATATTTTCTTCTTTTTAATAAAGTGTATAATCATATTTATAGACATTTATCCTTTGAAAGTTTTGAATTTTTTAAATTTCTCACTGAATAATTTTGAAATTTATTTTTCATGATATTATACATATGAGATGTCTTTATATATTCCAAACTTTTAAATACTAAACATCAAAGCTTTAAATTTAATTTTACTTGACCATTTTGAAAAGCAATATTTAATTTTACTAATTACTCAAATATTTTTGCAATAATTTTTATTACTATATTGTTATTTTTAATTATATTTATAATTCAATAATTATATTAATATGTAGTAATTTTAAATTTTAATTCTTTATATATGCAGAAAATATACAATTATATTAATTATAATTTAATTATTTATATTTTAAATTTGAACTTAATATATACTCATCGTCTTTTAAGTCTAAACTAATCTTACAATACTATAATTTTTAGTTTTTTTTTCCGAACTTTTAAACCATAAATCTTGTGTCCTATATCCTTATCATATATTTTTATTTTTTAAAGCAATTAGTTTTTGATTGCACAATATTTTCTTCTTTTTAATAAAGTATATAATCATATTTATAGGCTTTTATCCTTTGAAAGTTTTGAATTTTTTAAATTTCTTGATAAATAATCTTATTTTTCATGATATTATACATATGAGATGTCTTTATATATTCCATGCTTTTAAATACTAAACATTAAAGCTTTAAATTTAATTTCACTTGACCATTTTGAAAAGTAATATTTAATTTTACTAACTACTCGAATATTTTTGCAATAATTTTTATTTCTATACTGTTATTTTTAATTATATTTATAATTCAACAATTATATTAATATGTAGTAATTTTAAAGATATGTGCATAGCACATGGATAATGCTAGTTCTATTATATATAGCACAATGGTGTGGGGCTCAGATTTGCACAATTTTAGTTAAATTTTGAAGTTTTTAATTAAATTAATTTTTTTTCATTGGTTGTTAATTTATTTTTAATTTTATTTTAATACAGCAATCTTATCTGTTATATCTAAAAGTTTATTTTGCATTTATCTAAAATTATAGCATTCATTCTTATATTAGGGTATAACTTCAAATATTCACAATGACGGATTTTTCTTTCATCATAAAAAGTTCAAAATATCCATAATCACATATTTAACATTTTATCTCATCATATAAATTAATGTATTTGTGTTTTTATTATCTTTTTACAGCAGTTCTTTTGATTTGTCTAGATAAAATAAATTATTTGTGTGTATTTTATATTTTAATAATATATCTTGAATAGTGTGGCTTTATAAGGTATGCCATTTTACTAATTAGTTGAAATTAATTCAATTTTTCTATCAAATGAATGATGAAAAAAATATTTTTTTATGAATTTACTTATTTATACTTGGTATTTATATTTCAATTTAACTAAATATTTACTTATATTTATAATACTTTTATAAAAATATTTCTTTTCTCTATCAATATATATAAATTATTTATAGAGACTTACTTATACTTAGAAGCTTAAAAATCATAATTAAGTAAAATACTCTTTTATATGATATGTGTATATTTCATATTTTGATAACTTATATGTCGATAATTTTAACAGTTAAAATAAATGTTTGTGACTCAGCATGATGAAAAATAATACACACAGTAAACACATTGAGAGTATCTAATAAGTGTATATTTAAAGTTGAATGATATAATCAAACAAAAATATTAACGTAGAAATAGGTTAGATATCTTATTTTTTAATTTAACTATACATTTTTATTTCAAGAACAATTTAAAATTTATCTAAATAAGGTAGTTGATAATTTAAGTTATGTTCAAACAATAAAATTAATCTTTCACATCAAATAATCTTTTTATATTTTAAAATTACAATCACTTTATATATAGTTGAAGTTTACATTCTTGAATTGTATTTATATCTGGATTAAATAATTGTCTCCTTATAAGCACCTTAGAATTTTAAATATGCATATAATTTATAAATAACTTATATTAAATATATATTTCGCAAATGCAAAAATAATTTTGCAATCATGATTACTTTTTATATACTATAATTCACTTAAAACACTTTCCAACTTATCTAATTCATATAAGAAGAATAATTTACCTATTTTGTGGAATACCAAATCATTATGTTTTTAATAAAGAGTTTAAAATTTAATAAATGAATAATTTTATATTAGTTGATAAGTAAATTCTAAACTTATAAAAATTTTCAAATTTTATTATTTTTAAGATAGTCTCTTATAAATATGCAAAATATTTGTAGATATATCATATATCTAGAATATTAGTTAATATTCTAATTTGATTTTAAAGTATATTATATATAAATACGAGGAGCTACTTTCTACAACTTCTATTATCTCTTAAGTTTTATTTTTATATTATCAAAATTTTTAACTTAAGGCATTTTAAACAGTTAAAATAATAATAAAAAACTCATTTTCAAATATTTGAATCAAATTTCTTTTAGGATACACAGATATATTATTGGAATAGTTGAAATTTTCAAAAGTTTAATGAATAAAAACTTAAAACAGTCAATTATGTTAGTTTTTGTATTTTTTGAGTACATTTATTTGCAAATTTTTTAATATTTACGTAATATTTTTTCAAATTTTATTTAATAAGAATTTGCAATAGAATATTTTATATATACGTATTTGGTAGGAATAGCATTAGATCAATAAATTTTCATTCAAACTATTTTTTATTCATTTTGTGTTTAATGAGATACTAATATGTATTATGTATTAAGTTAAATATTAAAAACATAAATATTATTTTATAATAATTAACATTATATGTAAAATATATTATAAGAAAAATTTTAAATGATAAAGAAAATTCCTAAACAAAAGTAAATAAACTTAATATATTGAAAAATAATTATTGTAAATCTTCAAGTGTTATAAAAATTATTTCTATGGCCTCTACATTATTAACAAGATCATACCAAAGACTTCTTATATTTCAAAAAAAAAGAAATAGTTTGCTTAAATATCATATAAAATTAATTGTTCATTACCTTTTTCTTATTAATGTTTTTTTAAAATTTTAACAATTTTAAGAATTTGTGTATAATTTTATAAATCCAAAAAATTAGCAATTATTGATACCCTATGATATGTTTTTCTTGTATATGTAAATTAATTATATTTTATATAATATTTAGTTTTTAAAATAATTTAACACATTTTTGCACCTTTTGTGAGTTGATTTTCTATTATCCATTAAGTTTTTATGTTTTCAATATTACCAATTATTTTTTATTTTTTCAAGCATTATTATTTTATTTTATTTGCATTGCCTTAAATTTATTGAGTTGTTTTTTATGATGAAAAAAATATGTTGTGATAAGTACGACTTTTTAGTATCTTTGACGTTTATACATTGTGATTTTGTGGAAAAAATTTTAATTTTGTACCATGTATTTTAAAGAATATATATCGTGAATTAAATTTACTTTTACATGAAACTAAAATAATGTATGTAAATTATATTTTTTATTATAATTAGTTTAATCCGTGCATAGCACTGGGGATGGCAATTTGGGTGAGTTGGGTGGGTTTGGATTGGATTGAGATAAGGGTATAATATTAATTTCTACAACCTGAACCAACCCAACCCAACCTGATGACAACACAAAAATGCTCAATTTTAACCCAACTTGAATTGTATCAAGTCAAGTTCAGGTCAACTTGAGTTTTATTAGGTCAGCCTGCCAACTCAAATCTATCTAATCCAACATGCCAATCTAATTTAAAATAATTATCAAAAAGTTGTTTTAATTTTTTGAAATTTTTTGGTACTTTTATTTTTTAATTTTATCTATTCTTAATTATTAATAAATTAAAATAGAAGGAATTTTCATCATAAATTCACAATCGCAGCTTTGTAAAAAAAAAAATTTAATTGAACCATATAATATATTGATTTTAGGACTTTTTTCCCCCTTCATTTTGTAGTATCTATCAGTATTGTAAAAATATTGAAATCACAAAGTATCTTATTTTTAAAAATAGCATACTTTTTTAAGTTTTATTCACCTACTTTCTTTAATGTTTGTATCTTTTGTATAAATCAAATTGTCTCTTTTAATCTTCCTAAAATGACGTTATTTTTTTAACTTTACATTGATTCAATTAAGCAACACATAAATCAATAAAAATATATCATCAAGCAAATAAGTAAACACATATTTTAATTGGACACATAACTTATTATAAAAGCTTGCTTGAGTCTTTTGAATTTTTTAAAACATCTCAACCGAAAGAATTCTTGTTTATCTATATATGCAAGATCTTGCATTGCATAAAGCTTAAGAAAAATTTCTAAGACAATTCAATAGTCAAAATAGGTTTTTTTTCAACTCTTTGCAAAACAACTCTCATATCTGCTTGGATACCAAAAATAACCACTAGATGTAGTATAAAATTATAATCATCTATCCTATATGTTTTTGGAAATAAATAAGGCAAAAAAATACCAAAGTAGTAATTTTGATATTGCTAACACTCAAAATTTCAAGTTTTATTTTGGTATTTTATACTTTTACTCCTAAAAAATTTAAATTTTATTTGTTTAATTCAGGTTGGGCCAAGTTGGTCATGTGACTCAAAATCAAATATTAAGTTGTTCATGTAATCTGAAATTCAACCCAACCTAATTCATTTTCTTCATGTTCTTATTTGTGTGGACCTTATTAGACTCAAACCCAAAATAGGTCCACACAAACCCAATTTTTGTAGGTCAAACTCGTGTCATGGGGAAATTGCCACCCTTGATGGGATACATGCTAGTACTATTATATATAGCACATCAGTGTGGGACTTGCAATTGCACAATTTCAATCAAATTCTCAATTCTTGGAATTTTGTGTTTTTAAATTAAATAAAAAAAATATCATTTGTTGTCGGTTATGAAATTTGATATTATTCATTCATTTTAGAAATATTTATTTTTGTTTATCTCTAACTCATATGATTGTATTTTATTTGAAAAAAAATATTCATTAAATAAAGAAATTGAAATTATCTCTTTCATATTATGATCGATGAGATAATATCAATGATGTTTAAATATGTTAAAATTCTTTTATGTGGACACATATATCCCATTCAATAAAGTATTTGATATTATGTATTTGGCATTATGATTAATGAGATTATATCAAAGAAGTTTAGATTGGTTAAAATTCTTCTGCTTCATACATATACATGAAGTGGTGGAGTCTAAATATAGTTAAAAGAATAAAAGTACATTACATTATAGATATCTTTTCCCAGGCCCGCCAAACATCACACTAATACTTTCCAGTTAAGTAAAAAAAAAGGAAAAAAAAACCTCTTGCTATTTAATATTTAATTTCATGTGTATTCGATTTTATAAAATTTTGAAACATATTAAATGGTCTACAGGTACCAACTTCTCTTGTGTTGTGCATTTACGCAGGACAACAAATTTTTACTAACGGAAGTTCTGGGTGCACCATTCTTTCCAGGAACTATTTCCATCGAGCCCACTTTATGCGGAAAGATTTCCGTAATTGCTCTTGGTAACATTATGCATCTTATTTCCTCTTATTATAATAGTTTTTTAAATCTGTTTTTTGTTCAACAAAGTGAACAATGATATTGATTTCCTTTTATAGTTGGATGTGTTTCTTTTCCACAGGCTTAGGTATAGGGATTTGGGAATTGGGAATTGGGGCCAGCTACATGCCGAGAGAGAGAGAGGGGCTTAGTTTTGATTTTATGTTTCCTTATCTAATAAATTTAGAATTTGGTTAGTCTATTAGGTAACTCATTCCTCGACTTTACGATATTAAGCTTGCTTGGGTAATCTAAAACACGAAATTCTTTTAAAACCCCATCATTTCTGTCTAAAATAGAATACGACATCTGCAAAGTTAAACCAAAAGGAACCTACGAATTTGGAGATAATGACGGTCCGATCGCTCTGCTCGACGATGTCGTTTGAGGACAATTTCGGGAGAGAAAGTGTTCTTGAAAGAGATTGAGACAAATTTTGCAAAGGTAGAGAGGAGCATTGTGAAGGGGCAATTTTGGCTAACTCGTCCAATAGAAATATATTTTCACTTTATGTTGATCTACAGACACAAAAAGATACTGCTGGTGCTGAGCCATGTTTCGATCACCGTCAACCTCTGATTCTGCCCTCTCTAATTAGTGGTTCGGCATTGTAAAATGACATCTACAAATTGAATTGATAATGTTGCCCGGATAATTTATGGCTATAATGCATTATCAAAGTACGTAATATATATTTGAAACTTTTAAGTTTCGCAAAATTAATATATGCATTTACATTTGTTAATAATATTATTTTCTTATGTAGATAATATTTTTTGTTTAAAAATTATAAAGGAATTAATTCCTACTAGGTGTCAATTTTAAAATGAAATAGATCTGAATCCGTAAAAATCTTGACAAATCCTATGATGACACAGCATGCAAAAACTACTCGATATTCAAAATGAGCAATGAGCAATGCCACATTAATTGACTAGAAACATATCATTAAGCAACAAGACACTCAAGAACCTTCTCTTTTTTTCACAAAAATAATTTTTACAAGCTGGTATATATATAAAATATGCTACTAATTGAAATTTAAACTATGTTTCTCTCCTCCTTTTTCTTAGCTTTCTGGGAACCTGTGGAATTAATTACATATAATATTTTTTATACTTCATCACCAAAATGTGTGATTAAAAACGATATCTTATTTTGATCAGAAAATTTGCCACCAATTCTTCGATATAAAACTGAGATTTATTTTCAATTAAATAATAGGTAATCTTAAGATATTAATATTTTTTAATTTAAGTGAGCATTTTTTAATTATCCATACTTTATAGTAAATATATCCACATTTGATAAATAATTTAGTTAATTTTGCTGCGTTAATTAATTATAACAAATATCCACATATTTTCTGGATCTAGATATTAGATTATAATTAATTTTTGTGTCATTATATAATTAAAACAAACTTATAATATGAAATTATTATACAAAAGAAAACTGTAAATAGAAAGTAAATATATGCACTTTGCACTTTTATGAAAAGCGACATTTGATTACATCAAAATTTGATAAGTTCTTTCTTTCTTTTTTTCCCGGTGAATGCAAAATTTGATGAGTTCAAGTTTTTATACAGTTGAAGATTTCATTATAAGGGAAAAGAAATAGAACGGAAGAAATTAGAAGATTAGATATCTATTCGTCAAATATTTGTAAATTCATAATCCCAAAACTTTTGTTGCCTTGCAAAATTGGCCATTCATACGTTTACTGAACATCATCAATACAAAATGTTCATAAAAAATAATGTATTTAAAATTAATATCACAACACTAATTTGATAGAATTCAAATTATTTAATGTATTTAAAATTAAAAATGAGTAATTATTTTTCTATTACTATCATCATTGTTAACTTTTTTTAATTTATTTCAATATGTGTGGAAGCATAAATATGGTATTTTTATATTTTTTGGCCAACATATATTAAAATAAATAAATAAAGTAGCCGTTAAATTATTAAACAGGAAAGAAAATTTTAAAAATTAAGTTGGTAAACATATTATGCCTAGTCCCCTTTGATATATGACAATAGTAAATATTTTAAGTTGTTTTAGTTAACATTTAAAGAGTTAAGACAAAAGCAAGAAGAAGAAGAAGAAGAAGAAGAAGAAGTAAGTTTGACAGTTAATTGTTAGAATGATAAGCAAATATGTTTTGAATAATAATTATTTCAATACATTCTCATTACAAAAAACCTACAATAATAAATCACAGTTAGAGAAGCTATTAATAAATATATATATCATATAGCAAATTTATAGTCTACCAATTGATTGTAAATTGTCATCACATCAGTGTAAAACACATGCATATTGATATTGGTTTCATAAAAAATGTTTTAGTCGTTGTTTCTTAAAATTCTGAATGTTAAATTTCGATAATTACAACAAATTAATGTTGTTGTAAAGTGAACTTTATAAATGAAAAATAATTACTTCTTGTGAATAAAATATTACAGAAATGCATTGAACATTTTGATACACATAAATATTACGTGAATTTCATTTTAAAATTATTGTGAATTTGGATGAGAAAAATAATTAAATAAAGATATAATGACTTTATCTTAATTATTAATTAAAAAAAATATTTTTATCTAGTTGTAAATAATTTATCTAGTTCTTCATGGATATATTTTTAGATGAAAAATGAATAACCATGATCAAGGAAATTTTTTTACTTTAATTAAAAACGCAAAATTCTAAAAGTTTAAAATTTAATCAAACTTGTACAATTGTTGTCAACTACTGCAACGCTATATATAATAGATGTAAAATTTTAGGGTTCTCGTAAGTTAAATTACTAATTGAGTTTTCTTAAAACATGAAATCTTGTGTGTAAGCCATGAGGTGTAAACTTTAAAAAGAATCATTTGGAGTTTTTTTTTCTTCCTTTTTTCAATTAATAAGAACATTGTATCCAAATACAAAATCATTAACATTAGAATATTTCTTTCTTTGTTCAAGCTAAAATTTTTGGGTTTCTTGTACTTAAACTTTAGGGCACATTATAAATAGAATGCAATTACAAATATATTTACGACCGACCATCCTCCACATTTGAGTAGACAAGTCATATTTTTATTATTGAACTTAAATTATTAAATTGAAATATTAAAATGTTAAGTATTAAGTATTTTTAATATTTAAAGGCAAAGTTTTGATGTGTATATATATGCATGTGTCTCTATAGGAGGCAAAATCGGGACATTTTTGTATTTTCGTGACGCCATTATGTGATAATAGGAGAACTTAGTTGGAACTCAAAATATAGTTAATATTAAAAATTAAAAATTTAAAAAAAAAAAACTCTTAGAATAAGTAGAAGTTGAATAAGTTACGAAATAATTAACACACTTGCTTAAAAAGGAATTTATTTCTTGAAAGTTGACTGCAGATGATTGAGTTTAAATTTAATCTCGCGAATCACATTGAAATAGGTAAACAATTGAAAAAAGAATTTTTGGGAAATGGCAATGAAACTGTGTACGTAGTTTTTGTTTAGCCATCTTTAGCGAATATGCCAAATTTGATAAAATCAGCGGTTGATTTGGTACCATAAGGAGTCCCCGCACGGCTTTTTCGGGTGCAGCCTTTTGCCCTGCCTTCTTTTTTCTTTCTTCTTTTTTCTTTTAACCTTATAAATTATATACAACACTCTTGGCTTTTCAATATAGCGAAATCTCATTATTTATATTATATTCCGGTAGTTGGATTGCATGACTTAATCTCGTGGTTATTGAAAGGTGATATTCAAATTTGCTAGTTTTAACTTATTTTTCTTTTTCTTCTTTTATTTTTTTAATTGGTTGGCTTGGATACCAATAATTATATAAGGGAACAGAAAGAAATACCCATAAGAATACAAGGTAAAAACCGTAATCAACCAAACGTGATTCTCAATTGATGGACAATGGGGCACTAGAATATAGTTTAAGTTCAGTTCCCAAATAAAGAAGAAAATAGTGATAGAGTTTTATATTTATTATTACTAGCATAATCTCACGTTACTTAAACAAAAGAAAAATATAAATATAGAACTGATTTTCTCTGATTTGCCAAATAAATATTATAATTTTTTACATTCAATTAAAAATTTATTCTTTTCTAAAAATATTATTCTAAATAGTGAAATAGTAATGTAGAATAGTGTCCAATAGAACAAAAATAATATGGTATATTAATTTTGAGTACTTTTTTTTTTTTTAATGTGAAACATTTCTATATCTCATATATTTTAGTTATAATCTCATACCAAGACCAAAGATGCAAATATTTTTGTAAAATATAAATAATAATAGAATTATATCATAACTCAAATTCACATGAAAATGAAATGCTCAAGTTATGACTCCGTGACAAGGCATGAGATGCAGAGAACTTTGTAGAATATGAATATAATGTAATACTACATCTGAAAAATAACAAAAATTAAAAGAATGGAAGTAATATAATTTCTAAATAATATAATCTCATTAAAATACATTGGAACGATTGAGGTTTAAACTGAATAATGTTCTATTTTTTAAAATATAATACATCCTTTTCCTTTTCTAAAGGTTAGAGACGTCTCAACAAAATTTTTGCGACAAAAAATTTAAAATATTCATGCATGTGCAATATGTTCATAATTTTGAGAGTAATATTATTTTAATTTTGTTGGGAAATGAATCATTCATGTGAGTTGACCCAACTCATTTGCTGATACATATCAACAAGTGAATAAGTAGGATGCTGGAGGGAATTGTAGCTCCTCCTAACTGTTGTTTCGCAGTAGGATATACTAATATGTAATTAAATATGCAAATCAAATTATCAGGAATTAAATTAGATAATCACAATTAAAGCAATACGTGCATTTTATCAATTAAAATTCAAATTAAGCATGCGATATTATATTTAATACACATAACATGTGTTGTCAAAATTAAACATACAACATGTGTGTTCAGAAATATACGTCAAATTCAAGAAAAATCAGAATTTAAGCAATTATTTAATTAGATGCAAGTCTAGGAAAAACCAAAATTCATATATCAACCTAGGCAATAAAAGCAATAAAACATGCTGTTAGTTTTATTTAAAGTAAATATCAAATTTAAAAGTAAACTTATCTTAAGGATTCAGTATCATAACAGAATCAATCAGACAACCAAATCATAGAGAAGTTTTGTTTGCCTTGAAGAAATGAACTCCTCGACTCACCAGTGCAACGGGTACAACGTAGCTCCTTCTAGGATGAGATAGTCCAGAACGATCAAGTGCACTCCTTCTCGTTCATCTTGAACAGTACTCAGTCGCCAAATAAGAATGAGATAAGCGTATATATCTAAATTCAAGACAGGGAATACTTTTGGGAAGAGAAGGAAAGGATTCTTGAGAGAGAGCATGAAAGTGGGTAGAAGCACGATGCTTAGGCATGTTGAGAGGCGAATGCTATGTATTTGAAGACTGCCAGAGGTAGTCTATTTATAGACGGGATTAGAGTTAGAGTCCGTCAGTTAATGGCCTCTAACACGTTAACTAGCCAATGACATTTTGGCACGTCAGCCACACACATCCATCAGTATCACGCCACGTGTCCCACACACATCACACATCCATCAGTATGACGCCACATGTCCCACGTCCTTCTGTCAAATCCCACTTAATCACTATCAATTTGGCCAAATCTCATCTTAATCTTCAAAGATTTGATTTAGTCTAATCGGATTAGATTAATCCAACGGGTTTTGCCCGAGTCAGCCCTTATCCGATTGGATTATCTTTATCTAATCCTATCTGATCCAAGTTAAGTTCAAAGATCATATTGAATTTGCCCCAAAAAGATAAGATTGAGACTGAGACATTCACCCTAATGCCTGCGCTAGTGACTCGAATCCGAGCGGAGTGGCGGTGGCGGCGCACGTGTGGTCCATTCATATGAACCCCTTAAAGAACACTTTATCAAGCATTTTTATTTGAGTTCAATATAAACTAGTCCACACTAGTTTATAAAACCAATGTGGGACAAGTGAAGGGTTGGAATAACCCTTCAACTCCTCCACTTGATTTTATAATGTCCAAGTAAGTCTCCACTTTCTCAAACATTTCATGTGGGACAACTCAATAAGAAACACTTAACCAATTCCTTCCTCTATTGCACCGCCACAATTAATCTTTAGATTCCAACCATAATTGACATCCATCCAAAATTAATTAATAATTAATTATGCTAGTTACACCAATTACAACACTAACTACTACATAACTACTAGACAACTTCTAGAAGATTGTGCAAAATATGCACAGATCAAATTAAATGTACAATATTTGATAAGATATATATTTGAATGAGAATTCCAGAGGTAGAATTATATGTGAAACTAAAAGTTGTGCCCCTTTTGGGAAGTTGAGGTGCCATTCAGTTCAGTCTTAATTTTGAATCCATAACGAGCAATAGACCTATCAAAAAACATTTCAAACTTATTAGAAGCAGTAGCAGATTTCAACTTAAGTAACATCAACAAGAATGGTCAGAGATAGCAACATACTTCAACTTACTCAACTTTCACAAAACACTATATACAAGCCTTAGTGATCCCATAACATATAACATAAGTACTAGGTACATGCCATCAGTAGTTCCAAAATGTTCAACATAATATATACATCCTGCATATGTTAAACTCAAACCTAACATATTACAACATCTCTAGGGTTACAAAAATATGCCCAAGTATGCCCATAAGTAAATGCATATGACTATTCTAATACAAAATTATACCTGTCCGTACATGGCTATTCTAATACAAAATTATACCCGTTGATCCGACCAAAAGTCCAAGTTTATCATTCAGTTATGTCCAAGAAAGTATAGAAGAAATTGAGGTGGGGGGGGGCAGTCTAAAGAACTTAGTGAGAGATATTCATAATAAAGAACCATAGGGATCTGTCAGGAAAAATCAACCCAAAAAATCATCAATTAATAACAAGAGCGGGAACAGATCGGATACAGGCAAGTAAGTATTAGTTTACAAATGGATCAATTATAGACAGTCAAGAAAAATCATAGGTATTGACAAGTTCAAAGCTATCAATAGGTACTAGATTGGGGGTCGCGACTATCGACTTTAAAGGCTTGGGATCGTCTCAATTGAATATGTTATGGAGGAATGGTCCATCTCAACCGAATCAATTCAGGAGGAAATACAGATAGCTTGTTCGACTTGGACAACAACCCAATCTGAACTAAGAAACTTCACTACCCTTGTTGCTCCATGAGCAAGGTATAAACAATCAGACTATAGTCAAATTACGGATTAGAGTAGAACAAACTTATCAGATTCACCTAATCATTAGTTCTGGGCTTATGACTTATCCCATGCACACAGCAGGGATTAACATCCTATCACTTAACCAAGTCTCATGGGCTTATAGCTTATCTCAAGCACATAAGAGGGATCAACGTCCTGTTATTATTCGAGAGTTCAGGGCTTAGGCTTATTCCATACACACAGCAGAGATTAACATCCCTTTATTCCTATATGACAATTACAAACCAAAACAGATAATAGAATGGATGGATAACAAACAATTAGATAACAAAAAGATGGGAACAAGTGCAAAATAATATCAAGTATCGATCGAGACAAATAACAAGATAATGATAAGTACTAAATGGTACCAAGTACAAAATAGATGGCACTCGAAAGTTTTGGGTGCCAGCACAAGCAATAACTAACTTAATAGAGTGAAAACAAGTACTAACCCTCACAGGGGTTTACAAGTCAACAACCGATTATGACCAAGTGCACAATCAAGTACAACTCTAAATAAAATGAACAAGTACAATTCAAGCAATTACGAGCAAGTGTAATCAAGCAAGTTAACCTTTATAGAGGTTATGCCACAAGAAAAGATAGGTATAGCAAGGCTAAAATGGCAGACTCTCATTGGACATATAAGCAAATACCCAAGAGGTTAGACCCTCACTTCTGAATTCTCAAAAAAGTTGACCACAAACAGCAATCTACTGGTCTTCAGGACCTACTCCTTCATCACCTATCAAAAATGATATTTATAGTTAAATACACATTCAACCTTAATTCTTACTAGTATACTTATTAATATTCCAAAACCACTCATTACTTACTTAGCATAATAGTTCTAGGGCTTAATCAGTGTTATTAATACAAATTTGCTAATTAAGCCACTAATATAGAAATAGTTGTGGGATTCACCTCAATTTTATTAAAGAAGTATAATATGATTCCTATTTACATATCATCATCCTAAAACATCAATAATAGTTCAATTATCTTAATTAACCCAATTCTTGCCACTTAAATCTCAAATCCATAGAATTAGGGTTTCCTTATTACAATACTTGATAATTTTCCATAATCTTCATAAACTAATATTATCCAATTTTACAAAACTCATACTGGCGCATGCATACACCGAGTTTTAGTCCTGTGTCATCTTAAATTACCTAATTATCATATCACAAGTTCTAATTTCATAAATCATAGTTAAATTGCTTAATTATCTCCATTACTCCTAACATTACATAAAATAATACAAATTTGGGCCCGCTAATTACACTATAGTCCATACATGAAGATATATATATATATATGTCAATCTTATTCAAATCCTTACCTTAAGTATATTACAAGGTCCAATGGAAATAACAACACATTGAATGCATATATATATATGTATAAACATATATCATCTAACTCCCTTTTACCCACAAATCTATTTAACTAGACCTCAAAACCATGAACCAAGACCACCACCACAATCACTGTGATGAGGCAAAGATTCTGTTTCAGAATCGCTGTCAGGGGAAAATGTTAGTGCCATCACCAAGAGTTGCCTTTCAACCTCACAAGTCCGATTTTGCAATCAATTTCATGTTTCGCTACTTGTAGTGCAACCAATTAAGCTTTGAAAGCCCCAACACCACCACCTGCCACCGTCTTGATTTTCTCCTTTTTGCCACCAATGGTGGTCCAAGTTCTCAACCTAATACACCAAAATGTTCCTTGAGCTACCTTTTTCAAAAAATGCAACCCAAAAATGAGTTTTTGCCGTTGCTCGCCACTTGCTGTTACTCACCATCAAGCCTCGATTTGGTCTTCACAATCTCTGGTGGCCCGTTAGAATTTGTGGGTGCATGTAATGGCGATGAAAAGCTGAGAGTGAGGAGAAATAGGTGGTTGGTTTAGTTTATGGTTTGGCTAGCTGCCTGGAGAGATCGCTAGAGAGTGAAAGGGGGGCTTCAATGGAGAAGATGGGTGAAAATGAGGGTGGAAATGAAAATTTGATATATATATATATATATATATATATAATTAAACTTTTCTAACTTTTTGATTTGCCTTAGAAAATTCTAGCATCCTTCAATTGAGTCTACCAAATTTGGTCTTCTTTAAAGCAGGCCCCTAGAAAATCTTAGTGCATAAGATTAGACCCTTTAACCCAAAATAAATAACATGCAACCCCAAAACTCTTCAAGTTTAGTCCAATTAGATTTTTTAAAATTACGGATTGACCCTAAAATTTTTAAAATTCTCACAATCACATCCTTTTTTATTTATTTTTCGAGCTGTAAAATTCAACCAATCAATATCTTGATTTCTAATCCTTATTTTTCAAAAATGCCAAACTCAGGGGTGTTACACTAGATTTCCTATACACTACACAATAAAGCATCATTGCATTTACGTAGTGAAAATGAAACTTCATCTTTTGTACTATTCAAATCGAGGAGCAAAGAAACAAATTTAAAAAGTTAATGGAATGATCCTAAGATTTGATTTTAAGGTTAATACTTTTGATTCAAATACGACATATTCCTTTCTTCATTGGTATGAGCAAGAAAAAAAATATGGTAATATGCTCGAAAATAAGTTATTCATGCATGACCAATTTAATGTATTCTTAAATGAGCAGAAATGGCAACTCATGTACACTTCATAAAATGTGCTCAAAATTTTAATTGTAGCATGTTATACAATGTAGATCATAAATGAAAATTTTGATGAATTTTGGTTAGGCATGATGGTGTAAATGAATTATGTTTTGTTTCACTAGTAATGAAAACCTTTGAGAGCATGTTGTTTCTCATGAACTATTTTTCATGGCATGACATTATAGTTAGAAAGTTCATAAAAATACTATGAGACTATATGTCATGTATCAAAATTGGATTAGAATTCAGTTTTATGAATTTTTAAAATTTGAATCAAATTTTAAAATTTTTTGAAAATATTGAAGAAGATGAACAATAACCCTAAGCCTAACCCCCTCTCGGTTGGACATGTGGTTTCGTCAAACAACACTATAAAAGTCTCAAAATAAAAATCTGACTGCATCATAGAGTTTAGTAGAATAAAAAATAATAAGTAGCCAAAATATTGCAACCAAAAAGACTCTAAAAAAAAAAGCGTGTCTGCTAAATGCGACACCTAGGCGTATGGACAAAGGCAGCACAATGCTACACCATGCAATGAAATGAAGACCAATAGTAAATAGCAACGTAACACTCAGTTAGATAATGCATCTGCTAGTATGCTACGTAGGAGGCAAACATCCATGTGCTATGCCACATCATTAGGCATATCAAACAAATCTAACATTTATGTGGGCCACACCAACCTCCATGAAACTGCCATGCCAGCTGCCGTATGAATTGGCTTGTTCAATCCTATTACTAGGTGGCGGTCACATCAATAGGTGCTGATATAATGATGGCATGCTAGCCACATCAGAATGCCATATCACCTAGTCAGTTAAGTCTTGTTGATATGTGGCTACCACACCTGCAATGTAATATGGTAATCCATGTTAGCCATGTTAGAAAATAAAAAAATTAAAACATTAAAAAAAAATGCTGGAGCAAACTCATGCTGCCTTAGTCGTAGCAATGGCATGCGAGGTATGCTATAGTTTTCCTTTTCAATGGACAATTGAAACATTTTTTTCAAAAGTGAAAATTATTTTTATAAACCTTTATACTTAAAAAGTAAAAAATCATAAAAATATTTAATTTGGTGAAAAATTGTGAAAATTTTGGTAAACACCCAAAAATAACACTAGAAGATTGGCTAATCAGAGTAGAATTTTAGACATTTGCGAATATTCTATACCTATCATTGCAGTTGAAAAATATATTTTTTTCATGTGATTCGTTATGAAGATTAGTGTGCTTTGTATTTTGATTGTGTTGACATTCTTCTATATTAATTAGGACATTATGTATCCCTATTTATGTTTAAGATATAGTTAGAAGAATATATACTCAATATGCTCTTTAGAGGGAGGAAAGGAAATTGAAAACTCTTGAATGATTAGAGACATTTGAACAATTTATCACGTATAAAATGAAGGATCAGATGCACTTCCTTCATATTTAGAAATTATGGAAAGAAAGTATGGTAAGCTTATTTATCTAGGCAAAAATACTTAATAGCTTACCGATATGATAAATTAAGACCCTATGTGTGAAAAAATAAAAATCAAATAGGAGGCCAAATTAATTAAATAAAGGCTAATAAGTCCAATTTAGGCCCACTCAAGATAGGCTTCTCAACAAAAGGAGGCTAAAGTCCACTAAGGACTTAATTATTCTAAAAACCAACTTCTAAATTTGAAAAGACATCTAAGCAATTATCTTTTACAAATTGAGCATTAACTCTACACAAACAAATTCCAGGAGCATAGCCCAATATTTATTGATTTTCAGAAAGGACACCTACTCTATTTCTGTGCAACATCATCTGGGACTATTTATGCAAACTCCCTTTTGATGTATAGGATGTTGAAAATATAGATTAGATCTAGAGCTCAAGACTCCAATGCCCTAGTGGCAACACATGATGAGAATGTAGAGAACAATCAACTAGACGCATATCCCCATCCCGTGATTGAGCAAACATTTAGTGCACTTTTGACATTAGAGGCCCCACACACGTAGCAAGCTCTGTTTCTTGGAGAATCAATGCTACTGATCACTCAGGAGGCCCTATTAGCACTAATGATAGATGCCCCCATGCAAGCTATGGCTAAAGTGATGGCCTAATTTTGTTGATGATCAATACCTAAAAAGAAATTCCAATCGAGTAACATTATCATTTCTAGAGAAGACTGGATGTAGAATGAACGAGGAGCTTAGAGTGAGGTGCGAACCGTTCGCCACCTCAACAAGTTGATGCATGATTCTCCCTCTAAGATGACCAATCACAGTAGTTGCTTACTACAGTTGGAGTTCCTATTCGCTCTACCATTCCTCAATGCTTAGGGGATGTAGGAAGTGAATGTCTTCCTTTGACGTCTCTCTCCATAGAAGTAGCCCTTTTTATGCTACTATCTTAGCAGAATTGCTCCCCCATAGAACAAAGATCACAAACCTTCTAACGTTTGTTGGTACTAGTGGTCCTAAGGAACATTTGGACATTTTCCTAGCATGAATGGAGCTCTATGATTTGAGCATTGCAAGGTGTTCCTTACCATGTTAACCAACTATACCTTGACCTGATTTAACCAAATCTAGCTAGATCTATCATCGTCTGGGAGCAACTAGCATAGCATTTTCTCCACATCTCCTTTATCAATCGTAAGTTTCTTAAAACAATAGCACACCTATTTCCCATCAAGTAGAAATGTGGAAGAACCTTAAGAGACTACATCAATCGATTTGTTCAACCAAGAGCTCATGCACAATATTATTCAACAGAACTTGGAGCGCAATACGTTTTGAGAATCTATAGTGGGAATGCCATCTACCCCTCTTGAGGAGATTCTCATTTAAGTAGAAAAGTATATCCAGATCAAGGAGACAATGGCTCTAGTAGATGCTAATAAGTGCAAGGTGCATGAAAAAGAAACCAGCACAAACAGGAAGCTAAAGAATCTGACGTAGCTCCTAAACTAATCTCTATGTACACTCTTATAAATACCTTAGGGCTGGATATACTTGTCATTGCTAAGCAATAAAGCTTGATCCAACACCTCTAAAGATGATAGATAACCTAAAGAGATAGAAATTCGAGAAGTGAGTGTCATTTCCACCACAATTAGAGACATACTATTTGAGAAGGGCTACAACTTGAAGGATGAGATAGAGAAGTAGATCTAGCAAGGATACCTTTGTATGCTAGACGTAGGATAGCTTTGAGAAATGGTGCAGACTAGGTAATAATGGAGATTGTTGACACTCACCTGGCAAATAGTCAGAGTTTTGAGAAAGATAGCCTAATATGAGATTAACAACTTGCCTAGTACTGGAGTCATCTTAGCAGTCTTAAGAGCACTCATAGGAGCTAATTCTTTTAATGCGATGAAGCACTCACAAGGGCTGCCAAGTAGGTGTAAACCCATATTTTGGAGTAAACTTTAGGCATATATGAAATGCATGCCTCACTTCATAATATTACTTTTAGAGAAGCAAACCTGGAGACAAGATGAGGCGAGTATAATGACACCCCCCACAATCTTAGCCTTTTTTACCAACTTCTAGCTAAAGAAAATCTTAGCACCTATTTGGTTTCATTTCTAATCTCCTTTTTCCATGGTTTTAAAAATCTGACCGGACCGGCCGATTCAACCGTTAACCGGTGGCTGGTCCGGTTCGAATCATGTCAAAAAATCGATTAAAAATTAACCGGCTGGGTACCGGTTCAACCGGTTCACACATTTTTTTTTTGATTTTTTGGGTTTTTTTTTAACTTTTAAAATTGCAAAAATTGAGCCACTTA
>JACGDI010005299.1:113438-123464 GCA_014898725.1 Jacaranda copaia
GACATTTTCTAAAGAACCATTTGAAGGGAAAAAATGATTAACATATGAAGAAAAGTTTCTTTATTTAATTCAATATTATTGGAATTTTTTTATTTTTTGCAATATATTAATTATATTATATATATTTATAAAATTAAAAATAATTATTAAATCATTATGACGTCATACCGGTTGAACCGGTGGTTCAACCAGTCCAACCGGTTGAACCAGTAACCAATAACATCGCCGGTTCTTTGTCCGGTCCGATTTTAAAAACATTGCCTTTTTCACATTTTCTACTATTCCAAAAATGAAACACACTACTTTTAACATATTTTCATCCGATATCATTTTTACTTTTATTTTTAAAATTATTCCCCAATAACTTATATATCTTCTTCTGATAACACATACATTTTCTCTCTTAATTCTATCATTTATATCTCTCTCCACTTACAACATACTAAATCTAACATAATCATCACTTTCCAACAATCTATCTAAATACAAACTCATTTTCACAAACTACTTTCTAAAATTCTAAAAATGATGGAAATGAAAATAAAATCAAACGGGCTATTAGTAGATAGTGAAAGTATAGTAAACATAATCTTCCATGACGACTTCCTCCAATTTGACAGGACAATGCCCAATTGCAGAAGATTAACACCCTTTTAGTAGATCCACCAACAAAATCATAGAAGAACTCAAAGAAATTTCCTTTGCTCTTTTCTTGATCACTTATCCTTTGAGGGTCACAAAGATGGTGAAGTTTTAGGTAGTCAAGGCTCCTCCACCTATAATATCATTCTTTGAAGGCTTACCTTGAACCTCATTTAGGTTGTAGTGTCAATGGCCAACCATGTGAAGATAAATTTTCTCACTCTCAGTGAGACAGAGAAGTAATTGGGTATTAGCACACTGCTAGATAATGCTACACCAACATGTTAAAAAAGATAAAGCTCTTTGCTACAAGCTAGGGTTGTCCCAAAGGGCTTCATTGGAACAATTCAGGAGATAAAGACAAAGGTCTAATCCTGGAAGCTAACACTGTTGTAGCACCTTTACATAAAGCCAACTCTTGAAGGGAGAAAACCAAGTAATGCAAGATCATAAACAAAAAAGAAGAAACCGCCTTTCGCAACTCAACTAACACTTTAAAGATAGGAAATATACTTAACTTCAATAAATGCACCCCTTGAGGTACAATAGATCCTCTTTAGAAGGAAGTTTTTCATTTCAATAAACTAGGTTTCCATTTCATTGCTTAAATTTTATTTCCAGTAACTTAGATTAGTTTTTTACTTATCACGAATAAAAGTTTGTCCAGATCTAGGAGATAGTAGAATTCAATAAAGCATTCCAATTTCTTTTATATTTGTCTTACTTTATTGCAAAATAATTATTCACTAGAATATCACATTTATGATAAAACCCCAAGAGGTGTAATAGGAAAAAAAAAGAAAAGAAAGAAGAAATAAAAATTTCTGCAAAAGACCTATGGGACTTCCTCCATGGAACATCATTCTTTGCGTTTGGATAAGTTTTTTGATAGTTGTAATTGGAATGGACTAATTTCTTTTAATCAGCTTCTTTTACAATTAGATTGGATCGATCGATCGTTTGAAATTAGACATTAGTTAACTCTTGACAATTGACGAAACTAGTTTAACTAGTTGTGGTTTAACTGGTTCACAACCAATTCACTTATTTATTTATCTTTCGTGAAAAAATAAAAAATAAAAAACTAAAAATTATGAAAATGAAAAGAGAAATTGAGAGTTGATGATGATAACTAAAGATTTTTAAGCATGTAATTTTTTGGAAACATGAGTTTATTTTTCTTCAAAACTCAACAAAGTAATAGTTATATGCGGACATTTATAGTTGAGTTTGTTATTGTATTCTACTTAATCTCTCTTAGATTATATTAGATATTTTGTGCAAAAAAATATTTTAACTTGGCTTTAAAACATGAAAGAGAGAATCGCTTAAATTAATGTTAAATAATTGCATTTTTTAATTAAATTAAGTAAATATTAAAATGGTATCTTTTTAAAAGAACAACTTTAAAATGAGTAAAAATTAAATATTTTAAATAGTTTTTTCTATATTATTGATTTTTTTTAATTTTTATTCATATTATAATATTATATGTCTATTAAAGTATGTATAATTATTATGTAATATAATGTCATATCTATGGAAGCGATGATCGAATTGATTGAATCACCAATTTTGTATCCCATCACTTAGTGCTCAATTGGTTTTGTTTTCAAAGCCATTTTCATTTTTACTGAAAATGAAACAGAAAGTTATTAACTTCTCTTTTATTTTCATGGGCATTTTCATTTTCAATACATTTTTTTAGACAAATTCGTATACTTTTTTTTTCATTTTCACATTTTATTTTATTTTATTCTTACTTGCATGATTTTTAATAAAAAAAATACAACAATATCCAAATACAATTCATTTTTAACCTTACGTTATCATTTCATGTTCAACAAAACATCCAAATAAAAGGGGAGTTTGTTTATGTTTTAAAAATATTTTCTGTTATTTTCGCTATGTGAAAACAAATTTACAACAACTTATCATCATTTTAATCAATATTTTCAATTCATTTTTATTTTAAAACACATTTTTCAATAACTTGCATATTTTTTCACAATAACCTATATATTTTGTCTGTCTTCTTTACATTATTACGTCTCTTCACCTACAACCTATTAAAACCAACGTAATTATTATTTTTCCAACAATCTATCCAAGTACAAATTCATTTTCTATTAATTTACTCTAATTAATTTTTCAAATTTTAAAAATATTAAAAATGAAAATAAAATTTGAAAACATAAACAAACACCCACTAATATTTCATTTTCAAACTCATACTTATAATTAATTTTTTATTATTCTTTTTTTTATAAAATAAACATGTCTCAAAAAAACAAAACCAAATGACGTTGTGATAACATCGCTTGTAATTTACTTATTTCAGATGTGTTTAGCGGTCACATTTTGGGCAAAGCTCTCACCGTCTCTTTTGTTTTCTTCTTTTTTTATTTTAATGGGTGAACGTGGAATGGCTGATCAATCAAAGAGTTGACTCCACTCCTACGCTCCCACTCCGTCTCCAAATTTGAAAATCCCACCAAAACCCTCATGCGTCTCGCAGTGCAAAACACTCTCATGTCATTGTCACCTTCGCCATCAACAAAGGAGTCGTTAATCCTGCAGCTCCACGACATCTCCGCCGTGAAATTCGGAAACTTCAAGCTGAAATCTGGCATCTCCTCCCCAATCTACACCGACCTCCGCCTCATCGTCTCCTATCCTTCCCTCCTACGCCAAATATCTCACACCCTTATCGCCACCCTCCCTTCCTCCACCCACTACGACGTCGTCTGTGGGGTCCCTTACGCCGCCCTCCCCATTGCCACCTGCATTTCTGTGTCGTCTAATGTTCCGTTGGTCATGCGCCGGAAGGAGGCCAAGGGCTACGGGACCGCGAAAGCCATGGAGGGGGGCATTTGAGCAAAATCAAGTTTGCCTAATAATTGAGGATCTCGTTATGAGCGGTGCCTCCGTGCTTGAGACGGCAGCACCACTCCGCGCGGCAGGGCTGAAAGTCACCGATGCGGTTGTTATGATTGATAGGTGAAAAATGATATATGATGCTTTTGTTCTGTTTACTTCTTGTTTTTACTGAAAATGGTGAGGTGTGAGCTGTCATACGGATGTAATTACACGGTTTAAGTGTCGGTGTTAAATTTCATATTGGTATTGCTAAACGATTTATGTTTGAGACAGCCTCATGTGCTGAATGGTTTGTTTTTTTCATGTGCTGCACTAGTTACTCAGACTGGAGATGGAAAATTTTATGTCTTTTTTATTTGTGATAAAAAGAAATTCAAATGTAGAGAACGTTTGGATCATAATCTGTGAAAACAAGTTTAATATTTGCTGCAGTAGTTTAATCGTGCTATTTCAACCGCTGTCATTTAATATCACTATGGTGATTTTTAATGCCAAATGGTGTACTGGAGTTATATGCTTTCATCTTTTTTGTGGCTTCTAGATGATGGCACAAACTTTGAGGCATATGATGCAATCTTTGTTTGAAGAATGGAGCACCACATTGCTTGTATCTATGACATTGTTGTGCCTATGACTATTACGTGATCACAGGCATAGACACATGACTTTTGTTTCTGATACTATATTCTTGACCATATTTTCGTGCATCGGAACATCTATCCATGTGGTTTATGCGTGTTTGTATGAATGTGCCTTCATTTTGCTTAAGTATTTAGCTTGATCATATTTCTGTTTGTACATTAAGATCAGTGCGCAGACATCTTATAACTAGCATTTTCAGTAGTGCATATTCCCTTCTGCATATTGAAACTTCGGGCTTATAGATTTTCCTTTAAGTTCTTCTTTCTGATTATCTGAGACAGGGAACAGGGAGGGAGGGAGAACTTGGCAGAAAATGGGATCATATTGCACTCACTGGTGAAACTGAGTGAAATGCTAAGGATATTGAAGGAGAATGGGAGAATTCCAGTGGAGATGGAGAAGATGGTCAAGAAATTCTTGGAGCAGAATCAAAAGGTGTCAATACCAGTGGCAGCAGCAGCTGAGAAGAAGGTCAGAGTTAGACTTCCAAATGAAGAGAGGGCAAAGATGGCAAAGAACCCAACAGGAAAGAAATTGTTTGAGATAATGTTGCATAAGGAGACTAACTTGTGTGTTGCTGCTGATGTTGCCACTGCTGCTGAGTTGCTTGACATAGCAGACAAGGTGCATGAAGAAAAACATATCTTCTTCTTCCTTTTTTTTTCTTTTTAAATCTCTATTTCTGAGTCTTCTGTCCACATGCACATGCATGTATTCATAAATAAAAGTACAATATGAACGGGAACACATTTCTGTCTACTGTAATCTGCCCTGATCTCAATGTAAAACTTCCTTTGCATTCAAATATCTTTGCTAACAATGAATTGAGAAGTTGTCTGAGAGCTAGGAGCCCACTTTCGGAGCATATAATAATTTCATCACATTCATATAGAAGATCCTGAGGTCTTTGAGTAACACTCAAGGCTGTTTCAAGTAAATGTTCCTCCTCATCTCAATATATATAGTTCCCCACAATTGCATTTGCTACATATTGGTGCTTTTTTCCTTTAATATTTGTTATTGCTGAGTTAATTTACTAGGCACCTGGATTTTCCTGCCTAAGATCTTTCTAACCCTTTCTTTGGATATTTCTGCAGGTTGGACCTGAGATCTGCATGTTAAAAACCCACGTGGATATACTGCCTGACTTCACACCTGATTTTGGATCTAAACTTCGCTTGGTATATCCCTATTCCCTGAGCTTCATTACCATGTTAGCCTACTAATTTATATCTATCACATTTTGAGGTATATAAGTCCACTTGGGACATATATCTGTACTTGTACAGTTGTACTTCATGGTCATAGGGTGGTGGAACCATGATATGAACCACCTGGACATGGGTTTGCTTCCTTGTAATGCTCATAAATTCCTATGAACCTGCCAAAAAGGGGTAAAAGAAGAAAAAAAGTTGATGGAATCACATATTACCACTACCTTGTATGTGCCAATTTTGCTGGTATATTCTCTAGATGTTGCTCAGATGCTCTAAAAGCTAGTGAAATTCTCTTGTCCACTTATGAGCATGCCATACCTGAAAACCACTTCTATCTTTTTCCATGAAGATTGAAATGAGTTTCTCCTAGTGGATAAAATTTTTTAATTGGCAAAAATTACATCTTTTTGTGACTAATTTGCTTACCATTTGAAGATTGCAGAGAAACATAATTTCTTAATTTTTGAAGATCGCAAATTTGCTGACA
Organism: Jacaranda copaia; assembly: GCA_014898725.1. NCBI lineage: Eukaryota > Viridiplantae > Streptophyta > Magnoliopsida > Lamiales > Bignoniaceae > Jacaranda > Jacaranda copaia. The sequence goes on from JACGDI010005299.1 coordinate 119,307, forward strand.
TTGGTAATACAGTCACCATGCAGTATGAAGGGTTAGATGTTTTTCTTACTTTAAAGCTGGTATCTAGATTTTTTTGTTGCTTTCCTTGAGAATTTTCTTTTGTTTTATGCAGAGGTGTCTTCCATATATTGGACTGGGCTGATATAGGAAATGCCCATATAATTTCAGGTCCTGGAATTGTGGATGGGCTAAAATTGAAGGTGTGGCTTTGATATGCTTTTTGCCTCTCTAAGCCATGAGATGTTATCAAATTATTCTATCTCATGTTTTAACTATTATGCTGTAATAGGGTTTACCACATGGCAGAGGTTTGTTGTTGCTTGCTGAAATGAGTTCATCTGGTAACCTTGCTAAGGGTGAGCACACAGCTGCAGCTGTGAAAATCGCGGAAGATCATGCAGATTTTGTTATTGGCTTCATATCTGTCAATCCGGATTCGTGGCCTGGTGGACCAGGGAATCCATCTCTTATACATGCAACCCCTGGTGTTCAAATGGTAAGAGGTGGAGATGCATTGGGCCAGCAATATAACACTCCAAATTCGGTGAGTAGCATTTGCATTATGACATATTGCTTTTTTCTTTTATCATAAGCTCAGTAAAATATAGTTTGAAATGTGCTAATTTGCCACACACACACACACACACACACACACACACACATGTATGTACTGTTGGTCATAAGCTTTTGAGTTTCTCTGAAGCTATGGTAGACCTGGTCTAAAAAGCCCAACCAACATTCCCAGTCTGACATAATGGCAACCTCACATTGTAGCTGCTTGTAAATTGGATGATGTCCATATCGATGTGTAGCAATTTCATCTAATGTTCTCAAAATTTCATCTTGTTGCGTATGTGCTGGACCTGCTGGTTATGAAAATAGTATCGAATATTTGATTTGGTTTCTAGATTAGTAGCCTTCATTTGCCATTTATCTTTAACGCCTTGCCATGCGATTGGCAACCAGATTATTTTCCTTCCAATATTGGCTTAGTGCACGCAGGAGCAGTTCTTTTACTACTCTAATTCTTTCTACAAAGAGGACCAGCTTGCAAGTGTGGGAAATGGCTCAAAGCTATGCATGCAATTACATTGGCATAAAGATAGATTGCATGTGTAGCATTGGTTTCACTGAGTTTTCTTGATGAACCTACCTGTTAGATATTGTGCTTCTGTCATAAAATTGTGGGCTTGAAAGAAATCTTTTGACTGAAGATATTTTTCTTCTTTTTTATTTTTTCCAAACAACAGAAAATCTAAATTGTCTTGAAAGAGGATTAACTAAGCATCTGGACAGTGATTGAAATCTTATGAGTGGAAATATAATATTTAAGAAAAATGGGGAGCAAAACTGAATTATCTTCAAAGAGGATTGCCTAAGCATGGAGAAAATTGATTAAATAGCTTGTATTCCCCAAGTCTTGTATTGATCTTTCCTAGTCTCAAGTCTCACTAGTGTATGGTTTTCAGGTCATTTCAAAGAGAGGCAGTGACATCATTATAGTTGGGCGTGGAATTATAAAGGCAGCAAACCCTGCAGAGGCAGCTCGGGAATATAGACATCAAGGATGGAAAGCATATTTGGTAAGTTGCAAGTAAATGTTCTGTTTGCTTGCCTTAGACGATGAGGTACAAAAGGTGGAGTTTCCTGAGACGAGCTGGATATATTATCAAACGGTGAACCCAAATTTGAATGCATATATGTTAAACTTGAGAATATGGGCCAGTAAAGGGCGACCATTGGATCCAAGTATTCAATTACACGTTCTATATATGGCATGGATGCCAGCATATCAAAGTATCTCGTCTTCAAGAGATGCTATGAAAAATTCTCATGACCTTTTTTGAGCTTGAAAAACAACGTGCTCAGCCAAGAGCTGTTGGGTCGGGTGTTCTCTCAATTGTCCCATCGGCTTTGTTTGATCAACAGGAAGATGGCTACTATGACGGGAGCAGAAATCATAAGCAAGGCCTGTGTAAGGTTTGGGCGTGTGATTTCTGGAACTATAATGCTTCCATATTTTATTACTGCCGCACCTGCAACTGAGCCGGCCCCTAGTTTCGCCAAATACTTCAAATCCTCCTGTCCAAACATAAAGTAGCCGTCAATAATTGATGCTTTTTCAAAAGGGTACAACTAGCTTAGTCTTCCACTTTAACCCAATTATTCCTCAAGGTGCTGTGTAGTAAATCTGTTTTAGTTGTTCTCCACAAATTAATTAAAATAATATCAGATATTATAAAAAATACCTCCAAAGTTAATTAGTAATATTCAACGTATCAAAAGGACGAATTTGATAAATTAATTAAAACGTTAATTTATTTTTGTTTCATTTGTAGGTAGTAAATAAAATAAGGCAAACGGGTTATTGTAGATGACGAGAAATGCAAATGCTCGTGTTAAACTGGATGCTAGTTTGAGTTTGTTTTCATTTCCATACCCTATTTCATATTTTATATTATTTAAAAATGAAAATACATAATATTTTATATATTTTTACTTCATATTATTTTTGTTTTTATTTTTAAAATAAATTTTTTAATAACTTGTACATCTTTTTTCAAAACTTTATATATCTTCTCTTTTGATATTATTATTTTTATTTCTCTTCACTTATAACTTATTAAATTAAACTTAATTATTATTTTTTCAACGATCTATAACTTTATAAATTTTGAAAATAATGTAAATTACAACTGAAACTGAATATGAAACCAAACAGGCTCTAAGTCTCGCCAGTTCAAATTTAACAAGTCCGATCTTTTCGTAATCGTTCTTTGATAATATTAAAATTATAAACCTATAACCATAGCAGTAACTCTCAAACTTTTCAGATGATCTATGTCGTTTTGCCCGATGTATCGATTATGTATACATTAGTATCCATCAACATTTCACACTTTATGACCATCCACTGACAAATCTATTTTTAAACTAAATAATTATTATTAAAACAGATATAAAATACATTAAAATAATTATTTGGACATGTGACTGACCGGAGAAACATGCGCTGTCTTGTCATTAGAAGCATCGGCTCCTTTCCCTTGGGGCTTGGAGGAAGCTCGGACAGGAGAGATTCTCTCACACGACGACGTTCTCGGGTGAACATGAAAACCAGCTTTAAGCACAAATGAGTCATCCAGCTGGAAAGATGAAATTGAAGAATAATTTCTTGAAATATGAATGGCAAATGGTGTGGCTGCCATTGATTTTATCTTCAAAGCTTTGTTTAAATGGATTTTCAGTCGAAGAAGAAGATAAAAAAAAGGGCAGTGGACTTGAGAATGATCACAAAAGGTTGGTTTGTACGTGTATTTAAGGCCCATTGGAAATGATACTTGGGTCCAGGAATATAATTTGGGCCACTCTCGGATATCCAAAAGTGTCGGACCAAAACGCACAATCTCTGGAATATAATGAAAAATTAGAAATTAACTCCTAAATATTTGATTTCACTTATGAAAATTTTTCTCTATGCCAAGTTCCAAAATGTTTACAATTGATATGGGATAACTCAGTATGTTTAACATCAAACAAGACAGTTCATGAGGCTCAACAATAAATCTGTTTGGTCGACCGGTATCGACCACACTTGGTATGCTTTGCAGTCAACTCATATCAACCTCAGGACCACTCTAAAAGTTCGAACATTCGAGTTTGATTGACAAGAATCAACCTCAAGACCACTCCGACGTTCACTCGGATCCCCGCCGTGTTTATCAATTTGACAAGTCGAGTTCCTTTGTGCTAATGATACGTGACAGCCGGTGTTACTGCTGTCAACAACTTTGACAATCCTGCCAACAATTTTGGCAAAGATGTGCCCCCATTGGCACAGTTTATCTAGAAAAATAGGAGATTTAGCCACCTGGCACAGTACCGTAATTTGGACACGGAATGACTCCCAACCCCCTGGCATGGAAAAAAATTAGTACACCTAATAGGGGTACTTGGGTAAAATCACGTCCACAGAAAGCTATAAATACTCTAGGTCCAACCATGCTCAAGGTAATGTTCCATACACTACAAACTCTACATTTTTTATATTATGTTCGATCTCTCTACCCCGACCAAAACTAACTTGAGCGTCGGAGTGCCTTCGTCGGGGGTACCTCGGCTAGTTTAATGTGTGTTGTGGTTGCAGATCTCAAGCCC
>JACGDI010005299.1:123564-153262 GCA_014898725.1 Jacaranda copaia
CCCAGCTAGCACAGGTGAGCTCTTGTGCAATCTGAAGGAGGCATGGAGATGTTACAACATTTTGGTCAAACTATCCGAGTAGAAGACTCAATCTCAGCTGAAGACTTTGGGGGATGCCTCTGTAGTAAAACTTGAAGAGTCCCAAGTTAGAAAAAAGTGAAAACTGAAGGACACTAGAGTGGAGACTGTCGAGGAATTCAAGACTATTGAGCTCGAAGAGGGCAACCCCAAAAAGACAACCAGTATTATGATGGACTTAGGGCCCCACTTGGAATGCCTCATGGTCGATTTCTTGAGGAAAAATATTGACGTCTTTGTGTGGAAGGCATCCAACCTATAGGGGATCGACCCCAATGTCATTGTGCACCGCCTCAACATTGACCCTTCATACAAGCTGATCAGACAGAAGACAAGGACATTCAATGCTGAGAGGACGTAAATCATCGAGGAAGAGGTTAGAAAATTCTTAGATGCAGGGTACATTGTAAAGATTTAGTATCCCTCTTAGCTTTGTAATATTGTTTTAGTCCCAAAACCTGAGGGACAGTAGCGGATGTGTAATGATTTTACTGATTTGAATAAAGTATGCCCTGAAGATCTTTAACCCCTGCCTCGAATAGATTTACTAATTGATTCAACTACTGGGTGTGAACTATTAAGTATGATGGATACATTCCAAGGCTATCATCAAATATTCATGGCACCCGAGGATAGGGATAAAATATCTTTTATTGTTCCTAATGCTGTCTATTGCTTTCTTGTTATGCCGTTCGGTTTGAAAAATGCTGGGACAACTTATCAGCGATTAGTGAACTTTATGTTCAAAGATGAGATTGAAAAGTTGATGGAAGTCTACGTCGATGACATGATAGTTAAGACAGAAAAAGCCCAAGACCACTTACTCACCTCAGTCATGCTTTTGAAATATTGAGGGCGTTTGGATTAAAGCTAAACTCAAACAAATGCACTTTTAGGGTTCGAGGAGGAAATTTCTTGGGCTATATGATCAGCCAGAGAGGTATTGAAGCTAATCCGCAAAAAAATCAGGCAGTTTTAGATGTCACTCCTTTGAGAATGATTCGGAAAGTTCAGAGGCTGGTCGGGAGAATCGTGGCTTTGGGGAGATTCATCGCGAGGTTGGCCGATAAAAGCCTCCCCTTTTTCAAAATCCTCAGAAACCCCAGAAAGATGAGTTTTTGGTAGATGAAATAGTGCAAATAGGCGCTGATCGAATTAAAGCAGTATTTGACCTCACCCTCGATGTTGGCAAAACCCGAGCTAGGAGAAGTGCTTCAAATGTACTTAGCAGTCTCGAAAGCATCAATCAGTTCAGTACTGGTATCGACCCGAGATGGCAATCATCGACTAGTCTACTATTGCAGTAAGTCACTCCAAGAACTAGGGCATAATTATTTGGAGATTGAAAAGTTTGCATTGGCTTTAGTGACCATTGCTCGAAAGCTGAGACCGTACTTCCAGTCTCACTCTATCATAGTGCTAACAAACCAGCCATTGAAGCAAGTGTTGGCAAAGATCGATACATCAAGTAGATTGACCAAGTGGGTGATCGAGCTCGAAGAGTTCGACATCAAGTTTCAATCTCGAAAAGGCTATCAAAGCTCAGGTACTCGCCGACTTCATTGCAGAGCGAATCGATTTACCCGACTAGAGTATCGTGACCCCTCTTGTTTGAACTCTATAGGTCAACGGGTTATCGACCACATCTGGGGGAGGGATTGGGATTGCTCTTTGCTCCCCAGATATAGAGGAATATGATTTTACAATCAGACTAGATTATACAGTCATAAATAACGAGGCTGAGTACGAGGCTCTGCTGGTAAGGATGCGAATGGCGCTTGAGTGTGGGGTGGAACACTTGGTCACGTTCATGGACTCCCAGTTAGTGGCAGAGCAGGTCGGGGGAAATTTTGAAACCAAAGAGCAGTCGATGGCCCAGTACCTAGCTGAGGTGAAGAGGTTGCAGCAATCTTTCAAAAGATTTACTCTCAGCTAGGTTCCTCGATCTGAGAATGAATGGGCAGATGCCTTTTTCAAGTTTGCCAGCTCAATCAGAGGAACAAGAGATAAGAAGATCACATTTCTGGTCTCGGACAGGCTATCGATCACACTAAATAATGAAAATCTTATAACGGCCATCGACAAGGCGTTTGTTTCTTGGCAGACTCTAATAAAACTATATCTCAGCCAATGTGTTGTCCCCGACAACAAGAATGAGGCTAAGTACCTCTGAGGTCAAGCCTCTAAATTTACCTTTGAAGAGCACGGTCAATTGTACAAAAGATCCTTCGATGGACCCCCCTTGAGGTGCTTGGATCGAGATCTAGCGTCAGAAGTGTTGTAGGATGTTCACGTGGGCATATGTGGCAACCATTCTGGAGGAAGGTCTCTTGCCTATAAAATAATCAAGTATGGATACTTTTGGCCAATATTGTTGAAAGATTCAGTGGATTTCGCACGCAAGTGTGCATCATGCCAAGTCCATTCCAACCTATTGCACCAGCCAGCCGCATTGATGGTTAATGTACAGATTTCCTGGCCGTTCGACTAGTGGGGAATCGACATTGTGGGTTCTCTACTGAGGTCAACAGGGTAGCAAAAGTTTATTATCTTAGCGATCAAATATTTCACCAAGTGGGTGGAAGCTAAGGTTGTTTCTAAGATAACTGATGCGGCCATAAAAAGTTTCATATGGAAAAATATCATCTGCCGTTTTAGGCTTCCCAAAGTACTCATTTTAGACAATGACACTCAGTTTCAGAGTAAGAGTACACGAGATTGGTGCGAGGCCTTGGGGATCGCACAATATTTCACATCGATGGGCAATCCTTAGTCAAATGGGCAAACTGAAGTGACCAACTAGGCTGTCCTTGACCAATTAAAGGCCAGAATTCAGGACATAGGGGCAAACTGGACAGACAACCTGCCTGGTGTACTTTGGGCTTACAGGACAACTCTTCGAACAGCCACCGATCACACCTCTTACAGCCTAGTATATGGGTCGGAAGCAATTGTATCTTCAGAATTGATCCAACATACTGCTTGTGTCATCCATTACCACCCACTATGAAACACGTCAGAAAGGAAGTTGGATCTCAAAACTATCGATGAGCGTCAGTAGGAGGCCTATAACACTATGCAGTGCTACAGATCAAAGATGAGCCAGACCTATAATAAAAGAGTCAGAGAGCATCGTTTTAATGTTGGAGATCTTGTTCTCAAAAAGATGGAGGTTTCCAAGAACGTGGGCAAGCTCGAACCAAAATGGGAAGGGCCATATTCCATTATCAAAGTAGCAAAATATAATGCCTACAAGCTGGCCAACATGCAAGGAGAGGAACTCCTCTGATCATGGAACGCCATCAATCTCAGGAAATTTTTTATTTAAATTTGTACAGCGTTTACCCTTATTGCCTATTGGCTTAAATAAAATTGCAATTTTATTTGCTTAATTTTTATCTTTAATAATTCTAGTCAACCTTGTAGTCAACGACCAAGCAGCCCCTTATTGCCACCTAAACGGCTCCTAGTCGTCCAAGTTCCTAGTTAATCCCATAGTTGATGACCAAGTAGCCCCTTGCTACCACCTAAACGGCCCCTAGTTGTCCAAGTTCCTAGTCAACCCCGTAGTCAATGACCAAGTAGCCCGTTGCTCCCACCTAAATGGCTCCTAGCCGTCCAAGTTCTTAGTCGACCCTGTAGTCGACAACCAAGCAACCCCTTGCTACCACCTAAATGGCTCCTTGAAGTCCAAGTTCATTGTCAACCACGTAGTCGACAACTACACGACCCCTCGCCGTTTCTATTCGACCATTCATTTTTTATCGACCCTATACTTGGCAACAGATGCCCCACCATTTTTGAGAGGCAATTAGCACTAAGGGTCGAGCAGATCAATATGAAGTAATCGATGACACAATCGTGCAAAACCATTACAACACAATAGACAACCAAATATTTTTTCACATTACCATAACAGTAGTTAAACACTATGTAGAACTAGAATGAAAGAAAATATGTGTTCTTTATTGATGATACTTTGGCGAAGTACATACATACATCCAAAAAAGAAAAAAGAAAAAAAAAATAGCTAGTCTAGATTGACTTCAGGGCTGGCCTGGCTCCTTTTCACCACCTTCAGCCCATTGCGCTTCTAGCTCAAGCTCCGCACAGGCCAGCGGAGAGACTGCCTGAGGAGGTTTTGATGGTCCCAGAAGATCGCCCATAAAATTAGTCAATCGTAGCACATATTGCGCCAGGTAGACCTGTCCATCCCTTAGCTCGACAACAAGATCCTCTGTGAATGTGAACTTAGAACATATCTGCTCTAACCGGGCATCGACCTCAGCCTTCTTCTTTTCCTCCTCAGACAGTAGTGCATCGGGTGTGACAGCAGTAGGTCCTTCCTCGGTAGCCTGCACAGTGCCACCTTCCTCCAACTCAGGGAAGGGCTCCATCTTATTGTTGAGTAAAAGGCTAATACGGCTCTTATTCTCAGTGCAAAAACAATAGCCCATATGCTCCAGTTATTTAATAGCTCACTGATATGCTTTGCGGGCATCATCCAGGGCTGCAACTGCTATGGCATCCTGGAAAGCAGTGCTGACTACAAAATGTTCAACAGCCTCGTGCTGCATTGCAGGCAGATGCTAGACAAAAGCCTCTTTGGCTTGGCTGGTCGCCTCCGTGTGACCTTTTGCCCGATTGGAGATGAAGCTCACCTAAAGGTCGAGGTGGGCTTTCTTGATTACATTGTCAATACGGCTCCGCTCCTCGATGGCCTAGACCAATTATTAATCCTTTGTGTCGAGTTGCTTTTGGAGGTGGGCCACCCTTTTGTTCAGCTGCTCAACTTGCAGCTGGGAGGACTCGAGCTGCACCTTCAGAGTCTCTATCTCCCCCCCGATCTCCAACTCGTCCTTGGTAGCCAGTGCCATCTCCAACCACCGAAACATATTGTAGCCCAGCTGTCTTATTTGAAACAAAACAATGTCATTCTTAAGCTAACATGAACATAACAGAAAAGACATGGTTGAAACTTATTGATCTCGCACTTACCATGTTGCAGTAATAAGACATCACCTTCATTGTCCCAAGCTGGCTCAGGTTCATGAGCTTTCGCTGGTCGTTCAAAAAGAGCCTTGAGGTCATCCATTTAAGGGCGTCGAGTAGTTAGCCCCATGTTGAGAATTAAGGTCGAGTCGGTTATATCTTGATCTCGATCCGTGGCAAATCTTGAAGGAAATAGTCGAGGGAGTCGGAACATCAGGCCATCACCGACCTTCCCAAATAGGTCCTAGCCCATCACCACCTTCTGCTTTTCTTTTCCCCCAATAGCTTTCTTCGAAGCCGACTCCCCTTATTCAACCAGCTGCCTCTTGCCCAGACCCATAGAGCTGCTCCGCTCGGGCCCCTCTCGATGAGTGGATTGGGTCTTAGGAGCTATCTCGATTTGTGGTGGCGGCGATTTAGATGTTGACCTCACTAAGCTCACCTGCTCAGTAGCACCTCCACGTTGAGCAGCGGCAGCAGCTTATCGACGCGCCTTGGCCCTTAGAGCCCAGACTTGTGATTTGTTTCTGCTGCAGACCATGATGTTGTTTTGATCTGCACGGGTAAACAGTTTGAAAATAAATATTAGATGATAGCAAATAGATAGCATACAATGGAAATAATCGACGAAAAATTTCTACCTAATCAATCGCATGCAAGCAGGTCGAGTAGGGCCAGTGACAGACCAGCCAGCACCAAACACCTCTCCTCGGTCAGTACAAAGGCCTCCATTTTCCCGAACTCGACCAGATTCTGAATAAAGGTGTTAGGCCAACTAGGTGTTTGGTTACCAGGAATCTCCACAGGCTCTCTCCACTAACCCCCCATAATAGCAAGCACCCTTGGCGCTCGTATATAGAAATAATATTTTTTCCACTCTTGTCCATAAGAGAATGTGGGGGATATCAAAAACTTTCATTGGGGTCGGGTAGTGAGGTAATAGAAACTCGACTCCTCGCTACTGCCCAACTTTCGGGACATAGGAAGGTGAAATAAGTTTGAAAAATTCACAAAAGTGGTAGGCTAGTCGAAGAGAGACATTAACATAGCAAAACTATATAGGGTGGTAAAATAGTTAGGGAGGAATTGGGTGATGCAGACCCTTAACCCTACGAGGAGGTCGACTATGGACTAGGCGAGTGGGAACCTTAGACCACACTTCAACCCCTTCTCAAATACAGTTATAAATCCCCAGGGAAGTTGATGCATTTTACCCTAGGTCCCCGGTGCTACCATCTCATACTCATCGGGGATACAATATGCTGCTCTAATCCGTACTAGATTCGCTGCGGTTATTTTTGAGGTTATTTCTGTGTAATGGTCTGGGGTATATAAACAACCTCAGCTAGCAGGCATATCAACAGGGCTAGCCTCCCCCTCCGACACTACCCTAACTTCGCTGGAGCTGCTACTATTACTTGAACTACTATTTCCACTCAAAGAGGAACTAGACTCAAACGTGCTATCAACCTCAGTATCCCCCCTACGAGCCACATTTTTAGACATAGTGCTATCATAATCTAAGCTAGCAGACATGGCTCTACAACGTAAAGACAAAAAAATACAAAGATAAAAAAGACACTTACAGTGCGAGTTTCTCAAATGCAAAGCACGAAGTTTGAAAGACTTCAAAAATGGAGATTCGATCAGATATCCAAATAGCAAAAGTGTGAATGAAGCCACTTATCCCCCTATTTATAAGCAGTCATGCGTGTAACTGCTATGATGACAGCCTGCCCCAATACGCTTTGTATTCTGTGCATTGATAGCCATATTAAATAAAAAGAAACTACCTCAAACCCTGGTTGGTAGTTCATAAACTCAGGTCAGAAGTTTAAAAACTCAGGTTGAGAATTCAAAAATCCTGATCGAGCATAGTACCTGCTATGGTTGAATGTAAACTCCCTGTCCTTTCTTGTTGACAAGCTCGATTAGGACTGGGAGTTAGGGGACTCATGATATGGAATAACCCAGTAGGCCCAACAGGTCTAAGCCCAATATCAAACGAGACAGTTCAAGAGGCCCAATAGTAAATCTGTTTGATCGATCGGTATTGACCTCATTTGGTATAGTCTGCGGTTGACCCATATCGACCTCAGGACCACTCTAGAAGTTTAAACATTCGAGTCTGATTGACATGAATTAACCTCAAGACCACTTCGGCATTCACTTAGATCCCCATTGTGTTTATCAGTCTGACAAGTCAAGTTCCTCTGTGCTAACGACACGTGGCAGTCGATGCAACCGCTACCAACAACTCTGACAACTCTGCCAACAACTTTGGCAGAGAAGTGCCCCTACTGGCATGATTTATTCAGGAAAATAGGAGGTTTAGCCACCTGGCACAGTATCATGATCTGAACACAGAATGACTCCCAATCCACTAGCATGGGAAAAAGTTAGTACCTGATAGGGGTACTTGGGTAAAATCATACCCACTGAAAGCTATAAATACTTCAAGCCCAACCATGCTTAAGGTAATGTCTCATACACTACAGACTCTACATTCTTTATATTTTGTTCGATCTCTCTACCCCGACCAAAACTAATTTGAGCATCGAAGTGCCTTCGTTGGGGGTACCTCAGCTAGTTTAATGTGTGTTGTGGTTGCAAATCTCAAGCCCCAAAGTTATATAACATCTTGAGTACTCGACCTCCCTAGTTGATTCAGCAGTGACACAACTCCCATTTCCTCTAGAAGCAGCATCAACAATACATCAGTAATATCAAACCTTTATTTCCTTTAGTGTAGTTTGATTGAGCCAATAATATTCTAAATCTAGCTCCACAGGTGGGTTTAATCATATTGTGGATGCCTGCCAACAATTTATCTTTGGGCTTGAAATGATTGGGCTAATTTAGATGTTCCAACAAAATGAATCCCCATAATATATTATTGCACAACAAGAGTCATTTACTCGACGATTACATAAACAAAGTGATTACTGGATAACAACATCCAACCAAAGGGATTATGAGAAAACAATATTTATGAATACTAGTGGCTAATGTCACTCAAAATATTTATATCTAATCATTGAAGAATAATTAATGTGCATAGATACATACATGAGCAAAAATATTTAAGTAAAATTTGGTTACAAATTGTATGTTTTGTATTATGTGTTTTAGGAGAATAAATTTTGGGAGTGGAATTAGGGAATATGAAATTTGTGTTGGGGAATATAATGAATATTTTGTAATACTTTGTGAAATAGTTAAAAATTATTTTAGGGAGTTTTGGTATGTTTATTTATATTTTGGAAAGAGATATTTTTTTATTGTTGTAACACCTCACCCATGGGCATGTAAATTTTGTTAAATTTCAAAATTAACAAATTAAATTAGAATGTTAAGATTTTAAAATAATAATAGTAACAGCAAAGTTGAAGGGCCTTAGTACATTGTATTTAAATTGGTTGGGACCTTAGTATGATATTGGAAAAATTATAAGGATAGAAAATTGATAAAATTGGACTCAATTGCAAAGATTAAAAGGCTGGGCAAGGTCAATGTGTGACTAAGAAAAGCTAGAGGAGTGAATCAAAAATTTGGGAGATAATGTCAAGCACTCAAAAATTAGAGGGGCCAAATTGAAAATTGAGGAAAAGTTCTAGGGTTGAATGAAGTTTTGGAAAAGTGAAAAATATAAAACAACCCTCTTTTCATTTTACCTAATTCTCACATGCAAACCCTAACTTACCTCCTCCACATCACCTCATGCAATTGACTGAAAAACATGAAAACAAAGCCACCATCATCTTCCTTTCATTCCAATGACCACATTGATACCAAATTGGTAGTGAAATAACTGGTCAGTCGCTAGGAATTCATGACTAAATTGAGCAAGCGCGCGGTGGTCGTAGGTTGCTTGATTCTAGCAATTGAAACTTGCAACTAAAGTATAGGTTATGTGGGCTCGATGAATGTGTGATGGCGGCCGGTGGTGGGCTATGGCAATTTTCTTCAATTAATCGGCATTTGGGAGGTGAAGCACATAATTGATTGAGGGCTTTTATTGGGTGTGAGAAGGTGCACTGATTGGTGGTGGTGAAGCTTGATGGAGGTGATGATGAACAGCGGCCAGTGGTGGTGATTCGATGAATTTAGGCAAAAAGCTTGGAAATTGTATTCTAAGCGCATGTAGACTAATTTTGTGCAGCAAATCAACTTCAAACTTGGTTTAATTGGGTAATGATTTAGTTTAATCAGTTCGATTGTTTCTTGATTCAATTTGATGGAATGTTGGATTGATGGAAATTGATTGTTATTGTAAACTTAAGTTGAATGGACTAAATTAGTTGGTCATGGACTAAAGTTGCTTGTTAAAATTTTAATTGTAAGGCAATATGTTGGTCCAGAATTGAATAAAAGACTAACTAATAATAATTAAGCCCAAATTGAAATGTTAGTATGTTTAAACTATCAAATAAGGATAAAAATTGATAATCATAGAGAAATGTACCAAATCTATGAGAATGGGTTAAATTTATTAGTTATGGATTAAGAATGTTAATTTGAGTAGTACTAATGAAATCAAAATATGGGCCCGAAATTGATAAAATATGTAATTAATATTGTTTGATTAAATTGGCATATTTAGGAAGTCAAAGCTATAAATTGAAAAAAGAATTGATTATTATAGTTAAGTGCGCTAAATTGGAGAAAATAAACTCAAACCTTAATGATAGGATAGAGCTTTTGATTGTGGAGGCAATTTAGTTGGCTAGTAGTCCTTTGATTGTAGAGGCCATTCTGGTGGCTCATAGACCTGTGGTTGTGGAGTTTGCTCTTACCAACCCGAAAGTAGTTTTAGTTTTATTTTGATTTTTGTTGTCATTATGATGTAAACTACTATTGAAGTTCTATTAAATCAGCTAATCTCTATATGTTCTTTCAAGCATTCATATTCGAAATAAATGTTTGTTATAGATATACATGTATATACTGTAATACAATCACTTAAATTTTATAACACATGTTGATGTTTACCTCATTAAGTCACTCGAACTCACCCTCTTCAAATTGTTTTTTCTATTCTTTGCTCCAAATTGAAGGAAAAGAGGACACCTTGAGCTTAGGCAACATTGTGCATAGTATAAATAGTGTTATCAAGGTATCTAAATTAGTAAAGATGTGATGTATTATGTTTGTAATGTAAAAAAAGTGATTGTCGTGAAGTTAGTATCTTTTTTCTACCCTAATTTGTAATAGGTTAGAGTTCTTGGCAAATGATGTTAGAGTAGGGTTAAATTGTGAGTCTTTGGTGATTGTAATTTGTTATGGGAACTCAAGTTTAATTTACCATTTACAGCATGACTAGTTAATGAAATATTTCAAGTAGTGGGTCTCGATCCTGGTTATTATTTAGGTTGTTATGAAAATTATTTAAATTAAAAATTTTGGAAGTGTATATTTTGTTTTTGAAAATTTTTAAAAATTCAATTAGAGTAGCACCTTGGTCCAAAGTAAGCACCTCCCAGATAGGGCACTACAGAAGTGGTATCAATGCTTAGGTTTGGAAACTTGAGCTATGCCAGGACATGATCCTCGAAATATGGGATTTCTGGATTAGTGGAGATTAGGTTTGACCTGAGAGTTTTGCTAGGATGTGAACTTCTAGAATAATGCTTGGTATCAAGGAATGAAGGATTGGTGTTGGGATGGCCAGCCAGTATATAGTTTATTACTTTGAGATATCACGCATATGATTTTACTAATGTTTGGTGAGATAATATCTTTGGGATTATGTTGTTGTGCGAGTATTTTTGTGATGATATAACATAGAAATAAAAAGGGTCATTTAGGTAATGAGCATTTGGTGTATATAGGGAATCCAGATCTAGATAATACGGTTAATTCAAAACTAGCAATTTGCTATTGAGGTCAATCTATTGTGGTACTTGACAAAGAAATAAGGTATTTTGCTCAAGGAGGTCATTTAAGATGATCAGTGAATGAAGTATGTATATATATAATTGCAATTTAAATATCTAGAGTAATTAGTTTATTGATATTGAAAGGCTCACCAGTATGATCATAAGATGACTACAAATAACTGAGAAGGAAAGATTGCTCACAAGAAATGAGGCTTTTAGAAATCATACTATAATTTCGAGGAAGAAGTGAATAATGTTTTCATGGAAAATAGTAGATAAAAGGGACCAATACTCCAGAGATAATCAGTCATGCTTTAACTTGACTAAGGAAAACTTAGAATCCACACTATGGAACATGTAGAATAGTTAAAGTATGTAGTTGTATGTATTCACATGAAGACGAATATGTTTCATATATAGTCATATGAGGAATGGAATGAAATGCATTGTTTTGATGACAATATTGGACTTAGTTAACTTTGTTCATCCTTAATTAGACATATAATGAGTTTAATGAAGATATTATATAAACTTATGTATAAGTTGATGTGAACTCACTTGCTAACATTAGTTTGGTACAATCATATTTCTATTTCGTCATATGCTTGTACTCAATGCATCTTGTATATTATGATAAGAACTAATAGAAGTTTGATTGTTAATAGAATTTTCTATTAAATGTTGCAACTTTTGCATAATTAGTAAGGGCCAAAATGCACAACACCCCCTTGTAATATTCGTAATTGGTTTATAACATCCTTTGAAATAGAGATTGGCAAAACAGCCCCCTATGTTTTCTAAAATCATGCAATAAGCAACCCTCAGAAGGTTAGTGTCATTCCCATGTGGGTGTGTGTGATTTGGTATGCATTTTTATGTATAAAAATATGATCATGCTCTCGCTTATTAACTATTAGATTTTTTTTAAAGAAATCAACAGTCCAAATCAAATAATATAATATCTTTAAAAAAATAAAAGAAATAAATAATATATTATTATTCCCAACCCCCAAACCCACCCTACTGGCCGCCATGGTTGTCATGTTGCTCGCAGCTGACGGCCATGGCAACCATGGTTGCCATGCTCAGCAGCTTGGGGCTATTTAGTGGCCAGTCAATTGGGGGAGTCAAAAAAAGGAAAAAAAAATTATTAGATGAATGGCGATTGACGGCCGCCATGGCCAGCGGCCGGATTTGGCCAAGCTCGACCAGATCTGACCACTATGCATCGCTGCCATGGCTCCCTGTCGAGGTTTAGGGAAAAAAGGATGGGGGATGGGGGATGGGGGCGGGGTTGGGGGAGGATATTATACTATATATATTTTTACAAAATAAATATGATTTAATTTGAAATGAAGAAAATTTATGTATATTTTTTTTGGTAAAAAAATATATGTTTGTATCTATAGATGTACATATATATATATCTTATGTATAAGTAAAAAATATATTATATTTTTATAAATATTATATATTATTTAATTTTAAAAGAATTAAAGAAAATTTATATATGGATATCCATGATTTGTATAAATAAATAATATATAATATCTTTATAGATAAATTTATACATTTACATGTATTATATAAGTGTATAAAAACCATATTATATATCCTTTTTAAAAATTATTATGCATATATATATGTATACATATTATATATAAGTATAAATAGAAACATATTATATGTATATATATCCTTTTTTAAAAATATTAAATATTGCTTAATTTTAAAAGAATTAAAAAAATTATATATATGGATATACATGATATGTATAAATAAATATTATATAACATATTTGTAGATAAATTTATATATGTATATTATATAAGTGTAAATAAAAACTATATTTTATATGCTATTTTAAATATTAGACATTATTTAATTTGAAATAAATAAAATAATTTATATATATTATATATAAATAAAAAATACATATGTATATATTTATACATAAATTCATACATATGTACATATTATATATTTAAGTATAAATAGAAACATATTATATATCCATTTTATAAATATTAATTATTATTTAAGTTGAAATGGACAAAAAATAATTAAAAAATTATATAAATAATAGATAAGATAAAAGTAAATATTATTTGAAATTCAGTTTTAGGTAATGGCAATTTTGTCTTTTTACTACTCCATGGACATCAAACAAGAAACAAAAGGCTGTTGGGTCAAGTGTGTGGCATTCAATTAAACATACGGAGTATGTGAGCAAATATCTATTTCATAGGGGATTATGAACAAATTTCGAATATTATAGGGGAGTGCTGTGCAATTTACCCAATTAGTAGGACTTGAAGATTTTATATACTAAATGACGTCAAGGGAACAACCTCATCCATTTCCTTTATCTTGGTTTGTTTGAGGTTGTAGAGAATGGTTGCTCATAAATTGAGCTGGAGCACAAGAAAGTCAAGAGCGAAATACTTTTGACCTAGGACATCCCATACAAGAGGAGAGAATGATGCCAACACCACCAGTAAACTAGGGAATCAGAGGACAAGCTATACAATAGATGTTCACTATGTGGCAGTAATTCATGCAATTATGTTAGTAGTAAAGTCGAGTTGGTGGTTCTTGAAATATTGAAGAACCTACTGCAGATCGAATGCTAGAATGATTTCTTAGACACAAACCATTAAGGTTTATGGGTGAACCAGTTGATTAGAAGGCAGAAGCATAGGTTGAAAGATTGAGAAAATTTTTCAAGCATTGAATTATCTAGAAGAATAAAAAATTAGGCATGCCACCTTTCTTTTAGGAAAGGATTTCTATGATTGGTAGAGGTTATTGGACCAACAATGGAATCAAGAAGGAATGCCCCGTACTTGGGAGAACTTTAAAAATAAATTTATGAATAAGTTCGTACCTAAAATTGTGAAGAATGCTCGGAAGCAAGAGTTTATGGAGCTTATCTAAGGATCTATTTTAGTGTGCTAGTACAAAGCCAAATGCAACCACTTAATCTAGTATGCACCTCACATATTAAGAGATGAGGGATGTAGAACACGATAGTTCATTCAAGGGCTAAAACTTGAATTGCTAAGAATCCTTATAGCTTGTGAATTGCCCACTCATAGAAAGGTCATGAATAAGGTTATGTAGGCAAAATTAGATTTAAGGAGTTATATAAGATTGAAGAAAAGAGTAAATAGGGAAAGGCTTTTAGGTCTAAGGCTCAAAGTGGAGAGAGAAGCGACTTTGGAAGGAAACAATAGAAGGTTCAAGGTTAGGTATTAGTCAGCCACCTCTCCTACTAGAAATAACCCTCACCTATCCTAACTAAACTTAAGAGAAGCTTGTGGATTTTGTTGTGATACCTTTGATGGGGAACTTACATATTGGAAGAAGCACGAAAAGTGCATACGGTGTAGCAATGATCAAAATTATGTTAAAAATTTTCCTAAGAACAAGAAATCAATCATAGATATCTAAAGAGAAAAAGGAAAATAAGTTATAGAGTCTAGTGAAAGATAGAGGGACCTAACTCGCGCTAATGCTCCTATTAAGAGGAATGCATAGGATTTAAATAACATTGCCTAAGGTATGGTATGCGTTTACAATATTTTGATAAAAGCTAATCCTACTCATTCTCTTGCAACTTTCTATCTTACCTTGAAGTTAAATTACATGGTTAACCCAGGCTTTCATGATGACCCTTATATACGTGGAAATGATAATTGATGTTGTGAACAAGACCAGCCCAAGTTGGGTCAAAGAAACTTTAGTGCCATGCTTTTGAATAAATGTGCCCATATTAATACCTCTTATAAGTGTCGATGCTACTTCAAGTTTTCTCAAATGTTAGATGAGAATTTGGGGATTAGATTCTTTTCAGGGGGGAGGATTGCAACACCCCGACCTATGGGTATAAATTTTCATTAAATTTCAAAATCAACAAATTAAATTAGAATGTTAAGATTTTAAAATAATAATAGTAACAACAAACTTGAAATGGGCCTTAGTAAATCATATTTAAATTGATAGGGACCTTAGTATGACATTGAAAAAATTATAGGGATAGAAATTAATAAAATTGGAATCATTGCAAAGATTAAAAAGTTGGGCAGGGTTAGTATGTGAATAAGAGAAGCTAGATGAGTGAATAGGAAATTTGGGGCCAATGTCAAGCACTCAAAAATTTAAAGGGCCAAACTAAAAACTGAGGAAAAGTTCTAGGGCTGAAGTGCGAGTTTGGAAAAGTGAAAAATATAAAGCAACCCTTCTTTCAACTTACCTAATTCTCACATGCATACACCAACTGACCTCCTCTATACCACCCCTTGCCATTAACCGAAAAACACAAAAATAAAGCCACCATCATCTTCCTCTCATTCCATCAACCACATTGATACCAAATTGGTAGTGAAACAACTGGCAAGTCGTCAAAAATTCATGATTGAATAGAGCAAGCGGTGGTGGTGGCAGGTTTCTTGATTCTGGTGATTGAAACTTGCAACTAAGGGATGGGTTACAATGGGCTCGATGAGTAGAGGAGTATGATAACCTCAATTTTTAGATTTGGCCACTAAAGGAGAAGTAATTAAAGAAAATGTGTGATGGTGGCTGCGGCAGGCTATGGTGAATTTCTTCAATTAATTTGTTGCTTGGAGGCAAAGCACATAATTAGCTGAGAGCTTTGTTGGGTGTGAGAAGATGCACCAATTGGTGGCGGCAGAACTCGATTCTAGTGACAACGAATGGTGGCTGTCAGCGGTGCTTTGGCAACTTTAGGCGAGAAGATTGGAAATTATATTCTTAGCACATGCAGACTAATTTCATGTGGTAAATCGACTTTGAACTTAGTTTAATTGGGTAAAGATTCAATTTCATTGGTTGAATTGTTTCTCAATTAAATTTGATGGAATGTTGATTGATTGAAATCGATTGTTATTATCAATTTGAGTTGAATGGACTAAATTAGTTGGTTGCTTGTTAAAATTTTAATTGTAAGGTAATGTGTTGGTTTAGAATTGAATGAAAAACTAACTAATAATAATTAAGCCCAAATTGACACTTTAGGATGTCTAAACTATGAAATAAGGATAAAAATTGACTATCACAGAGGAATGTACCAAATCTATGAATATGGGCTACATTTATTAGTTATGGATTGAGAACGTTAATTTGAGTAGTAATAATGAAATTGAAATATGAGCTCGGAATTGATAAAATATGTAATTGATATTGTTTGACTAAATTGGCATAATTAGGAAGTCAAAGCTATAAATTGAAATAAGAATTAAATATTGTAGCTAAGTCCGCTAAATTGAAGAAAATAGACTCGAACCTCAATGATAGGATAGAACTTTTGATAACCTAAATGAGCTCATTATCTAGGAAACCTAATATTTAGATTTAGGTGGTCGGAAAGAAAAAAGCTATTATATCTGAATACCTCAATGCGGATATTAAAATAGGATGAAAACTCATGAAGAAATAAATGAATGAAAATAACTAAAATGTTCAAGCAATTGTAGTTGTTGATAGTAAATGCTATCCAGCAGTGTTGATACTTATATTCGTTTGATTGAAAATAAGTGATGTGAATCCGAGCATCCCTGATCAGTAGAGGACCTCTATTGTGGGCTTTGAGACTAAAGTGAGATTTATACTTGATATATACATATATATATATATGAGGCTTCTTTGTTGGGGAAAGAATTTGTGTGTAATGATTAGATGTTGCTTTCTATTCCTTTCTATATGCTCGAACTCGATGTATTGGCCATACTATTTCATTTTTTATACACTTTTCTATGACTCCTTCTCCAAACTTGATAAATTGATTTAATACCTCAAACTATTATGATATGATTTAACTAACGTGTTATTGAGCGCATTGCCACATTTTATGATGTTAACTCTGAGCCTTGATATATAACTAGCTACTATTGGTTCATATTAAGTTTATCTTGATATTTAGTTGTTACTAGTTTATATTGTTTGTGGAGACCATTCTGCCGGCTTGTAGTCCTTTGCTTGTGGATGCCGTTCTGTCGACCCATAGTACTTTGGTTGTGGAGGCCATTTGCCGGCTCGTAGTCCTTTAGTTGTGGAGGCCATTTTGTTGGCCCATAGTCCTTTGGTTGTGGAGGTCACTCTTACCAGCTCATAAGTAGTTTTAGCATTATTGCGATTGATGTGGCCATTGTGGCACAAACTACTATTGAGGTTTTATTGAATCATTTAATCTCGATATGTTGTTTCAACCATTCATATTTGAAATAGATGTTTGTTATGTATATACATGTGTATAATGTAATACAATCACTCAAAGACATATGTTGATGTTTACCTCATTGAGTCATTCGGACTTACCCTCTTTGTATTGTTCTTTCTATTCTTTGCCCCAAGATCAAAGGAATAGAGAACACCTTATGCTTAGGCCACGATATGCATAGTGTAAATCGTGTTATCAATGTATCTAAATTAGTAAGGATGTGATACACTATGTTCGTAATTTAAAGGAGGTGGTTGTCTTTAGGTTAGTATCTTTTTCTACCCTAAATTATAATAGGTTAGAGTTCCTAGCAAATGATGTTGGAGTATGGTTAAATCGTGAGCCTTTGGCAATTATGATTTGTTATGGGAACTCAAGTTTAGTTTACCGTTTATAGCACGACTAGTTAATGAAATATTTCAAGCAGGGGGTCTCAATCCTAGTTATCATTCAGGTTGTTATGGAAATGTTTAAATTGAAAATTTTGGAGGTGCATATTTTATTTTTTAAAATTTTTAGAAATTCAATCAGAGTAGCACCTTGGTCTAAGTAAGCTCCTCTTGGATGGGGTGCTACAGCTGTAGCAATCAAATCAACAATTTTTTGTTAGATTTTTGGGGTAAAAATAAAATTGAGTAATATTTTTTATTGTAAGAATAGTAAAAAAAATATGTATGATATATATATATATATGTATGTATGTATATGTGATGATTGGAAGAAGAGGCCAAGGGGTATGTAGTTTTTGGTATTGAGTTACTTAAATTCCAAGGGTATTTTGGAGGGAAAAAACATTGAATGTTTGATTATATTTTGCCAAAATGATTTTATTTTAGCAAAATGTAACTTAACATAGCTTTATTGACAACAAATAGATATAAATAAAATAATATAAAGGAGAGAATATACCTACAATATGAATTTGAAAAGATGAAAAAATTTACAAAAGAAATAATAATGGTTGAAGTACTAGTCAGGTTGTAAATGATTGTTCTCATAATTTATTAGAGAACACATCAAAAGAGTTAATAAAATCCAAAATTTTGCTTCATACTAACTTTACTAAATATATGTTTCTAAATCTAACCTTAAATAACTCAATAGTAAAATATAGTAGAATGTCTACTGTAAATTAAATATGTTATACTTTTTCTTCCAATGCCAAGTGACTTTGGGGCTTTGAGTTGTATCAAAATAAGTTTGTGGGCTCATTGTTTTGTCCTACAGTAGTCAATGGATCGGATTTTAATTCGAATTCAATATGAATTCGATTCAAATTTTAAGATTTTAATCCAATTAAAATATCTGATGGATTAAATTCGATTATAAATATCTATAATTCAAAATAAGTAGATCGAATATGAAATTGAGTAATATGATCCTTTCAAAATTCGAATATGAACTTTAATAATTTTTTTATCAAATTAATACTCTTATATATAATATTAATATAGATTTAAAAATAAAATAAATATATTATATTGCTCTAATATCTACATTAAGGGAAAATCACATAATTAATCCCTAAAGTTTTACTTTAAAATCACTTTCATTTCTAAAATTTAAAAGTTCAACTTTTAGTCCCTAACATTAATATATTATTTCATTTTAGTCCTCAAAGCCACTTTCTAGTGGTCTTTGACCAGAAAATTGATCAATTTTGACTTTTTAAGGGCAAAACTATCAATTGAAGATTTTATGTTCCTCTTTAGTCCTAATTTAAGGTTTTATATTCCACTTTAATCCTTATGTCACTTTTTTTTTTATTTTTTTTATGCCAACGATTGCATTTCTTAATATATTTGATAATTGCAGGATAAAAGTACTAAAATGCCTTTTTAATTCACAGAAATTGTGTTGCATTTTTTTAGCTATTCATCGAAGTTATTCATTCTTAAATCTACAAACATCACTTCGTATTGAGACCATATTGCCCTAGGGCACACATGTATTTTTATGTTTAGTTGTTAGTTCAATCGATCTAAAATGCTTAATTAATTGATTTAATGTCACATATATTCATTCTCTAGAAGTGATTGAACTGTTGTTTCAAAAACAGTCTAAATAAATTATTGACGTGAATAATAGTAGCCACTGTGAAGATGCGACCATGGTAGCTTGGAAAATAGCAGTGATGGTTCTTGTTTTTAAAAGTAGTGATGCAATCATGGTTGCCATGACCCTATTTGCATCGGCAGTTGTGTGGTTGGGTGGGGACGAAGGAGTTGAGGGTGGGTGGGGGTTGCAAAAGTGCTATGCCTAGAAGGTGCATTTGTTCAGGATAGTTGCCATGGTCAACCATCATGTGATGGGGGTGGGGCAGTTGGGGATGGGGGTTGGGGTGGGATTGTGAAGGGTGCAGAGGTGGGTGGGATTGTCATACAAATATAATTATATAGTGTTCTTATATGTTTATGCATATATTTTATTTATTTATTTATATATATATCATATACAAATATATATAATATATTATAAATATATAATACATGCATATAATGTAAATATATATTATATTTGTATCCATTATATATTTATATATAATATATATATAAATAAAAAAAGTAGAATAAATTAGAGAAATGAAAATACAAAATTAAAAATAATTTTTAAATTTAAAGGGGGATGACAGAAGATATATGAATTTATACTTAAAAAATAAATAAATTAAATTAAAAATATATGAACTAATTAAGGATAATATAGTCTTTACATGTTAAAATTAGAGTTAAATTGAAGCAAATTAATATCAAGAGGCGATGTATATAATTTTCAAAACACAAGGAGCTTTTTTGCCTATTTTTTTCCATAAGGGCTTTTTTTGCCCTTCTCCATTTTTATAGGAGGCAAAATGCAATTTTTCCTAAAAAAAGAATAAATAAAAAGTGACATGGGGGCTAAAGTGGAGCATAAAATCTTAAATTGGAACTAAAGTGGAACATAAAAATAATAAATTGATAATTTTGTCCTTAAAAAGTCAAAATTGATCAATTTTTTGGTCATATACTGCTGAAAAATGGTTTTGAGGGCTAAAATAAAATGATATATTAACATTAGAAAGTTAAAAAAAGAACTTTTGAAAATTGAGGACTAAAGTGATTTTTGGAGTTAAACTTTAGGGACTAATTATATTGTTTGCCCCTATATTAACATCTATATCATACTATTAATATTGAGTTTTTGACCTAAAAGATAAGAGGGATATTGATAAAATGTCAAATATAATAATTTTTCATCTATGCATTAATATGGGGCTATCAATGGATCGAATTTTAATTCGAATTTGATCTGAATTTAACTTGAATTTTAGATTTTTTGTCCTATTAAAATATCCAATTATAAATATTTGTAATCCAAAATAAGTGGATCGAATATGAAATTAAGCAATCTAATCCATTAAAAATCCAAATATGAACTTGAATAAATTTTTATTAAATTAATATTCTTATATATAACATTAATAAAGATTTTAAAATAAAATTTATATATTATATTGACCTAATATCTATGTTAATATTTATAATATACTATTAATATTGAGTTTTTAGCATAAACAATAAGAGGAATACTAATAAAATGTTAAGTATAATAATGTATAATAGTTCATCTATCTATTAATATAATGTAAACTAAGGATTTGGTATTCAAATAATTAACTTTTAGACTAATATATAATAAAAAAGTTGTTAAAAATTCAAATTGATGTAAATAACTTTATAAATACAATATTTTTGTATAATCCAAAAGGGAAAAAAAGAAAAAATAAAAAATGTTAAGTTGATATGAGGGTTTGAGTCAACCGAGCTTATCTCAGAGAAAGCAGCCGAGATAAGGGTTTGAATCAATTGAGTTGATATCAGAGAAAGCAACCGAGATGATTGTTCTATGATGCTCGAGCTGATTTCTGAGTTGCATCTTCAGCCTAACACGCCCGAAAAGTAAGGAACGTAGGCTACATGTGGCACCATGTTGATCAACTCTACTGAATGTGGGTAGTTAGAGTTCTAATGGGTTAGTATAGCCCTAGTCAGTGGGGTTTTGAGCCATATAAAATGCCTTGCACGAGATTATCAAGGAGATAAGATTACTTTTTTTTGCTTTCAATTAGTGCTTGGTAAAATTATTCTTTTTGGCATCAATTTGGCGTCGTCTGTGGGAAATAGATTAGGAGTTGAGACATGAGAATGGGCGATTCAGAAGAGAACAAAGAGACAGGTATGAGGATGATGTCACAAAGTGAACTAATGCCTGTAACCACCACCGCCATGCCATCAGCTACAGTGGCACATTTGGCAGTCACTGAAGGAAGAGTTGCCCAGTATCTCCAATGGTGGGGCAAATGACTACAGAACAGTTGGCCAACTTCTTATGGTCAACATTTGACATTATTGCTGCCACCTAATCTATTGAAACTATGCATGCACCCCCTCTGCCGATGCCACAAGGCCCCGTGGTCATCCCTTTTTTGTTGGGAATGGCACCTTATATGCCGCCGCCTCTCACCCCTGTATCTCTTCTAGGATTGGTTAGCCCTATACCACCAGCAAAGGCGACAACCACTCTGATAGCGCACATGCTCGCGGGTGTTGCCCCTGTGCAGAGCCCCAAACTGCCTTGGTGTCAGGAGTAGTTGCACAAGGCACGATTATAGCTAGTCCACCTTTCCTCGGTAATCCAGGGCTGGTCATAGGAGGACAAGAGGTCGCAACTGCATCGACTGGAGTAACATTGGAAGAACCTAGAAAGAAAGGTGCCCGGCACATGCCTAAAGAGGTTCACATGAACAACCCCATCCACTTAGCAGATGCGGAAGCAGTAGTGGAAAGTCAAATCTCGATTGGACATGACAGGAATGGGAGGGACAAGTCTTAATCAAAGTGGATAGAAAAAATGGAAGAAATAAGAAAGAAGATGGAAGAGATGAGGAAAAAGATCGAAGGACAGATGGGAGAAGAAGTTAAAGCCTCACCATTCGATGAGGCTATATTGCGTGATCCATTCCCGAAGAACTACAAGTCTTTCAATATGCCCAAGTACATGGGCACTGCCGACCCTACTGATCACTTGTGCAAATTTGAGAACTTGGCCATGCTATACCAATTCTCGGATGGAGTGAAGTGCAGGATGTTCCTTACTACCTTAGGAGGGGCTGCTCGAAGATAGTTTGGGTAATTACCACCTGATCTATTCATATATTCGATGAATTCGCACAAAGATTCCTACACCAATTCACTAGCAACAAATAGTATAGGAGAAGTGTGTAGAGCTTACTTTTCTTTTGGCAAGGGTAGGCAAAACGCTTGAGAAGTTTTGTAAAGCGGTTCACTATGACGTCTTTGGAGGTTCTTTTGGCTGCTCCAGAATTATTAAGTGGTGCTTTTGCTCAAGGATTGTGACTTGGTCCTTTCTTTCTATCTTTGAGCAAAAAGCTAGCAAAAAGTTATGATAAACTCTTAAGGCGGACAGAAAAATACATTCACGAGGAGAAAGATTGTGAGGTGAAGGAGAAAAGAAGGGACAGGAGAGAAAATCTTGCCAATAAAAATTAAAGGCAAGAAGAGAGACCTAGAGTTGCGCTCGTGTGGTAAGTGAAAGTTCCATTGGTGCTAGGACCAAAATTTGATCACTACACCCCTTTGTGGATGCCCAGGGAACAAGTAATGTAGGCTATTGAGATGAAAGAATATGACCACCTGCGGAATGAGTTGGAGCAGCTAGTACGGGATGGACAGTTGAATAAATTTGTACTCAGAACAGGAGCTAATGGCAGAGACAAGCACCCTGTGTAAAGCCATAAGGGACAGCAAAAATCCAACCCAATGGGGAGAATAATGTTAAAAATGAGGTTGTCAGAAGAGTGATTCGTATGATTTTGGGAGGTCCGATTGAGAAAGACACTTACTGAGCTAGGAGATCAAGAGCTAAGGCTACGGCGCACAAAAATATAGAGGTGGCATCCGTTTCTACCATTAACAACATCCCAGTTATCCAGTTCAGACCAGAGGACCTAAAAATACTGTATCTACCCCATCAGGATGCTTTGGTTATTACAGCGATGGTAGCTAACTATAAAGTAGCCCGCATTTTTGTTGACGAAGGTAGCTCGACAGACATCTTCTTTTATGATGCCTTTCAACAGATAGATCTAGAAAACACCATGCTTGAACCAGTGGAAACGTCACTCTTTAGATTTTCAAGAGAAGAAGTTTAACCCAAGGGACAGATTTCTTTGCCAGTCTCTTTGGGGGTAGAAATGTACTGAAAGATATGTATAATAAATTTCTTAGTCGTTGATGCCCCCTCAACATATAATATGATTTTTGCTAGGCCCATGATGCAGCTTTTCCAGGCAGTAGCTTCCCCATACCATGTAAAGTTGAAGTATGTGGTGGGGCGACTGGTAGGGAAAGTAGTAGGAGATCAGTATACTTTCAGGAAATGCTACATGGATGCAGTGAGAAGAGGATGTCACAAGGGTAATGAGGAAGGATGCAGGCAAAAACTAAATGGCGTGGACGCACACCTGGGTGTGGAAAAGTAGCAAAAAATTAAACCTGAAGAAGAGCTCCTATCAATAGAGTTGGTCCCAGGAGATCCCGACAAAATCACAAAGATAGGCTCCCACCTGAAGATTGACTTATAGGTAGAGCTCATTGCTGTGCTAAGGGATTATGTGGATATTTTTGCTTTTTCTGTCTTAGACCTCACAGGTATAGACCCAAAGGTGGCTGAGAACAGGCTTAACGTGGACCCAACCATTAGGCCAATCAAGCAAAAAAAGAGGTACTTCGATCCTGAGAAAGACCATATAATCCAACAGGAAGTGGAGAGGCTCTTGGATGTAGGGCATATTGTGGAAATCCAGTTTCCTGAGTGGATCTCCAATGTGGTATTGGTGTTAAAGCATGCACACAAATGGAGAGTGTGTATAGATTTCAGAGATTTGAACAAGGCTTGTCCAAAAGACTTCTACTCTCTACCTAGAATTGATCTAATGGTGGACTCTACTTTTGGATACGAATTTCTTAGCATGATGGATGCCTCATAAGGATACCATCAGATTCCACTCAACTCGGAGGATCGCAGGCGAGTGTTTTTTATCACATCCCAAGGAGCCTACTGTTATTTAGTCATGCCTTTTGGGTTGAAGAATACAGGAGCCACGTATCAAAGGCTGATGAATCGGATGTTCAAGCATCAGATCAGCTAAAATATGGAAGTGTATGTTGATGATATATTGGTTAAAAATGTGAGCAAAGCTGAACATGTCGAGGATTTGAAGAAGACTTTTGAAACCCTGTGCAAGTATGGGATGAAATTGAACCCAGAGAAGTGTATGTTTGGAGTGAAAGGAGGCAAGTTTTTGGGCTACCCGGTGACAAAAAGGAAAATTGAGGCAAACTCAGAAAAAATTCGAGCTATTCTGAAGATGAGCCCCCCAAGAATTATGAATAAGGTCCAAAGACTGGCCGAAAGGATAACTGCCCTGAGTAGATTCGTATATAGATCAGTTGAAAGAAATTTATCTTTTTTTGGAATCTTGCAAAAGGCGAAGCAATTTGAGTGAGGGAATACAACACAATGTGCGTTTCAGGAATTGAAGGCCTACTTAGTAGAGCTCCCTTTGCTGATGAAGCCTACCTTAGGAGAAACTCTCTATTTGTATTTAGCAGCATTTGAGCAGGTAGTGAGCTCGGTACTTGTGAAGGAGGATGGAGCAGTGCAGAAATTGGTATACTATGTTAGCAAGATCTTACATGCTGCTGAGCTGAGATACTCAAAAATTGAGAAGATGGCACTAGCTTTGGTGGTCACGGCAAGAAGGTTGTGGCCTTACTTTTTATCTCATCCTATTATCGTGTGAACTAACCACCTGTTGAAGTAAACTCTTGGGAAGGCTAATGTGGCTAGAAGGCTAGTTATATGGTCAATGGAATTGGGAGAATATAATATTAGCTATGCCCCCAAGAACGCCATAAAGGCGCAGGCCCTGGTGAATTTTGTAGTAGACGCACTTACAAGGGGGGAGGAAGGTTTGTGGATGGTGTATGTAGATGGGTCATCAGGACATGGAGGAAGTGGAGTTGGAATTGTTGTTATTGACCTGGAAGGTGAAGAGATGGAGTTTGCTGTGAGGTTTCATTTCAAGACCTCCAACAACGAAGCAGAATATGAGACCGTGATATGTGGGATTAAAATAGCCGTGCAAAGTAGTGCTAGACGCATTCAGGTGTTCACTAATTCATAGTTAGTAGCGAAGCTAATCTAAGGATAGTACGAGGTAAAAGAAGCCAGAATAAATAGGTATTCACAGCTGGTAGATAAGCTACGACAAAATTTGGTCGAGCTTTAAATAACCCAGGTACCTCAGGAGGAGAATAGCAAGGTAGACTATTTGGCCAAGATAGCTAGCTCCCTCAGTGAGTGCAACACCCAGCGAATCATGATCTATGAGCTGAAAAGAGAACGTCTCGAAGGTGAAGTCCTCATGATGGAAAAAGGTTAGGATTGGAGGATCCCTATAATATGATACATGTATGGAGACAACCTGATAGTAGATCATAAGTTACGTGTACGAGCAACATAATTTACCATGATAAATGGACTGCTGTACAAGAGAGGTTTTGCTCAGCTATTGCTATGTTGTTTGTCCCCTCAAGAAGGGGAATACATCCTGCAGAAGGATGCTGCGAAAATCACATAGACAGGACTGCACTAGCCTCCAAGACTATTCAAGCTAGGTATTTCTAGCCCTCTATCTGAGCCGACTTAGGAGAATTGATGAAGAAATGTGATAAGTGTTAAAGGCACACCCAGGTCAGCCATATACCCGCCAAGCCCATTCATGGAATGAGTGCCCCTACCTCTTCAAAAAATGGGGAATAGATATTGTGGAGCCTTTTCTCACGGCAGCTGGGCAGAGGAAGTTCTTATTGGTTGCAGTAGATTATTACAGTAAGTGGGTGGAAATAGAACCCCTGGCTAAGATAACAGAGAATGAGGTGCTCAAATTCTTGTGGAAGAACATAGTATGCAGGTATGGCATCCTTAGGGAGTTAGTCTCGGATAACAGCAAGCAATTTCAGGGGGCCAAAGTGTAAGCCTGGTGTAAGAAAATGAAAATTGACCAACACTTTAGTGCCATAGCCCACCCACAAACCAATGGGCAAACTAAGGTCATTAATCGTGATTGTTTGAGGAGTCTAAAGAAAAGGTTAAGCTAAGCAGGTGGTGGTTAGGTTGATGAGCTTCCCGGAGTATTATGGGCCTATAGGACTATGCCGAAAGCATCAATCAAGGAAACGCCTTTTAGTATGGTCTACGGTGTGGATGCACTGATTCCAGTCGAGGTTGGTTTGGAATCACATCGGGTACTGGCATATGATCTCGAAATGAATAAGGAGCTGCTCAAGGATTCTCTAGATATGATTGAAGAGAAAAGGGACAATGCTTGCCCCAAGTCGGCTAAGTACAAGCAAAGGATCTAAACTGCCTTCAACAAAAGGGTCAAGCCTCAGAGTTTCCAGGTGGGAGATTGGGTCTTAAGAAGAGTGGATGCATTGAAAAACATTGGAAAATTAGAACCTAACTGGGAAGGGCTCTACAGAGTGATCATTATACTAAAAGGGAGAGCTTATGAGCTGGAAACGGTAGAGGGAAAGAAGCTAGCTCGTCTTTGGAACATTCAGAACTTGCGGCGCTTTTACATGTAACATTTTTAAAAATTTGTTTTGCTATTTTTAGTTTACGATGGTTGACTTGCTATTTTTAATTTTCTAAAAAATTAGACAGTTTCTATTTCTTGTAAGCATAAGTTCAGCAGGATCAGCTTATCTCTTGTTAAGTATTGAAGATTTCACATTTGCTTTTCCAAACTCACTGATCTAAATTGAAAATGGCAAATGCCAGAATAAAATCAGCTTGACTGACCCAAACTGAAGATGGCGAATGCCAGAATAAAATCAGCTCGACTAACCTAAGTTGAAGATGGTGAATGCCAAAATAAAATTAGTTCGATTGATCTAAACTGAAGATGGCAAATGCCAGAATAAAATTAGCTTGATTGATCCAAACTGAATATGGTGAATGCCAAAAGAAAATTAGCTCAGGCTGATCTAAACTAAAGATGACAAATGCCAAAATAAAATTAGCTCAGGCTGATCTAAACTGAAGATGGCGAATGCCAAAAAAAAATCAGTTCGACTGACCTAAACTAAAGTTAGCGAATGCCAGAATAAAATAAGCTCGGCTGATCTAAACTAAAGTTAGCAAATGTTCAATAAAAATTAGTTTATCTGATCTAAGCTAAAGTTAACTCGGCAAAGTTGGACGAATGATTATAAAAATCCCTCTTCCATTAAGTAATGTGGTTACATTGCTAAAATAAAAAAAAGGCCCCGATAGGTGGGCAAGGATGTTACAAATACTTAATTTCTTGGTCCAGCCTATTCGGGAGGCGACGCAGTAGCCGGGGTGATGGCTTGGTTCAAGAGCTCGGCTTCAAAGAATACCTCAGCACCTCCTAAGGCCTTGGTCTCTAACCCCTGCTCGATCGTAGATTGGTTCTCAGCATGACCATCTTCGACTTCATCAGTAGGGTATTCATCATTTTTTGAGTTCGATGGGAGGGTTTTTGGCCCAAACATCCAATCTACATTTTCATTCAGTTGTCCCATGCACAACACTCCTTTGGCCTCAGGTTGATCTGAACAGATATTAATGCCATGATGGTAGTATCTGAGAGCTTTTTTAACAAGTATCTACTTGAAATCATTGCTCTTCAGATACTCGCTCAAGTGTGATCTCTAGATAGCTTCCAAGAAGTACTTCCCCTCTTCTGTATATTGGAATACCTTAAAGAAGGTATCCCATCCCTCATGGCGGCCCTCTTCCCAAGCTCTCTCCAGTGCTTCTTCCTGCTGAGATATGAGCTCGAATATCTTAAAGCTTGAACTTGACTAAGTTGTCAGCCACCTCGTCATGTTTTGCTCGCAATGAGAAAAGCTGATGCCTCAAGTCCATGAATTAGCTCATCTTGGTATGAAGCTTATCCAGCTCGATTTTCAACCTCTGGTTATGTATCTCCAGCTGTTGATGTTCCCCTTCCTATCGAGCGAGAACACTCCCCACAAGGATACTCGTTTAAAAAAAAAAGGGGTTAGTATAAATCAGGAAGAGCAACAGAAGTAAAAGTTTAGCTTTTAGGAATACCTTGGAGAGATAGGAGGTGAACTGATTGCTGAGGTTGTTGAAGGGCATTCCATTGGCCAGCTGTCGATCTGAAGTAGTAGAGATTCCCTGCAAGAAGTCCCTGCCCAGGATGTGTGTGGAGTCTATTAAAACTGAGCTGCCGGCCATGAGATAGGTATTGGGATGGTTGCGACGTAGAGTTAAGGAGCTTAGCTCCTTTGGAATATTTTCTTTAGTCAAAGTTGGATCGGTTGGCTCAGTAAGTGTGGGTCTTTTAGGTGTTGGAGCTGCGGAATTAGGGGTTTAATATTTTCGCGGAGATGGCTCAGCTAGGGCCTTGCGGGAAGAGTTGGCTCCATTAGATCGTTTGGGAGGGCGATTGTTCTTTTGTTTGCTTGGCTGGCCAGCTACCGTGGCTAACAGGAATGCTTTTGTAGAAATTCTCTTTTTTTTTAAAAAAAGGGAAGTCAGATACAAGATCGTCCAAGAAACATTCGTCTTAAGGTAAAAGGGTTAGTACTAAAAGGCTCAGGGAGCTCCTTGGCTTTAGGACTCAGGGTAAAGTGATATAGAAAGCTCGGTGTTCCCAAGTATGTCAATTGTAGCTGACAACTATTTAGCCTTTCTAGTAGGAACTGTCGACTTGAAGGGAATGTCTTACTCTTGGCCGAGCTTTCTGAAGGCATATGTTCTATCCATCTCTCAGGGAAACCCCATCGCTTGGGCGATGCTATGTACACGTAATACTCTTTCTAATATTTCACTGAGGTGGGGTATTTAGATTAGAAGCGCACATCCTCCCGAGATGTCAGGTAAAACAGCACAAAACCTAAAGATTTAGGATAAAAAAGAGAATGAAAAAGGGTAGTTGTAGGCTCTACTTGCAGATGCCTACATTGGACGATGAAGCTGGTCATTAACCTAAAGGAGTTTGGGGTAAATTGATTAAGTGGAATGCCCAAGCCTCTGGATGCTAACCTAAATAGATTGGGCAAAGGAAAACACAGCCCACCACGTAGCTACTCTACATAGAAGCATAGAAACCCTAAGGGAGGGTGATGCGGCCAATCTGAGGATTTAGGTACTAATATAGGGCAATCCTCTGGGATACCCATGATCTCTCTTAGCTTACGGCTCTTATGCCTAGTCATCCTAGAAAAGTACGTCTCATAGTAAGGCAACCTCCCTAAATTGTTCCCTGCTCAATCTCCCTCATTATCTCCGATGGGATAATGAGAACTGAGTCATCCAAATCACTTACCTCAACCAACTCAATCGACATTCTGGGTTTTCTAAGAACTCTTAATGAAATAAAATT
>JACGDI010005299.1:155628-172174 GCA_014898725.1 Jacaranda copaia
CCCCCCCCCCTCCCCCCCAAATAAGAATGATGTCTATATGACAATTCGCTTGATGAGGGAAGAAGCATAATAGCTTGTCTTCGATGTTTCAAATGAAATATTCTATGCCCGACACTGCTAGAAAACTCACTCTGCTAAAATTTGTCTCAATGTAAAGCCAACTGAATTTGGAGAATTTAAATACTCTTACATTGAGAAAGAGAAACCTTCGGAAGAGAATTGTAGAACATCTTCATCAGAGATGTGTTTTGATGGCTGTTGCAGGTCAATTTTCATCTTCTAATAGGGCTGTAAAATCACCCTACTCAATTTTCATAAACGTCGTTGTTACTTAAAAATATGTGTTGATTCTTGATTCAGAACCATAACCAGTTTATTATGGTGTCAGACTCATTCTAATGCTTAACTAAAATTTATTTGGTAATGGATTCTATTAGATTCCTTGTTTTGTGTTCAAAACTGCATTTAAGGTTGGAGTGTGTTTTTCTTTCTTTCGTCTTCTTTCTTTACTTCGCACTGTACTTCAAGAAACAAAATATTGGACAAAGTATCTAATTAGAGTCATTTCCTTCCTTTTCTCTTCTAGCCAAAAAGCCTTTTGTTTTCAATTGTGACACTCCATATGCATCACAGCACATCTGATCACAGTTCTTGATATTAACTTCCATCATCATTCCAAATTCAAACTGTTGACCTAAGCTTCGCACTTCTTGTGGTGGTTTGTACCAGTTAGATGCAAAAGTATTGTCTCTTATTATATCTGGGTCAAAGTAGGTTAGCTGTCGTTTTTGTGTCAAAATTGACATTAAGAAATTCATTGAAATGTTAGTCTGCAATTTCTATATTTTACTTTTACTTGTGTTTTCTGGAATGAGGTCCACAAGGGAGGCTGGAGAGTCTGTTATCAGAAGATGGCAACAGAACTTGTGCAGATTGTGGATCACCAGATCCAAAATGGGTGTAAGTCTCAGACTTAGCACTCCACTGAATTTCCTTGATTTTGTGTATTATATATTTATCTGAAGACAAAGCGGGGTTATGGTCTGAAGCTACCTGGAGGATTTATGGATAGGACATTTTTCAGTTTCTGATTTTGTCTGTAGTTTTACTGGACCTCCTACTAGTTATTACAATCCTTCTAATACGTGCAATTGATGAATTTAGACTCATTGAACTGATGTGTCTTATGAGTATTTTCTGCGAGGTAACTTGTCGCTGATTTGGTTCTTCATTACTCTTAAATCTAAAACTTTTCAACTTACTGTTCTTTCTTTAGCCTTGCTTCTATAACAGAACATTGTAACTTCTCTTTCAATTGTTTGGTGACCAGATCCTTGAACATTGGAGCTTTCATTTGTATAAAGTGCTCTGGAGTACATAGAAGCCTTGGAGTGCATATCTCAAAGGTGTGGAAAGCATTAACATATCAATTTGAGCCCCACAGTTTTATCAAGTTTGTTGAGTTGACTTTGGACTCGAGTTATATTTGTTCATAGCTTTTCTCCTTTCGTTCGTTCCTTAAGTTCAGCTAAAGTCGGAATATATTTGGGAATGTATCTACTCATCTATCTCACTTTTTCCATCTTCGATGAGTTATACTTAGCATCTGCGGAAGTTAATAGGTTCAGCAAGATTCTTGTCTAGAGTTACATAGGAGGATGTGGTTTCCTAAAAAATTTGGACGAATTTTGATCAAGCCTAATGAACTTTATCTAAGATTATATCGATGTAATAAACAAGTGTGAATGTATTATCCTTCTGGCCTAGATATTAGTTAGGTTGCTGGCTTGCATCTTGTTAATACAGGTGGATTTTCTGGCTTCTATGCATGTGGAATCTATTTCAACAGTTTACTATCTGTATTATGTTCGCACTGTAGGTCTTATCAGTGAAGCTTGATGAATGGACCAATGAGCAAGTTGATGCTTTAATTGAAATAGGTGGAAATTCTGCCGTGAACTCGAAATATGAAGCTCACATTCCTGATCATTATAGAAAACCAAAACCAGATGCTTCTACAGAGGAGCGCGCTGATTTTATAAGGTAGTACAAGGCAAAAAACTTGCCTAATGTTTTCTTTTGGTCAGTATATGTATTTTTTGAATCAGAGATCTCTTTTTGGGCGCTCAGGAGAAAATATGAGCTGCAACAGTTTGTGAACTGTGATTTACAGCAGTCTTGCCCATTTCCATCTTCATCATCATCATCCTCCCACTGCAGTTCTTCAAGTTGTTATTCTCTATTACACCCCGAGAAGAAACACTATGAAAAACAAACGACGGGTCACCGCATCCATGGTCTAGGACATGCATTTCGTAATAGCTGGAGAAGATCAGAACACAAGATGACGAAAAAAAGCAACTCACTGGTAATAGTTCTTGGCTCAATTTCAACGACAAGAAGTGGAAAAATATTCTTTGAGAAAATCATTTTACACGTTTTTGGAAAGAAAATGAAGTCATTTTTGGCTCAGCAGATGCATAATTCTTACCATTTCCAGTTGTGAGGTATAGGCAGGTATGGTCGAATTTGTAGGATTGATTAAAGTTAACATAGTAAGAGGCACCAACCTGGCTATCCGAGATATGGTCACCAGTGACCCCTACGTCATCCTCTCACTGGGAAATCAAGTAAATCTCTACTTTTTGCTCATTTTGCGATGTTCATGCGCAAGTTTATAGGGATCTAAGCCTATTTATTTTTCTACCCCTGTTGCAGTCGGTGAAGACACGGGTCATAAAGAATAACCTCAACCCAGTTTGGAATGAAAGTCTAATGTTGTCAATTCCAGAAAATATACCTCCTCTGAAGTTGGTAAGTTTCCTTATCTATATAGGAAGTCAATAACAAAAAAAGAGAGAAGTCATGAAACTCTGAAATAAAAAGTGGAATGGACCTTCTTGTCTGGACTCTTAAAACAATTGGCGAAAGGGTTTTTCAGTGGCTTAGCATAATTACATTCAAGTTCTCAGAACTCACACATTCGTAAATTAAAAATCTTTTGAAGATAAGAGCGTTTCTTACTTGGAAAAATATTAAATAGTCTTGAGTAAATGTGGAGGAATGTATTATTTTGAGTTCTTTGGTGGTATTTGTGCTAGCTCCTTGACCTTGTATTTTGCTGGGACTTTTCGCTTGTGTAACATTGCTTAATTTTTTTTTATCATAGTGAATATCTTGGCATTGGTGTTGTCATCTCCGACAATAATGCACAATTTAATATTGTCTACGCTGGAGAATTCTGCATTAGAGGTTTTCTTTAGTAATTTTTCTTCTGCTTACTGTTTTTTGGTCTATGCTTCCAGTTCTCGTTTTACTTTCTGTCTTCACGTGGTTAAGTTCTGTATCTTCTTTTGCATCTTTGTCTTTCTTTGGATTATTTGGTAGTTTGAAGTTGTTTGTTTGTTAATTACTTAATGCTCTTTTTCTGTTTCTTTATGGTGGCTTTATTTATTTATTTTTTGGGTCCCTTCTTTGTTACGTGGTGTCCAATTACTTAAATAAAAGCTAAGAACAATCTGTCACATTTTGTCCAAGCAGAAGAGAAAAATTGTATTTTGTCGTATCTGCTTAATCAAAACAAGAATAAACTTCTTTCTTACTTTTCTTTTTTCTTTTTGGTCACTCTGCAGTATTGCAATGGTTATTAAGAGATAATTACACTTACCTCAATTTATCTCCTCCTTTTTTCGAAATTACAAAACCTAAATTATCGAACTGTCCTGCCATTGGGATTTTGGACTGCAGGTGATGCTATAAACAAAAAATTTAAATAATTTCCTATTGAGCTCCAAAAAATCTATCTGAACTTATATTTTAATTACCGAAATATCCTTGGAAGATATGAAACTTAGAGGGGTGTAAATGTAACAAAAAAGGGGTGAAATGTAAAAAATAGTACTATTCCAGAAATATGGCTGTTGGATGGAAGAACTTAGCAGTTTGGTACAAATTTGTTTGCAGTTTTTTTGTCTCTCCATTACACACACACACACACACACCCTCCCTCTTATATATACAGTAGACCAATAATTGTTCTTGCATTTATTAAAGATAATGACTTGTGGAGTATTTTTCTGGCGTTGTAGATGCGCCTTCAAATAGTAGTTAAGCTTAGTTTCAAATGGGAAAATAATTTGAAAAATTGTCCCTTCTTTTCCTCTCATTTTTTTCATTTCCTGTTTCTTTCTGTAATTCTTTTTTGTCTTCGGACATTTCATCTTTCTTTTCTGGAGGGAGTGGATGATGGATAGGGTGAAAGAGAGGATGGGGTGCGCAGGAAAATGGAGAGTGCAACAACAAGAGAGTGAGGGAGAAAGAGAGGAATGGGGGGAGACGTGAGTGAGGAAAAGGCTAGACTATAGAGGATAGTGAGAGACTACAACTGGGAGAGAGACGATGGAGTCAATGGAGTAGGAGAGAGAAGAGAGAGATAGTAAGGAGAGGAGGGGTGGGGGCACATAATGAGAAAAAGTGAGAGAAGTGACAATAGAGAGAGCAGGAGGTGGGGGGCGGACAATGTAGGGGCTTCTTTGATCTATGATTTATATTTCATCTTCTGTTTTCTTTACATTTTTGTTGAGAATCTATTGATGAATTCTAATTCTTTATTTTCTTCTTGGTTCTTTTTCAATCAAGATGTATAAATATTGTTCATGGATTAACGAAAATGTGTAAAAGCTCCTTTTTGCCAATTCACAAGTCTCGTCTTTTTTGTGTATGGCATTGACTACCAACTGCCAAAGCTAATAAACAAACTGAGTCAATCGACCTACACCTTCCTTTGCTGACTAAGAAACAACACTATAATAGGTTAGCATCGAGAGCTGTGACATAGACATAGCAGCTGCTTAGACAGTCGAAGTTCCATGTTGGAGAATGTGACTTTCATGATTAAGATATGTTATAATCAAGAAAAGATACAGATAGATAGTGCTCAAAATCTTTCACAAGTGCTCGAAGCAAGTGTGAGCAACTAAAGAATTTCAACTTTGGTGTTGAATTGTTTGGAAGTCCTTGCTTCTTTTTCTTCTCCTCTTCCTCCTGCTGGTTCTTTTAGATTTGTGGAACTTCTGAATTAGTTAATTCAATCTTATTAGTCTTTTGGATTGGACTAAAAATGTCAGGAACTTTCTTCAGAATCAAATGTAATGTGGTGAGTTTCAGTGATATTTCTTAAAGTAGTATAAAAATGTTTATACTATGTCATGGGTATAACTCTGCAGCATTTAGTACTTACGTTGCATGAGAACCTCGAAAATTTTTCTTTATGTAAGGTTATTGATTTCATTTTGTGCCCTGCTGTTTGTTTTCTTTCCAAACTTAAACGCGCTGGAGAGTTGGGCTTTATTAAGTGCATAATAATAGTAAGAAAAAGTTCAAAGGTTGCGCTTATCAAATATTATAATTAATGATGATAAGTAAGGAAACTGAACTTTTTTTCTTTTAAGTATGCCACTTTTAACATGAGCAAATCAATCCCTGAGACTTTAGAGCATGGTATAGACGAAGTATAGGTGAAAATGCAAAACTTTGAGAATATGCATGTTCAATGTAGCATTTCTAAAGTTTTATCAGTTTAATAGTAGTGACATATTAATTTATATCAGGTAATAAGGACAAGTTGATTGCTCCTTTCATTCATCGAAATAACCATGCCCTTTTGTGTTGTTTGTGTAAAATTTTGTGCTAAGAACCTTTTGTAATGTTTTGATAGCTTGTTTATGACAAAGATACATTCTCAACCGATGATTTTATGGGAGATGCTGAGATAGATATTCAACCACTACTCTCTGCTGCAAAGGCTTCGGAGAGTTCCTCACTTAATGAGTCAACACCGCTTGGAAAGTGGAAAGCAAGCCATGAGAATACACTTGTGGCCGATGGTGTTATCACCTTAGAAGACGGCAGAGTGAAACAAGACATCTCTATTAAGTTACAGAATGTCGAAAGGGGAGTATTAGAGATTGAGCTTGAATGTGTGCCTCTCACACAATAAAAGCAGGTAGAAGGGATCTCTAGAGCAAAATTAATTGTAAGACATCCCAATTTCTCCAATATAGGGAGATGAGATCCATCTAGCACGGCCCATTTGTGAACTGAAGAAATTGAGAAATTGTGTGCAGAGTGGTGCTATTATCTTCGACTCAGTTCCTTTTGGTCCTTAGTCTCCGTCCTTCACATTTGTTCATGAGGAACTATTGGCTTGTCCACTTTAACAAAGTTTGTGAAGGAATTGCTGCTGAGGATTATGATGCAGTTTAGAGTTATGAGGAAGGGGGTATAGTAGTGTGGCATTTTTGTTGTCCCTGGATATTGTGGTTTGTTTGGCTTCCCTGATATATATATATATATATATGTATGTATATGTATATATATTGTAGTTTTACTGTGTAGCCGAGATTGAGAAGTTATTTATTGCAACTCAAAATGTCCTTTATTGTTATTCCGTCATAGAAACTTGTGCTAATGCATCAGTTTCTTAGTTTCTTAGTTTCTAGTAGGTCATGATTTCTCTTGAACATAAAATACAACAACTTATAGTCAAGTTTGAGTCCTTTGATAATCAACAAGTTGCATAATTCAAGAAATTATAGGATTATTGATGTGGATTTTGGGAAAGGTTGATCCTGGATTAGGTCGAGTCGAATTTTGTCCTGAAACCCACAGAAAGGGTTAGGGTCGAGTTGAATTTTGTTCTAATTGTTGAACACCAGTTTGACAACACTAAACAATATTTAAGCGATGAAACATTTCAAGAGGAAATTAACTCACAATTATCCATCATAGATAAACCACAAGGAATACCATTAAAGATATCTCAAAGGGAAAGAAGATAAATTATAACAAAAGATAACGTGGTTTATTTTCAAGAATCAAATGTGATATGAGAATCAACAAAATTCAAGTTTTCTTGTTACACATTATAGAATTAATTAAATAGCTAAATCAAGTCGAATGACTTGTGGCCCATTGAAATAAGTCTCTTACGTAATATGGAAGGTCAGGGGTTTGAACCCTAAGGGGCTCCTAATATGCAGGTGTATAAATTAAAAAAAAAATTCAATAACTAGATGAATACCATAAAAGATGAATTTAAACTTGTAGAACATAATAAAAGTTGAGTTCTCATTGAGTAACTAAGAAATATAAATGTGTCGAGTGCAAATAGGTATTCAAGACTAAACGTGACTCAAGTTGTAACATTGAATAATATAAAGCTAGATTAATTGTCAAAAGTTATATTAAAAAAAATGTCATTGATCACAACAGGACTTTTTTATCAGTGTTAAAAGACTCTTTAAGTATAATATAGTTTTCAACAAGAGTGAAAATAAATATTAAATGAATTGAATACGTTGTATTCGTACTTGTATTTAATGAATTTTTATAATATCTATATTCAACAGATATTTAGATAAATAATATTTGAATTCATATTCAACAACATTCAATCGGACGCATAACTTGTATGGGCCGCGTGCAGTAACTTCAAGGTTGGCTTTTTGAGAAATCCATCTTCATCCTCATTTCTTTCTTCGGCAATTATTACACTTTGTTGTATGTTGTACCTCTTGTTTCTGTCGTTCCACTCTTGGTTAATAGTAGGTAAGCCTTGGTAGTTGGCAAGTATGGGAGGGGAATACCCATTTGTCCCTTTGATACATTTGCTTCACACGTGTAGAACATTGCCCGTTTTCTTTACCTATTCTATTAGGCGAATTTGGATATACATGTATTCAATTATAATTATTTTGTATCATGCATGAATAAACCTTAAATTATTTTGCATAGTAGTTTATGCATATGTTTGAAATAGACAGATGAGTATACTTTTAACAGTTTTTGATGTTACAAGGAAATAATTGTCAAGTATGATATTGATATGTGTGGAGTCTATCCCACATCGGATGGAGAAGAGGGTCTTGACCAACTTATAAGCGGCTTGCCCTCCCTTTCCTCATGAGGCGCCTTTTCATAAGAAAAGGACAAAACCCCCCGCTCGGTCCGAACGCCCCGTAGCGAATGGTCAACTGAGTACAGGCGGGACAATACCTCGGGGGGAGGCTGCCATGTGGCGAGGGACCATGCATCATCAGATATGTATACTACTTTTCTTCTCAGTTGAAATCTTGTGCTATTTGAAACTAATGCTTGAATCCTTGTTATGATATAATTATATGCAGAATTTAATAAAAAACAATTACCTTGAGTTCGAATCTTGGGGCTATTTCACTAACCTTTTTGTTGATACATTCACTTTCCTTATAGGTCTAAAATTACCACAAATTTGGAGTAATTTATTGTTCTGCAACTTAAATGCAATGTCCTTAGTTGTGTAGTATATTCCTATCTAAAATAGGAATCCCTCTACATATAGAATTCTACCTTTAGAATTCTATGATTGTATATGTTATTTAGGAATAGGAGATTTTTTTTTTCTTTCTTTTTCTATTTGAATTCTCTCTTGAATTCTTTCTCTCTTCTCTATTTGTTTTTGTTGTAGAAAGAAATCTCTCAAGACACACACCCATGTCAAAGATAAAATTGGATACAAAACCTGATTTTGTATCTTTTCCAATCCCATAATCTCTCAAAGAGGTTACATAGGAGTGGTGCATGGGAGTTTGGAGAAGTTCCAACTAACTCCAACTTCTCGTAAATCTATTTACTGATATGATCAACCCAAATGGACGATCTATTTTCCAATATCTCCTACGTTTATATGAGGGATGATCCCACAATATAAGCCGATCAGTATAATACACTACACAACCTTAGAGAACTTCATACTTGCAAGTAAATTGTGTGACTTGTGAGTACACGATAGCTTAAAAGTTTACACCAATTAAAGATAAATAGCAACTCAATTGTTTACATATTAAACTCGAAAGCTGTATTTCGATTAAGGATATATATAATAGCTATACATTCTTAACATTTTCATGTTGCATTCTTTCTATTGTGCATGCTACAATCTTTGATTTTCCATTAGTAATTGAAATATTGTTGTTTTAAGCAACGAGAAAATAGAACTCATCGGATGCTTGTAGGATTAATGCTCTAAAATATTTTGATTCATTTTCTCTAACAAAAATTAATTATGTCAGTAATTCATAAATATTTTTTATGTCAATTTCATTTTTAGAAAAGCTAATAAATTATTCGAAATGATGAGAATGAATGATGCTTCACTTGTTGTATTGATTTTTGATATTCATCATGGGTCCCCAATGTAAAGAGGTGTTGTTCCCTCAAACAGTAGAGTGGTTGTACTTTCTTTCTTTCTTTCTCTTTTGTTGTGTGTGTATGCCATGTAAGATTAATATGTGCACAAAATTAATTCAATATTTCATCTCATATATATAAATAAATTTTTATTTTTATTTTTATTTTTGTGTGTACGTTTCGTTACCTTGGTAATTTATGCATTTTCATTATTGCATTTTGCGTAAATTATTTTTTTTCTTCAGTTTTTAATATAGGACCATGCACTTTTTGCATGAACCATCATACCATACACATGTTTTGTTTTGTTTTCAACTTTCTTGAGAATACCTTTGAAACAAAGACTATAATCAGATAAATAAATTTGCTAGGCGCACAGACAAATGATTAAGGTTTTTTGCGTTGTTTGATACCTCTAATGACGAGTCATTGCTGTATGGCCATTTTTTTTTCCACTTTCATTCTCCACCTCATTTTTTTCATATATTTTGAGTCTGTCATTCTTTTTTTTTCCTAACATGCTTAATCTTAAAAATAAAAATAAAAAAAAATGTATTCTTAGGCAATCTTTAAAGGAAGAATGAGAAAATTGAGGTACAGAAATATTACATGAGCCAGAGAGACAGAGAGAGCAAGAAGAATCATGAAGAAGATGAAGCACAAAAATTATATCTAAATTTTTGATAACGAAAACAAGATACTTGGAGAATTGTAGAAGAAAGATAAGAAGAATGTTGAAATTCACCGACTCTGTCTCTCATTCCCGAAGCATCACGGCACCCCGAGAAAAATTGTTGTTGCCAAAATGTTCCTCCAATTTTGGCACATGATTGTTCCCATTAAATGCTTAATGTCGGTTCATGACTTAAGTAATAATATTAAGTGGCTAAATTAGTGAGGCTAATGTCGGTTTACTAAACAACTTAAGTATCTATAAATATAGGTTGTGGGCTTTGCTTCAAATACGTAAGGAAGAAAAAGGAGAAAAAGTAAGGCTACCATATTATGAGTGATATGGGATAGCCTAACAGGTTAGGCCCAATAAATTTTTGATCTCAAGGAAGAAGCCTAGTCCCACTTAATATGCACGGCCCAATGCTGCTCTTGGAGCTATCTAGCTTGAAATCACTTAATTATAGTCATTTGGTCGAGCGGATAGCCCTCAATTACACTTAATGAGAGGCGTCAAATTGCTTCATCCATGCAACCATCTCTTTGGTCGGCCTGCTTATTTGTTCGATGGTTGTCGATCAGAGTACTTACTCCAGCGTTGACTCATATCCTTGCCGTATTTAATGTCCTGACAAACAGTGTATCTCCGTATTATTGGCG
Organism: Jacaranda copaia; assembly: GCA_014898725.1. Classification (NCBI taxonomy): domain Eukaryota; kingdom Viridiplantae; phylum Streptophyta; class Magnoliopsida; order Lamiales; family Bignoniaceae; genus Jacaranda; species Jacaranda copaia. The sequence continues at coordinate 166,189 of JACGDI010005299.1, forward strand.
TGTGCCACCCAATACAGTTTTTGTTACAAACTCTGCCATCAAATTTGACAGGAATGTGCTTGCCCAGGTACTGTTCATCTTGGGAACCAAGAGATAATGCCAACTAGAATAGTACCAGAAATGACCAACAACACCCAGACAAGGACGAGCCCTCAACAGTTGATAGACATATCATTCACCAAGAGAAAGCTATAAATACCTCACTGCCAGCTAATCTCCAAGTAATGCTAAATACACTATAAGCTCATAACTTAAAAGCTTTTTGTGTATAGTGTACGGCATGTCAAAGAACTATGATAAAAGTAGAGTCATTCATAGTTCTAAAATTAGGATTAGGATAGAGCAATTAAGCTTACCTAATACCCTTAGTTTAGTGCTCATGCAATGATGCTATTTGTTTGTTTATTTTCTTCGTACTTCCATCTTTCTTTCACGCCTCTGATTTTTTATTTCAATGTGCTTCTACTTTCTTATTCTCCAGCATTTTTTTATGTCAATATGCATAATTATACCTTCTCATTCTCCAACTGGAGCAGGGCAGAAGCACTAAACTCGTATCAAAAGAGTTATTAGACTTTAGGATTGAAGGCATGAGATTACTTTTTGTGTCACCATCCAATGACTCCATTTTTGTTTGTCTATCTTTGTTTCTTGCTTTGTGTTGCACTCACCAGTCACCATATATATATATATATATATATGTAAGCTAACTCTGTACTTCCTTAACATAGAGAAGAGAAAAGAAAAGAAAAGAAAAAGCAAAAGAAATAGAGAGAGTAAAGAAAACTAGAGTCATTTTCAAATTTAATTTTACTATTTAGAAAATGTTTGAATAAGCTTACAAACTCCTACGTTTTAAAATGTTTGAGAGTTCATTAAAAATATATATATATATATATATATATATATATAATAAGAAGCGTGAAAAACATGACAACAAAATATGATAAAAAAGAAAATGAAAGCTGCACACAAATCTCAAAATAGAATGGAAAAAACTGTTATATTCTTGAGCACAAAAAGCAAATATGAAAGAAACTAATTAAGTAGTCAAACTTTAACAAATTCGATACTTGAGAAAGAGTATGTGGTGTAATTAGTTAGAGGGAAACTTTGTATTTATGTAGTGCACCATGACTTTTCCTTTAAGGCCAACAATCATTGCATTCCAGTTTATATTTGAGTAAGTTGAAATAATCAAAATTTCTTAGCAAATGACTCCATATTGCTTTGATTTGTAGATATGCAAATAGCTCTCCCAGACAACCATACCTCCTGCCTCCTGCCAATTTAGGATTCAGAATATTTTTTGCAACAGTTTACGTTCCCTTCCAACGGAGATGCAAACAATTCATGCAATTGATTTAGCATTGGAATTTGAGCAAGTACAATAATCTTACCAATGTGTTCGAAGCTCATATTCATTACATTAACTATTGTGTGGTCAGTAATATTTTCTGTCATATGAGAAAAATAAAATAAAAATTAAAGTTTCCTTTTTTCCCCAATACACAACATTTTGGGAAATAAATCAAACAAGGCCTCGACTTTTTTTTGTTTCCCTTTTATAATTGCGTCTTGAGTATTAAAAAGCAAAACCAATCAAAACACAGTATATTAACCTTAACAACAAATAGGTTTTTCATTTAAAATAAAATCACATGTTGACTAATGCTAATAATACATTTTCATTGGCTCCTTCATTGGTCACTTTCTTGGTTTATAATTGGAAGAAAAAAGAAATAACAACTTTTCTTATCTCTCTCGTTAAAACTTAAATACGAGAGCTTAAAATGCATTTATATAGAAAACATACTAATTTATAGTTCAACATACGTATTCTATGATAAATAAAAATCCAAATATCCTTTATGGAACAGGGGAATTACGGTCAGAACAGAGCCTTCCAATTCCATTACTTGCAGAGAACTAAATAACTGCAATTCTGTACAGTCATTCTCATATTTGTAAGGGAGACTGGAGCGGCAGCAGCCCATGCATATAACTAGTCCAAATATATAAAACAGGAAAGCAAATGAACAAACTGAAAAAAACACTTCTTCTGAACACACAATACTATACTACATGCCAATAGAACTGCCTTCTTTAACCTTGTACTCCAAATGAGCCTCAAAGTTAATATTGTATCCATACATGATGAACAATAGAAAATGATTATTGATTACACACCTGATATTATAAACCGAGCTTCAAAATAGCACACGACAAACAGCAACACTCAAGAAAATGCACATTAGGATAGTCCAGCTTATAATATAGGTTACATTTTCCAGACATAAAACAAAGTGTAAGTATTCAATGTTTGTGCCTTTCATTTAAATAGCAGAGCCAATGATGTATCAAAATATTGTATTACAAGATCTTTTGTATGTACAGCATCTACCTCCAGACCACATTTTTTTTAAGCTCTATAGCTGCATACTGATGCAACTCCAATAGTCATTGTATCATACTCTCTGCACCACAAGGATTACAATCTATCTGCTTAGGAAACGCATTGCTACAATCTAAATAATGAAATAAGATCTTTCAGACCATTAAGATGTAGGTATCTGTATTATGTTTCCACTAAATTCTCATATGGACCAAAGATACTGCTTTGCACGCTTTAAGTGACAAAATGGGATTAAAATTTTCGCTTATGTCAAATAATGAACTCATGCCTGTGGTGTAGAAGGAGGGTCTTAATCATGACTCACTTTAAGCAATTAGCACCCTTTAGTTCAGCAGATACAGATTTTTTCTTTGGAGAAACAGGGCAAGATATCAAACTTCCAACAAGACATCCAACCTTTCTGCAAGTAAGATACTTAAGAAATTGCAATTTAATCTATATAAATAACATCTTCTTTCTCTTATGATCTCATGATTATCTGAGAAGAAGAGAAAAAACCTGGGGTCTCTCGTAAACTCCTGTAAAATAAGTAATGCACTAGGTAGATCTCATACAGTTTTTCATAAGACTTAAGAGAGAATGGGCACAAAGAATCAATTGTCAATCAACCACATGATGCAACAAGTTAACACTTAGTCGATATGTTGACCAGCCAAATCCACACAGTTTATAGGATAATTTGTGAAAAAAAACTAAAACTCAATTAGAGCCTCATCCTCATAAATAATCAAGAAAAAAACAGAATTGACAATTATCAACTCAGAAGAAGATAAGCACAGAGCCCTCATCAATTAAAGACCATTGAAATGGTTCAACAGTTAAGCATGTTCTCTAGCTTTAGTGCATATAGAAAACAATAATCAATTGATACGACTAAGGACTAACTAATGTAGAATGATATATAGTAGAACACAGGCAGAGAGATCACTAGAAGTAATATTTCACTGTCTAAGGTTATCCAAATGTTGAGTAACATATAATATAACCCCAGTCTCTTAACCATCAATTGTATTCTTAGTATTGATCATGTCAATGAAGAAACATTGTGAGGCAAGAGATTATTTTGAAGAAATAATATCCAAGAGTGGGGGCAACTACTGTAAAAGAGAAAAACAAAAAGTAATATAAGAAAAGCAATGTGCAACTCAACCTAATATAGATTAGGGCAAGGATTCTTGTATTCATTTTGATCACCAAACCAAATTAACTTCAGCTATATGTCATTAAATGCAGCACAACAGCAGTAAAATGAGAATTCCATATCAGACCTGGGCGTATCCATTCATCAAGCAAACAGATCCAAGATCAACCTTGCAATACGATTAATCTCTTATGTGAAAAAAATGAAAAAAAAAAAAAATCCAACCTCAGAAGCTTAAGCCTGAGCAACACATGGTCAAACAGAACCTTTCTAAACAAATAACTTCAATTAGTCCTCTAGGGAGCCAAGATAAAGAGATAGATGACAGGCTTGTATTGAATATTGCTCATATTAATCAGAGTGCCTCAGTCAAGTTGGTGAACATTATCAATCCATATGGTATAGTTATCATTATATTTCATTATAAGCCACAAAACTCAAGCAGCACTTTTGCCACAAGTACATACCTCAGCACAATGGCTATTGAAATACAAGGAGTAAAAACACCAGCCACCAAGGTGAACGACCAATAGATTCACCTGAATTTAGTCCACAGACACTATGTACACAGCTGATTTCCTCATCAAAGAACCATTTATCCTGCTTCCCAATATTCAAATAACTACCCGGAGCAAAATTATAATCACACACCAGCTTCCTACTATTTAAAATTCCACTCACATTCATCGCTCAAGAGCAGCAGAGAGGACAGCGGACAAGCCCATTTTCATTGCAATCTGGACACCTCTTGGGCCGCTCCTCATCCTCATCAAACACTTTGCGGCTCCCGTTGCAATTCATGCACGGGACAAACCTCACATCATCACAAGCATCACAAGGCTTTGGCGAACGCAAAGGGAGCCCCTTGATTAGCCTTGGCAGCTCACCAACCTCGAGCAATTGCTTTATTATATCGGCACTTCCAATGTACTTCCCCTTTATAAACACCGCGGGCAACGTGACATTATTTTCACCGAGCACTTTCTGCAATTCCTTTCTGTAGGCGACATCCATGGAAATGTCCCTCTCGTCAAGATTTACACGAAACCCTCGAAAAATCATTCGTATACTATGGCAATCCTGGAATGTTCTTCGTATTCCCCGGAGGCTGGTGAAGTAAATTACAACCCTATCCTCGGTCCCCGGCAGCTTGATGGGAGAATCAGAAACCAGAGAAGGACCACTCTTGGGAACGACATTTGAAGAATCCGATGCTGTCAAAAATCTGTTGGGTTTCGGGGATGTGGGCGAGGGCAATGCCGAAGATTGCGAATTTGGGGTGCTTGAGGGGTGTTTTGGGGATTCGAATATAGAGCATAATTTCCTGACCTTTCCCCTGAACGAATTTCCGGAGGAGACCATGGAGCCGTGTGAACTCTTGACCGAACCATTGCGCTGGAACGCCGGGGAACTATAGTGGTTATAGAACGGCTTATTTTCCGCCGTCATTGCCGCTGCCGCCGAAGAATTGATCGTATATGATCGATTAAAAACCGACGACGGATTGCTCTTGCTGTTGTTGTGGGATTTTTTCTCCGCGTACCCCGTTCCTTGATTCTTATAATCAGCCATCAAATGAAAGGTAATATACCGACAGATAATCGATGAGCAGTAATATATCAAAAGAATCAAGGGGTTTTGAAGGGGCTTTATCGGGTTCTCAAAGATCGGGAAGATTTGAATCGGCGGCAGCGGCGGAGGGTGGTCGGAGCTGGTTTTCCTGGCTCGAAATGGCGTGTGGTGGGTTGAAAGAAATTCTAGAGAAAGAGGAGAGAGAAGAAGGGAGAGAAAAAAGGAATCAAACGAAATAAGGAATGAAATGAAATGCAAAAGAATGGAAGAAATTTTTCAAATAAGTTGAATGAAATGAGGAGGTAATATCACCTTCGACGATACACGCGCGAATGGACGTCGGGGGATGGGGCGGGGGGTGGGGGGGTTTGGTATGTGCCCTTGGGATTTGGGCTTTATTTCTTTATGTATGCACGTGAATTTTATGTTTATTATATGTCTACATACATTTATGTTGTTTTCTTAGGAATTGTTTGGTTGGGTTCTAAATTTTGATGTGCACGTTTGTTTTTCTTTTTGGTCCGCGTCACTCTTTGACTTCTCCAAAATAATAATAATAATTATATTTATAACTATTTCATAACATATTTTCTCAAAATAATATTATTTTAAAAAAATATAACTAAATATGTTTCCTTTTTTCTTTTAAAACGCATATTCTCTAATATATATATATATATTATATACACATTAATATATATTTTATTATTATTTAATATTTAAAAAATCATTCAATTTCATTTTCATTCTAAAAATTTAATAAAAAAAGTATTGATTTGATTGTTATAGTAAAAAATATCTCATTCAAAATATAAATAAATATATTAAAAAATAATTTTTATATTTTTTAATAATTT
>JACGDI010005299.1:172274-186388 GCA_014898725.1 Jacaranda copaia
ATTATGATGCTGTAAAAAATAAATAAAAAAAATAAAGACTTGTGTACTTAATTTCTAATTAGTTAGTTACCTTCAGCATAAAATCTTTTAACTTTTCATAATATAATATTGTTAATATCATGCGCGTAATAAATGTGGAGTTACAAAGACAATATGCTATATTTTCAAGATTATTAGTCATTTCATTAATTACACTCATCTTATTAACGAGCTCCAACTGTAAATAGTAATTGGTCTGGGTCAAGGCAACCATAATTGTAAATACCTAATCTCCTGATTTTGTCTTTAACTGAGAAGGAAGAGGAAACTTACTATTTTAGTAACATTTGAAATTTTCCAAGTTTTTGTTGTTTTCTAATCGCAATCGCAATCGCAATCGCAATCTTTTATCCACTTTCGGCCATTAATAGAAATTCTTACCCACGCAAATGCGTACATTTTTATTAATCTGTAATCCATGCTTATCACGTGCTAGGTACGGATAAAATATACAATTATAAAATTGTTAAGACTAATTTTGCATCCTTAGGTTCTTTTTCATATACGACTTTTCTGTTTGTAACCATATCTTCATAGTTTTTGGTCACCCAGTTCCCAAAAAGAGGGATCATTCACAAGTCTGCTCTCAATATTTATAACTTGATGGGGCCAATGGCCATTGTCATTTAGCCAAATGACACGAGTTTTATATATAAAATATTACACCATAAATTCAAATTTAATGAATTTTTAATATGCGCATATATAAATATATATACATACATATATATAATTTTAACTTAATGAAGGGTTTAGCAGCTTTAATCAATTGATACGAATAAATAATTTTTTGGCATTCGAATCATATATATATAGGATGGAGAAACACGGATTAATCTTTTATAAGATTTTAAATTATCACAAAATCCCATGTGAAAAATTAATAATAATAATAATAATAAAATCTAATCAGTAACTCGTTTTTGAAAATTACCACACTCACCCCAAAAACACGTTTTGGTTAAAAGAAAAAAAAGATATAATAATAATAATAACAAAAATACTCTTTCTCTTACTTTTCCATAATTTTCTCAATGTTCTTCCTTTTGCATCTGTCCAGTACCTCCAAACCCAGTATAATCGTCACCCCCACGGAGGAATCCCACGCCAGCGCTGCCATTTTATGCACCAAGAAAGTGGTTTGGAGCCGGTCATCTCTTTCAAATGCCAACCCTGGACAATTACTCTGACCGGAATAGGAATAATTATCAGTAGCTGGCTAATTTTGAACTCCATTTTAGTTCCGCGATAGTAGCAACTTTGATTTGATTGTGGTGGTACATCTTTCCCTACGATGGCCCATCCGTATTCTTAATGAGATCAGAAAATAGTAAATGAAAGCTCTAATAATAGAAGTTCATCTGTTCTTTCCTCGGCCGCATTCAGATATGATTGCCGAGCGGAGGAAGAAGATAACAAGTGGTCTGGAAGACACCTATGGTAGGAAGACAGAACAATGAACTTGGGAGGGACAACTTAAGCCGCAGGATAGAGGAGCAAATATACACCATTGCAGAAGCTAGTAGTAAAAGTTTTTGGTTAATTATGTATTTATTTGGATTGGAGCACCTTATTGGCCCCATTGCTTGGAAACTGGAAGTGGGTCTCTTCGTCATCTCTACCGATCCGGTGCTCTTCGTTACCCTTTGACAATATCCCCGTTGTCTTTTTCAACTTTCCTCAGCAACCAGAGCTCGTGTATGGATGGTTTGGACTGTCTCGGCAGGTTCCGCTTTAGGCTTGTCGGATTGTGTGGCGGGGGGGATTATGTAGGCTTCCTTGGACTGGAAAGTGTTCTCTCTTGCTCGACTGAAGCTTCATATTCCTAGGCATCATCTTGTGCTACTTCATCTTCGAAGAAGAGAATCGGCATTTTGACGTCAGTCTAAATTGAAATTTTGGGGTTCAATATGGCTGGGTTTGTCAGTCGTTAAATTGGCAGGAGGCGGAGAGGCCACGGCGTCAGCCACCGTCAGCACCAGTGGACATGGAAGAATTGGGGATTTTTGCTAAGCTTCTTTTTGTTTCGGATTTTGAAAGAATCATATTGATCAACAAATTAATAGCAGTATGGCCGTGTTTCGTATTTCTTTTTTTTTTTTAATTAATTTTTTCATTTATTTTTATGTTTTTTTCTCACTGTCTGAATCTATTAGCTAATAACAGATAGGACAGAGAAGATACGGAGGTGGGCGAGACAGAGGAATAAAAAGAAAAAATTTTAAAAAGAAATTTGAACATTTAATTTAAAAAAGGACCCACTAAACCTCCAAAGAGTATTCTAGACAATTCACGTTGCATCTCCTAATTGCACTCTAAACGCTTTTCCTCCGAAAATAAAAAAAAATAAATGCATGATCCCCATTAGGTGGTTTTGTGGCAATTTTAAAGATTCCCCATCAAGTGTTTTTGTGGTAATTTTGGAGAAACACAAGGGACTAATTAGACTCAATTTTTTTCATAAAGAATTTTGCAACAATTTTGAATTTCACATGAGAATAATCCGTATTTTCCCCTTAATGGGATACTTGAGTAATATATATCGCAACTTTTCAGAAGTACAGTAAAAGTCCAGCAACACTGCAATAGGATAATTTTACTGCAACTGTAGAAAGAAAAACCATACAACACCTGCAATCTGAAAGCACCTGAGGTGGCTGTTTAATGCTTACTTCGTCAGTACTAAGTAATGAAGTCCAGCCGCAGCCCATTTTATGCTACACTAGGGGCAATACCAGAAGGGAGTGTCTTTCACATGTTTATCAACGCATAGAAAATGAGGGGTACAAATCAAAGACATGTTCTTAATGCACAAGAGTAAATAAACAAGAGTTCTAATTCCAGAGTTACATAAACCCCATCCACACAAACTTGGATCATCTATTACTGAACAATGATGAGCTTTGCTTTGCTAAGTAAACAATAATGATATTTGTTATATATGTACATTGCAAACAGAGGTTTCCATGCAGAAAAACCATAGCAAAAGCACTACCCAATTACTTCCATCTTTCAGATACCAGCAATGTTGATGCTGCAAACTTTTAGCAGCATTTCACCATAGGTACTGCTACAACAAACAGCAGTTTTAGCATAGGGGTATAGATAACAACTCTCCAATCACAGTAGAACTGGATCACACAAGGATCCCCCCGAGTTATTATATATCTACAATGATGAGAAAAGAAATGAGATGTTCATTGATTACATCATGGATCACTTTAAAAGAGACTAAAAGCATGGATATGCATTTGAACAAGTTAATCAAATCCTAACTTTGAAATTTCATCTATTTATAAAAAATATCTCTATATTTGCATGGTTTTAAGTCAAAAACCAATTTGCCCAGTAGCTTTAACGACCTGCATAATTATCCAGCACCACTACATAGATACAGAGTTCATGTTTTGATTTATAATCGGATTAGTATATGCACAAGTTTTGCTAACAAACTCCAGAACATGTGCAGGGTAATTGACAAGCCAAATTGCTAATAGCATAACAATGAAGATCCTATACTAGTTTATCCCAATTATGCCACCAAATGATAATAATAAGATGCAACTTACATATCATTGCACAAATTACCTAGCTAAGCCAATATATAGATTCAATAGCTTAACTTCAAAACTATTCAAATTTTATCATATGCAACTGTGCCTCAGTACCAGAGCTAAAAAAATGCCAACTCGAACCATGAAAGGCTCGAAAAGAATCATCAGAACAGGTATTAACTCTGAATTCTTCAGTGAAGCTCCTGATAGCCAAGATATGTTTCCTTGAATGTGCCACAGCTGAACTCTTCCAAAGCGACATGTGCTGCTCATATGCGCCAAAGCTATTCCCAAACACTATAAGATGATTCAATTGATCAACTCTCCAATTTGCTTCCAATAGATTGTTGTACAACTCTGCCTCACAGTGTGGCATGAAGAACAGGGTAGGTTTAATAGCTTGTCGTCGACCTTGCTCATTGATTGATAGAACGGAACAACCTAGAGATGTCATAACCTTAGATTCAGTCAAGGAAATTATTGGATCAAACACTTCTATTTCTCCAACCCAATCAAATTTCCTCTTCATCAGAATGGCAAGACTAAGCTGCAATCTTGGGGGTTCAAACGACTCAATGCTACCAATACCATAGATTACCATCTGCATCTTTTTTTCTGAGCCCAAAACTTTAAGAAACCTATCAAACATATTGGGATTTTGCATTTGGTTCAAGAAAGAATGGCAGAATTCAGAGTTCGAAAGTTTCTGAATACAAATCTGCATTTTTTGCATCAATTTCGACTCTCTCTCAGGATCTACTTCAAGATCTATTGGTGTCCATAGCTGCACTTCTTTTTGTTGGTTAGGGATCACAGACTTGTGTAAAGTTCTACTCTTCTTTCCACGACGTGGCAATACAATAGTCCAGTCTTCAGTTGAATTGGATTTTTCTGGGCTGAGAATTTTTGCAGAAGCAGCCATTGGTGCAGACACTAGATTCTTCCACAAATCAGAGTAGCAAGAGCATTCAATTTGAGGGAGTATGAGTGATTTCTCAGGACACCATAAGACTATTTCACGGCAAAATGTCCTGACTAAAATTCAACATAAAGATTTCTAATCGCCATTCACCTATTTACTAATACTGTAGGTTTAACGACAAATGGAACATCATTTAAACTTTATCTATTTCCTATTCCGGGAAATTGATTCCCTGAAACGAGAATGTGAATGGCCAAAAAAGTGACTGATACTTCTTTCCAAATATTTTAAACCTTTGCAGTTCATATTTTTCTAATAGCACCAGAGGTCCCCCAAAACTACACAAAATAGAAATTTTACTAGATTTCTTTCACAACACATGTTTGAATCGAATTTATGAATTAAGAACAGGGCTTCGTAAAAATAAGTCAAATGCGTTTGCAACTTTTTCACCACTACAGTTCCAATTCTCAACACCCAATTAAATGCTATAAAACTCATGTTGGAATTACTCCAAACTCACCTTTCGCATGTCTCTGGTAAAAGCAAAAAGCAAAAGGCAACAAGCAAAAGAAGCACAAAATTTCAGGTGCAAACAACGTTTCCTCTGCTTAATCTATTTTCATCTGAATCCAACAATCACTGCACAAAGTACAACGGACAGAAACGCTAGGTCTGATGAAGCCAAACCACACTCAAGATTTTCGAGAATATTCCCAAAAGAACACCAAATTTTATGCTCTGGTTTCCCTGATTTTAATCCGAAATTTTGAAAAAAAGAAAAAAGAAAAAAAGATCTCAAAATTATGGCCTGAAATAACGAAGATCCAAGAAATATAGACTTGAAGCAAAACTTGACAAACAAAGGCTACTGATTAGGGCAAAGTAGCATTCAGATAAAAGTTACCTTAAGAATCGAAATACTTAATTAACAAATGGCTCCGCGATGGACTCCGAATGAAGCGGTTGAGAAAGATGGCCGTCCTCCGTCGCCTCAACTCCTGCTGTTTGCCTCAGCATGTGAATTGTCGTTTATATCGACAATGGACCCGACCCGTTTGGTTCCTTCCGGCTTCACCCGTTTTTCCATTGTTGGTTGACCCCAAGTGGATCTCAAATATCACTTTAGCCCCCACGATATTCCACATTTCTTTTAGCCTCCCGATTGTTTTTTCGTTTTTCTTTTCTTCTTCTGTTTTGTTTCTCTAAATAATGATAGTAACAGTAAACAGATTCAGATAATTTCTTTTACCCGGCATCGTTTGATCTATACTTTTGTCACTCTATCTCCAAGTATGTCCTAAATTTTTGATAAATTTTATAAAGATTATGAAGTTGCTTGTATTGCATACCGAACTCGAATGAATTTAAATAGAATTTATCTTGTGGCCTTGATTGGGATATAACAATGTGCCCACACCTCCGTTAAACTTGAAAATTATTAAACAAGATCTGCAACAACTTTTGTGGAACTTCAATAAGAGACAAAATTCAATTTACACATGACAGCTATTTTAAACTCATAAATAAGTAGATTCTTTGTGGTTTTGTTGTCATTTGTTTGTGTGTGTTTGTTTTAATATAATAATTGAAAGGCAAAACACGGATAATTAGCATAGTAATTATGTTTGGACGTGACTATAGGAGTATCCTACTTTGTGGAATGTTCGGCTAAAAGCGTGTCCGAAGTTCATACGTCGTATAGATGCCCGGTTCATGACTCATTATCAAATTTGAATCAATGACCTCTTTGTGGATGTTATGGACCAAGTCAATTGATCTATTTGAGTGTATTAAAGGAACACACCAGCATAAATACAAATGATTCTATTTGATATTCTTTTGGCTCATTAATTTATACAATTCTAAAATACATAATTAAAAAACACCCAACTTGATACTTTTTTAAAGGTCCTTCTATTTGTTCAATTGACACTCTGTCTTACAAATTTTAGTTCCCATCTTTGGTTCTTCATAATTGGCTCAGTACTTGATATTGTCAAGTCGATAGTGTTCTTATATAGCATTCATTTTTGAGTTGAAGGATTCCATTAATGGCTTACGAATTCTTAATTTTTTTGATTTCTTTAGTGTATATACCTCAATAGTCATTGTCTACTTAATCTCCATTCTCTTGTCACATTTATTTAACTCAATTCAACACATAAATTTACATTCAATTCACTTTTGTAAAAATAGGTAGCTAGTAAAATTATAAACAATACAGGCAATTATACACGAAAAAAATTACTCACGTCCCAATTTCAAAATAAATTTTCTTTCAAAATTATTTGGGAGTCAATAAAGGTGCGCATAGGTGTTGGTTTACTACAATTGCAGAATGCTCCTTCAAAAATGAATGTACAATTGCTCAAGCGTCGGAAAATACTACTTGAAGATTCTTGTATTCAAGGAGTTGCTTGGAATGTTGAGAATTATTTAAAGATTTACAGAAATAGACATGCATTACATAGATATCAAAAAGGTATTTTAAGCATAAAAATGTAATTGTTAAAACCACATCAACTATTCATATGTGAATAAACTAACGGAATGAGGGATGGTGATACCATTAAAAATGTTGGAAATTGGTCTTCTTTGACCAAATTTTGAAGTGTGCTCAAAGGATTAATTTTTAAGAAATTGATGATCGTCATAAACTATACCGTGAGTAGATGACGATAATATGTTTAATTGACCAAAACCAATTTCAAGTGAATGAGAAATTAATGATTAAAGTGAGCTAAGGCTTAGAATGAGTTGAAGGGAGGAATGGAACTCCATTCCACATTGAAACCAATTACAACCGCTGCCCGTCCGGCTAGTTGGGTTGGGTCTGGGCCTAGGCTTGGGCATGGCTTGACTTGGCGTGGTGTGGTCATGGGCTTGGGCCTAGACTTGGGTTAACTTGGGCCTTCAGTCCAATGTTAACTTTTTGGACTAAATCCGGTTCAATAAGAAATAACCTTCAAACTTCCAAAATTAATTTCAGCTAATCCAAAGAATGAGTAGAATCAATTTTAGCTTATCTAAATCCTCCAACATACATATCTAGATTACACGAATTTCCAACAAATGAATCTGGATCGTGTCCTTCCAAATTTCTGCATTAATGTTGGCTACTTTGGAAATTCATAGCAACATTGATGACCACAATTTTGGTTGCCACTTTGGCACTATAAATACATTAGTCCCACATTTAATCAAAAACAACAATCATAAAACATAACATATAGCATAGTAATTAGAGTCCATTCACAATATTGGTATGTGTAAGTCCATATAGAAAGTTTAGTACACTTAAGGTTCAAAAGAGCAGATGGCTTGTAGTGTTACTATTGTCTGAATTAGTTGTTGTATCTTGGGAGACGATAGCTAGTTGCCAATAGCAACAGTGCATGGCTAATTCGTCTTAAAGATAGAGAGCTACACTCTCGCCTCGACTACTTGATTCTTGTTGATCACAGAAATTTCAGACACCACACCAACAATTTTAAGACAAATTATCCAGTGTTATGTGATCTTGGCATCAAATCAAGTTGTTGTTGCACCAAATGCTATTGCTACTTTGATCATTGCTTTAGTTTTGCACCTGTTCTTGCTGATCACAGAAATTCCATCAATCACACCAACAAAAAAAAAACATATGTAAAATGCATAATTATGAGCCATTCATAAATTGATTTAAAATTGTTTATTTTTTATTAATATCATATTATTTTATTCAAGATAATTCAAATAGTTAGATAAATAATAAAATGTTATACTCTTTATGATTTTATGCTGCATGACGTCATCGGTAAACACATGTTAGGAAAAATTGTAAATATCTATTATACCACATTCAAATGTGATAATTTAATTTCATTTTTATTTTAATAAAAAGAAAAAAAAATCTCTAATTAAAGAATATCTGTATTTAATATATATATATATATATATATATTGAGATAATATAAGTAAATGTATATTCTCAGTATATTCATTCATGTAATTATTTTAAATAATTATGAACCTTAAAAAATGAAAATAAAATTTTATTAATATATGTATGAGGGTAAGATAATTATTTTTCACAATTAATAAATGTTAAAAGTTGAGTTGAATGTTCTTTTTCCCTTTATGGAAACACAAATTATTTTGTATGACGCTGAAAAAATGAATCAAATTCCTCATTGATAGCTTATTTGTGCTTGATCTATATTAATCATAAAAATAAAATTTGAACACATTTTTAAAATAAGATTTGAAGTTTCACTTGAGCTCAATATAATCATCAATAAAGAATTATATATATATATATATACATACATATATATAATTAGTTGCTACTAATCAACCCAAAATTTTGCCAATTTCCCCCAAAGCCTCTTAAAGTGTTTTCACAAAAAATGAATCAAATAGAAATGAGGAAAATAAGAAAAAATTGAGAGGAAAAGAAAATTTCTGAAATTGCATCCACCAAAAGTACGACGAGCTTACATTTGTTCCCGCTGTTTATACAATCGAAATTTTTAGGCAGTTTACCGTGTCCGTTCCTTTGCCATTTAACTTATTGATGTTCTCGATACCACAATGTAATATTTTAGCGTAAATGAGATTTATTCTATAAATGTTAACTTAAGAAGTGGGGCGCTTATTTAATTAGTGTAGTTTCTATTGAAGTTCACAGTTTAAAAAGTGTGGAGAGAAGGGCATTGTTGTTGGAGTTCAGTTTTTTGATTTAGTGACTGTTTTGTGGGTCTGTTATTAGCTTCATAATTTTCATTACTTTGCTGATTTCTTAAACTTCATGATATTAATGTGGCCTGAAACTATATGAGATTCATGAACAAAGGGAGGATAAATTCCTCACTGCTACTACAGTGGTTGATTCAATTCACTCATTAGTAATTAAGATGTTTCCGACTCTCTATGAGGAGTATAGAACATGGTTCATAGGAATGGTCGTGGGGATCGAAATGGAGGATAAGGTTCCAGTTTTATTGCAATGTCGTGCAACGATCGCTGATGTTCGGCATAATTTGTTCTTAAATTATTCAAAAAATTCAAATAAATTATGAAATATATCAAAACTCTATTTCTTGCTTATATAAAGTAATTGGCATAATTTTGGGCATCACAAATTAATGTTGTAGATACTTAAGTTTAGCAATGCTCATAAATATTAGAAAAGCTATTGTTCAACATCATAAAAATAAAAATAATTATAATAAAATTAATTTATTACTAGTACCATGTGGGTGACAAGGGGGTACAAAATCATAATTATATGTCTTAGAAGGATTATGAAACTGGCTAGATGAGTAGCTTTCTATGTGGAGATAAAATGAAGAATAAGTATCAGAAGGTTCAGGTCGAGGATTTGCATATTGGTTAGATAAATCATAGCCAAAATAATATTATGAGAAAGCATCATAAGATGGTTGTGCATATGATAACGGCTCATCACTATCATAGTATCCAAATCCCTGATAAGCAATGCTGCTATTATTACTTGAAGAAGATTCATAATCATGTCCACAATATCTAACGCTATTGAAAGAAATATGATCATGATATCTATTGCATGCAAATTTAGAGTATCCTTCAACCTAACTATGTCTGCCACTAGTATTGCTCGATCCATGATCAAATTCACAATATCCATAATTAGTGCTATTGAAGGGCGAATAATCATAGTATCTATTTTTGTCTTCTACTAAAATTGTCATGGCTTTTATCATCATAGCAACAAGAGTAAGTGTATGAAGACAAATTACTGCCATAGTTGCTTTGCACATTATCAAAATACTCCCTAGGCCAACTTTGTTGGTATTTTCCTCGGCCCAAACTTTGTATATCCTCCTCTAGATGTTTTACCAGGATAGGAATGATCATCATCACTCGACAACTTGGCCAGAAAATGGTGTTTCTCCTCTATTTCTAGAGGATAACCATAGTCAGTATCTTGAGTTGCATAATAATTTTCATCTCTGTGTGCCCACAACACCTCAATGTTATATTGAGTATCATGATAGTCATGACTACCTATATCAGCATGTCTTTTACCACCACCGCCATCATGCGGTCCTTGATCATCATTCTCATCTTCACTATTATTAGTTTCATTACTGTCATTAGTTTCATCATTGTCATCACTTTCATGATTTACATAAACATTTTTAACATCTTAATGGCACCCCTTAGAGCATTAATTGTTAAATTATCATCATTTTCTTCTAGTTCTACATCTAACCATTCTGTATCATTATTTGGTAGTAAAAGCTCCCCATTCTCTTAGGTCCAATCGTCCAAGTTATCATTATCATGGAATATTTTATTAAGATCAATAGGAAGATCATAATTATTATAATCTTTCTTATATTGAATGTTTTGCACCCTAGGTCACATATTATAATGGACATAACTAACTTGTGCAGCTTTGCCATAGCCAAACAACTGCGAAGTGTTGTGTGTATCAATGACCATGTGCTCTAATTCGTTTTATAGTCAGTATATGTGCATGTTTGACTTAGGACTTTGATTGCAATTTTTCTAATTAAAGTGAGGAGCTTCATCATTCATAATTAATCTACCATTCAGTTAATACAAAATATAAAAAAAATAATTGAAACAATAACTTTTATGATGCGGAAAAGATTATGATTATGATAACACTTAATAAAATTAAAAAATAATAACAAAGAATCTACAATAGAAAATATCTTGTAAAGTGCTTTTTTCTGCTCTCTTGGTAAGGAGACCCAAACTCTCCTATGTTGTCATGAAATAACTTAATCTAATAACAAACATAATAAAGAATTTGTTATACTTGACAAAGTAAATATTTATAAGAATATGAAATAATTGTACTTGCTTTATTGAGAGCTTGAGCTTATGCTTCTAGGTCAGGTTTAAGCCTTATGATTACAACTTTAAGCCCTTGCCTCACCTCATCAATATACACACAAGTTTCAAAATATTGAAGTGTGGGGTTCAAAAATATGCTAAAATACATATTTATGTGTAGTTATTAGTTATATATAAATATAACTAAATGACAAGAAAAATAATATAAATGATAGATGCTATTTATCTGTAGCATGCAAGTGCTAGTGTAATTGTCTGTACCATTGCTCACCAATAATATCTCAATAATTTTTCCAATCCTTCCTTGCCTCTTTTATTGCAAGCTTCACTCTATCTATGCCTTTATATATAATAGTCAATGTGGGTTTTTTTTAAATCTTGATTTATAAGTTTTACAACTCTCACAAGTGACTCCATGACAAATCGAATTTCTCAAGCCTCTTTCTAAAATTTTAGATCCATTATAATTTGTACACCTTTTTTGTATCTTTTCGTCTTTCAGAATTATACTCTTTCCACTCTGATGTGGTGCAGATTTTTTAAAATTCAATTGGTGTCGGGTAAGGCTCTCAATGTCAAGAAATTCAGTAGCAAATCTTGTGATTTTTTATATCAATAATTCTCTATCATTTGTATGTATTTTCATAAGATTCACAAGTTTATCACTATTATAGATAAAACTTGTGATCTGTTTGCCTTTTTCATATATTTCTTTACTTTGGTCATCTTTCCAATATTTTCTAATATTAGGTCAATACAATATGCTGCACATGGTGACTAAACTAAATGTGGCCTTTCCAACATCAGAGCTTCATTAGTTGCTTTATTTGTACTTTCACTATCTGTAACTACCTGTACAACATTTGTCTCCTCTACCTCATCAAGTACTTTATTCAAAAGAGAGAAGACATAGTTAGTTGACTTTCTTTTATTAGTACAGTCTGTTGAAGAATGAAATATCAGTTGGCGATCATAATATATCATGAAATTTATGATGGAATGTTTATTATGGGTACTCCAACCATCACATATAATTGTGCACCCATACTCTGGCTATTTCATCTTTAAGGTATTTATATACTCATCAATTTCTTCCATTTTCTCATCTAAATAGATCCCACCAATTTAGCATTCTAAAGGCCTTTTTACTCCTGGCCCTGTCTTAGCAATAGTACTAATCATGGATTGATAATAAGAGCTACTATTAGCCACATGAAATGGGAGAGGATTGTATAAAAACCACTTCGAAATAAACTTACCAACTTCTTTTGCCTTTTGGGGCGCAAACTAATTTTTGATACCTTTTCATTTTGACGGGAACATAGAAGGATTAATCCCACTTGAAGGCTTATTAGCTCTCTCCTTCACGCTTAAACTATGCGATATTTCTCTCTTTATACCAGTTGCTGGCCCTTGGGATGAGCCAGCACTGAAGTGTCCTATAATTACAAAAAATGAAGTTTATATAAGTATTTATATTAATGTATAATGACGTATTATAATTGAAATTGGACATACCATAACCATAGCGACTTTGCATCTTTTCTTCATAACTAGCCATTTAATGACTTTCTCTCAGAACATTCGATAATTGCTTTATTTCTATTTGTGACAAAGCTTTTTCATTGACATAGGCTCTACGAAATTCATCCTCATCTCTACTACTATTTTTGCTATCAAGTGCATATCTATCCATGGTTTCTTCTTGAATTGCACTTATAGCTGGTTTTTTCTTCTTTTTCATTATGTCTCTAGCAATTTTGGATTCTTGAAGATGCTTTCAAAGCATTTGTGATACATCTTTAAGGGCTTTTATACATGGCTCCACATTCCCCGAAACATATGCAATATGTTGCTTTAATCTTTTTATTTCACTATTAATAACTTTGCTGCAATATTTGCATTTTGTAGTTTTTTGACCATCATCTATTGGATTACCAAAATCCCAACCAATATCTGGTTTTGCAGACATCCTAAAATATAAACAAAATAAAATATTAGTAACAATATTAATAAAATATCAAAGCGAAACAAAGACATAAATATAATTAGTAACTAAATAATTCAAACAATCTCATTTGTAATAATATTTTAAATTTGAAATTAAAAAAAAAGTAATTAAATAAGCATATTTATTACTATTTAGGCACCAAGATAAGAAGCCTTAAAAAATTAATATTTTTATATAATTATAAATGCAATGTTTATTTATTGTGAAGGAAGAAATTGTTTATTCTATGAGTGTGTAGAAGAATAGTGGTGGCATGAATTGTATTTATAGATGTAGTTTTATATGCCAAGAGTTGAATTTATAGGTGTAGCACAATCTTTCCAATAATTCAAAATATTTTTTTTTGAATAAAAGTAAAATTATTGAGGTTAAATTATTGCCTTTTCAAAAATAATTTAGATTGAGAACGATGAAGATTCTTTTCTTTCGTTCATAGCTTTCAAACTTTTCAAAACTTTACATTTCATATGCTGATGCTGCAGAAAGCTGCGTGTAGAGGAAATGAGGATTGAATATAGTTTTGGGCTAGAGATCTATAACTACAAAACACATTAAACTAGCCGAGGTGCCCCTGACTAAGGTACTCCGATGCTCAAGTTAGTTCTGATCGAAAGGGTAATTGAATAGAATATAGAGAATATAAAGTGTATAGCGTAAGTGGTATTACCTTGAGCGTGGCTGGGTTTGGAGTATTTATAGCTTTTTGTGGGCGTGATTTTACCCAAGCACCCCTGTC
>JACGDI010005299.1:190399-257939 GCA_014898725.1 Jacaranda copaia
CTTGTCGTTGGGGATAATACCTTGGCTGAGATATAATTTTAATGGAGTCTGCCAAGAAACAGACACCTCGTCGATGGCGGTTATAAGATTTTCATTTGTCAGTGTGATTGACGGCCTGTTCGAGACCAGAAATGTGATCTTTTTGTCTCTCGTTCCTTTGATTGAGTTGGCAAACTTGGAAAGGGCATCTGTCCATTTATTCTCAGATCATGGGACCTGGCTAAGAGTAAATTTTTTGAAAGATTGTTGCAACCTCTTTACCTCCGCCAGGTACCGGGCCATCGAATGCTTTTTGGCTTCAAAATTTTCTTCAACTTGTTCTACCACTAATTGGGAGTTCATAAATGTGACCAAGTGTTCGACCCCATGCTCCAGCACCACTCTCATTTCGGTTAATAAGGCCTCATATGCAACCTCGTTGTTTGTGACTGTATAGTCTAGTTTGATTGCAAAATTATATTCTTCAGTATCTGGTGAGCGAAGAGCGACCCCAATTCCTCCCCCAGATGTGGTCGATGATCCATCAACCTGTAGAGTCCAAATAAGAGGGGCCACAAATCCCTGATCGGGTAAACCGATATGCTCTGCAATGAAGTTGGCAAATACCTAAGCTTTGATAGCCGTTTGGAGTTGAAACCTGATGTCGAACTCTTCGAGCTCGATCGCCTACTTGGTCAATCTGTATAATATATCAGGCTTGGCCAACACTTGCTTCAATGGCTGGTTTGTTAGCACTATGATAGAGTGAGATTGAAAGTATGGTCTCAGCTTCTAAGCAGTTGTCACTAAGGCCAACGCAAACTTTTCAATCTCCAGATAATTATGCTCTGGTCCTTGAAGTGACTTACTGCAATAGTAGACTAGTCAATGATAGCTATCCCGAATTGATACCAGTACTGAACTAATCGATGCTTTCGAGATCGCTAAGTACATTTGAAGCACTTCTCCCAGTTCGAGTTTTGCCAACATTCGTAGTGAGGTCAAATACTATTTCAATTTGATCAGTGCCTGGTCATACTGCTCCATCCACCAAAAACTAGTTTTTCTGGCATTCCTTAGAATTTTGAGAAAAGGTAGGCTCTTATTGGCTAACCTCGCAATGAATCTCCCCAAAGCCATGATTCTCCTAACCAGCCTCTGAACTTCCTGAACCATTCTTGGATGGGTGATATCTAAGATTGCCTGAATTTTTTGTGGATTGGCCTCAATGCCTCTTTGGCTGATCATGTAGCCCAAGAATTTCCCTCCTTGAACCCCAAAAGTGCATTTGTTCAGGTTCAGCTTCAATCCAAATGCCCTTAATATTTCAATAGTATGACTGAGGTCGAGTAAGTGGTCTTGAGCTTTTTCTGTCTTGACTATCATGTCACCGACGTAGACTTCCATTGATTTTTCGATCCCATCTTTGAACATAAAATTTACTAATCATTGATAAGTTACCCCAGCATTTTTCAAATCGAACGGCATGACAAGAAAGCAATAGACACCATTGGGAACAACAAAAGATATTTTATCCCTATCCTCGGGTGCCATGATTATTTGATGATAGCCTTGGAACGCATTCATCATACTTAACAATTCATATCTAGCAGTTGAATCAACTAATAAATCTATTCGAGGTAGGGGGTAAGGATCTTTAGGGCATGCTTTATTCAAATCAGTAAAGTCATTACACATCTGTCACTGTCCCTCAATTTTTGGGACTAAAACAACATTATAAAGCTAAGAGGGATATTGGATTTCTACAATATAACCTGCATCTAAGGGTTTTCTAACCTCATCCTTGATGATCTGCATCCTCTCGATGTTGAACGTCCTTGTCTTCTGCCTGACCGGCTTGTATGAAGGGTTAGTATTGAGGCGGTGCATAATTACATTCGGGTCGATCCCCTGCAGGTCGGATGCCTTCCACGCAAAGATATCAACATTTCTCCTCAAGAAGTCGACCATGAGATATTCCAGGTGGGGCACCAAATCTATCCTGATACGGGTTGTCTTTTCAGGGTTGCCCTCTTCGAGCTCAATAGTCTTGAATTCTCCAATTGGCTTCATACTGGTGTCCTCTAGCTTTCGCTTTTTGTTGATCTAGGACTCTTCGGGTTTCGCTACAGAGCCTTCCCCCAAAGTTTGTAGCTGTGGTCGAGTCTTATGGTCGGATGGCCCAACTAAAATTTTGTAGCATCTCCATGCCTCCTTTAGATTGCACAAAAGTTTGCCCGTGCTAGCTGGAGTTGGAAATTTTACTTTCAAATGATAAGTAAACACGATGGCACTGAAGTCATTGAGGGCGGGTCGACCAATAATGACATTATAGGCGAATAGGGTGTCGACCATAAGGTAATTCAGCATTAATGTTCTCCTTCGAGGAGCCTCCCCAAAAGATGTGGTCAAGTCAATTTACCCTCTGGTATGATCTCCGACCCCCTAAATCCAACCAGAGGTGTGTGCACAGGCTGGAATCTTAACTTGCCCAAGTTCATTCTTTTCAGTGAAGATAGGAAGATGATGTTTGCTAAGCTGTCGTTGTCGACCAGAACCTTGTGCATCTCAAAGTTTGCGATCTCCACGGACATGACCATTGGGCAATTTATTTTGTGATCAACATTTTTTCCCTCAAGATGGGCCAAGTTAACATTAGTAAATGAAATGGGCTCTGCACTCGTACAGAGGTGGAAAGTTGTCCCCACAGGTGAAGCCTTATTGGATTCAAGTCTCCTTTGTGTCTGCCTCTGAGCGGACTTAGAGTCCCCTCTAGTGGAACCTTCTGCGATCATATGGATGACCCTTCTGATGAGTAGGTGATCATCCTAGGCAGGCCTTTTCCCCTTATCCTCTCTCCTAGGGCTAACTGACCTTTCTCTATGGGGAGTCTGGTCGGTTTTGCCCCCTTCAGACTGGGCTTCCACAGCTATGTATTTCTTGAGGTGACCTTACCTGACAACCTCTCGATCTCGTCTTAAAGATTGGAGCACTTATCAGTGTCATGTCCCTTCTATTTGTGGAAGTGGCAGTATTTCTTTAATTTTTTCATGGCTTCAGTCTCTATCAACGTTTTGGGCCTGTTGAGGAGGTTATCATGCTAGATAGCGTATAATACCTCTTTCCTTGGAGTGTTCAATGGTGTATAGTCATGGAAGCGTTTAATCAGAGACTAACCTCGCTCTTTGTATTTCTAGTCATCTCTTTCCTTATTTTTCTTCTCAATCTTGGAGGATCCGAACTTGAGCTTGTTCATCTCCTCCTGGGTCATGTATCTTTTTGCTAGGTCGAGCAGCTCCTCCATCGACCCAAGCCTTTCCCGCACCAGAGCATTGGCGCACTCTTTATGCATGAGCCCCGGGAATAGCACGTCGATCAAGAATTCAATCCTGGGGTTATCAATCTTCAGGACCTCCATATTAAATCTGGTGAAGAAGTCTCGGAGGGATTCCCCCTCATTCTGCTTGACGGTATGGAGGTGGGTATGGGAGAGCTTGGCCTTCCTCCTGCTGGCAAACTGGTGTAAGAATTTATTGCATAGCTGGTCATAGGAGTAGATCGTTGATGGTTCCAATTTCATGAACCAGTCAGGTGCGATGCTTTGGAAGGTGGTCACTAGCATTTTGGTATGAATAAATTCATTGTGACCATGCAGCTGCAACATGTGCTTAAACTGCATGAGATGCTCATTGGGATCGGTGGAGCCATCATACCTCGGGAGGTCGGTGGGGACTTTAGCATCCATGGCGATGCGCTCGTCAATGATCTCCTACACAAATAGGGATCCTCTCTCCCGACGAGACCTTTGAGTAATATCCAGGTTTGGAGCCTTGTCAATATTTCTCCTCGAGATCTCATCGAGATGTCTGTTCAACTGCTGGACCTGATGGGATATTTCTTCCCATTCGTCCCGATCCGCTTGGGTGGTATTTTGATCGAAACCTGACCTGAGATGCTTGACCCTTTCGCACGTAGGGCTCGACTGGGCCGATGCGCCAAATCTACAGATTCTCCTCGATCTTCATAGTAGTCACACTTTGAGCGTTTGACTCTATCGCTACATGACTCAATTAGGTCTGGCGTGATCTTTCGAGTCTACCACCTCCTTGAGTGGTTCTGAACGCCTCTTCTCTACTGGTAGGCATCTGGGACTGACTTCATGCCAGGTGAGTGGCTGCCTGGCCTCATGGTGGGGGGGGCTATTCTCTTAGGGTCTGTTTTCTGATGGGGATAGCTGCGAAGCTACACTGGCTGCGGGGGCGGGCACTGAGGTGTGCCTGTTCAGAACAGTAGATAACTGAGCCGATATTTGAGCAGAGATCTGTTCACTGATCAGTTGTGTCAACTGGGGCATGGTGAGCGTCACCAGCTGTTTCTAGAGGGCACTGGTGCCCGGAGCGATCGTATCTTGTTGGGGGTTAAGAAGAGGCGGAGAAATGGACCTTCAGTTCTCCTCTCTTCCAGATGTTACTCTGCGTGTGTTCACCATTTTTTCACTACAATCTCAAAGTTTCCCACAGACGGCGCCAAATGATGCTGCAGAAAGCTTCGTGTAGAGGAAATGAGGGTTGAATATAGTTTTGGGCTTGAGATCTGCAACCACAACACAAGTTAAACTAGCCAAGGTGTCCTCAGCTAAGGCACTCTGACGCTCAAGTTAGTTCTGGTCGAGAGAGTAATCGAGCAGAATATAGAGAATGTAAAATGTATAGTGTAAGTAGCATTACCTTGAGCGTGGCTGGGCCTAGAGTATTTATAGCTTTCTGTAGGCGTGATTTTACCCAAGTACCCTTATCAGGTGTACTAGCTTTTTCCAATGCCAAGGGGGTTGGAAGTCATTCCATGTCTATATCCCGGTATTGTGCAAGGTGGCTAAATCTCCTGCTTTTTTCGGGTAAACTGTTCCAGCAGAGGCACGTTTCTGCCAAAGTTGTTGGTAGGGTTGTTAAAGTTGTCAGAGTTGTTGGCAGCGGTTGTATCGGCTGCCACGTGTTATTGGAGTGGGCTCGACCTGTCAGATCAATATGCCCGGCAGGGATCCGAGTGAACGCCGGAGGTCGATTAATGTCGATCAAATTCAAATACTCGATCTATTGGAGTGGTCTTTAGGTCGATACGGGTCGACTGTAGATACTCCAAAGTGAGGTCGATATCGGTTGACTAAATAGATTCTATGTTTGGGCTTTGTAAGCTGTCTCGTTTGATGTTGGGCCTGTTGGGCCTACTGGGTTATCCCATATCACATGCCATTTGATTTTTTACCATCATTGAATCTAAAAGAGTACTACAATTGTTTTAGGAAATCATATGCCAAAGATTTCTACCATAATTGAAATAGAAAGAGATATTTTCTACAGAAAGACTCTGCAACCATAGAAAAATTTTCCTATAGTTGATTTATAGACAAAAACTTGGCCCAATCAGGAGGGGTGGATCAACAGTGCCCCTAAGCTGAGCTTTGGTTATTTCAATTCTATCTGGCAAGCTAGGCAACATAAAGTACTCCATATCTAAAGCATTCTTTTCAAAATCCTTATGAATTCCAAATCTCCTACAAGCAAAGCAGGGAAGAACAACCCATCCCATGAAAAATAATTCTTGGAATATGCAATTTTAGAGCAACATTCATCCGCTAATGTGAACACAAATATAAAAAATTAAACACCCGGGTGGCCATGTTTATAACCCTCCCATTCATATCCATCACAACAACAAACCATAATTCTTCTTCTCCGGTCACTAATCCACTATTTTTGCCATCCAAGATTCTACCATTTCCAATCTCTCCACCCCACCATAGATAATGTGGCAGCTCCTCTGTTACTATGCCACCCTTTCTGCCCTACTTTTTGTGGTGCTCCTAAAGAAATTCATTGCACTTTTCCGTTTCAAGTTGCCTTGAAGAATTGATTTATTGGTGTGTATCTATGAATCGGCGGTGATAAATCGACCAATTTTGGCCATTCCTAACACAATTTTGTTCTACAGCGGTGTAATGGAAAGCTGTTGCCTGATCCAATCTCAATTTGGCCATTTTGGCCGAGAAATTGCCGATCCGATGAGCCATGGCATAGAGTGATTGAAAAATATTGTAGGACATTGTGGTCATCTTCTTAGTTAACATAAAATTTTATTTAGTTGACTATATGTCCTGCATGATTTAACAATAGCATAATAATTTAGATTTGGTCTGTGGAGAGAACATCAAGAATCTGATCCATTTAAAACCTCATTTCTTTACATGACTGTGACTTTGCTTGGAGAAGTCCTCGCTTAAGTCAACTACTTTGTACCATAAAGTTCTTATTGTGTCAAAATCAGGAAGTAGGTTGTTGCTAACGTAATCAGGAAAATGCCTTCGATTATATAGCTTTGAGAGAAATATTTAGCTATAAATTACTTTGGGGTGCATAGGAATAGAGTTATGGTGGTTTTGCCTCATACTTACATCGCATTAAAATAGATCTAGGTTGAAACTAGAAGAGATGGAATTTTGATATTCTTCAGAGTTACAGTTGTCAAACATGGATGGAAAAAAAAAAAAAACAAAATTAGGCTATGTTCAACTAAATCAAGAACAAGATTGAGTTTGCTAGAGTGACGCCTTAGGAATTAGTTTCATGCAATTTGGTGAATAAGCTCTCAGTCATTGAAGCCATCATTTTAGGTTTTTTCTTTAAGTGATATTAGAAAAAGATAAATAAATTTACTGACTAAAGAAATTGTGAGTGCAATAAATGAGCAATATATTTATTAATTATTCACTTGCCACTTGCATCTGGTATATTCTAAGATCATACACTCTCTTCTATCAACATTTATGTAGGCTTGTTAGGTTTGATATTTCATTTAACTTACTAAACCTTGGAACAGAAGGACTCGAAACAATGAAGACCATTATTATAAATCATATAGTGAATGCTGTTAACTAGGAAGCTCGTAGGTCTGAGACTGGTTGGTTTTGGGTGGTTAACAAAGAAAAGATTATATTTAAGAGAGCAAAACTAGTTCTACTTTGTTATTTGATGTGTTTTAAACAGTACATTTTGTTTACTATTATGCGATTTATGCTTGATGTAATTGCAAAACCACAGGATTTTAATTTTGATGCAAGAGTTAAGTGGAGAATGTGTTTTTTATTTCCTTTGGTTCATTAATAATTTACTTCTTGTTGCTAAAAAAGTCCCAGTAGGGTTTCTTATGATGGTTTTAAACCTTCTTTCTATACTTGTTACAGCTAATGCTGACAATTTTGCTGCAAAAAGAATAAGAAAAGTTGGACAAAGATGTTCAGTTGACTATACAAGCTTTGTCATGCAATATACATAGGTAATGCTACAACAAATAGAATCATTTTTTTGTAGGTTCTCTTTCCAGTCAGCATATTTACTAATGATGTGCTTAATCATATTTGCAACTTTTAATTACTTCCTAGGATTTGAGGAAGTATGTAACATAATTGTGTTCTCAATTATTCTGTCATAACTTAATATTTTCTTCTTATAGAAAGAAAAAAAAATATTATTATGTCCTATGAAAATCTATACTAGAACAGCTAAAATTCACTAGAGTGGTGATTTTCACATCACCAATTTGATCATCAAAATTAGATGTAATAAGTTTGGTGCAATTGTTGGAACTAAACTTAATCTATTATAATTAGGTTTTGAATGTATAACAAATTATTAATATGTTGGAATTTTTAATTTCAAGAGGGACTCCTATTAATTGAGTTTTCTAATTTTATTAGAATGGGCTAAATTAACAAGGTGTATAAGATACAACTCATGGGGGCCTGCTTTGTTATTAACCCACTATTGTTAAGGTTCCTTTGGACAGACTTGGTTTTTGATAGTTGCTGTACACCTAATCCTAAAAAGCTCGTAATCCCCTAGGATTTTACTATATATTGGGTTAGGTCCCCTCTTCACTCCATACTATGATAATATTGCTTGCCCCATTGAAACTTGCCAATGTTGATGGAATATGAAAAGGAAGTTCTAGTCAAGGATATTTGTGCAATCATTCAAAAAATTATGTTGATCATCAATTCAAGGTAAAAGGTACGTAAAATTAGATTACATATTATGTTCTATACTCATAGTGTAAAGATCTTGTGATTAGGAATTTTGACTAACAATTAGTATTAAAGCATGACGCTTAGGACTGTAAATGGATATTAAAAAATTTATTTACTATTTGCAATTGTATCTATTTATATAAAATTTATCTGCATCTATTTAAACTGGATATTATCTTTATTCGATTAATAGATATCTGATTATAAATGAATATGGATATAGTAAATTCGTATCCAATTTGTTTAATATTTGCTCCGAATATATATTTATTAAATAATATATTATTTATATTTTTCAATAAAAATCTCATAATTCATATATGTATATATTAATCATAATTGAAGAATTAGGAAGAAAAAAGAACAACTTTTAAAAATTATTATAATATAGAGAAAAAATTGAAAAGTAAAGTTAATCAACATAATTATTATTAGTTGACTTGATAATTAATATATTTAAATTCTATTATTAATATTAATTTATACTAATAATTAATTATAAAGCCAATTATTATTTAGAAAATATGCTATTTATTTGATTGCTTTCTTTTTAATGAAATTGTACAATTTCTTCTATTAATTAAAAATAGGTATTTTTTATTATTCATAGATTCACGTATTTGGATATTCATAAATAGATGTCTAAATAATTATAATTGAATGTGAAATTAAAAAAATAATTCAAGTACAGATAAGTTTTATAAAATATGGCTGTATTTGAATAATTATTATCAAATACGGATATATTTGAATTTGATCGATATTCGATAAATACGAATTCGGGTATCAATTTTAGATATTCGCATCTGAATATTTGAAAAGTTAAATGAATACGTATATGAAAATAGTGTATCCGATTCGTTTGCACCCCTAGTGATGCTTATGAATTTAGAAACCTAATTATTATTGTTTACTTGTTTTTGAATTTATTATTTCCTACTGTATTGTTCTTGCTCAATAATTTTAGATCATTCATCTAAGAATAAACGATATAGTTTCCCGAACAAGAATAAGTTAGAAATGATTTTGGATAGAGTTAGCCAACAAATAATTTTTTTTTAGAAAACCCAGAGGAGAAACAATTGAGAATCCCAAATTTGTTAGTCTCGGATGAAATTATTGTAAAATTGAATTTTGAACCATTAAAAACATGGGTCATCATGGTGATCAAAATTGCAAATTTATTTTTCTTAGCATGAGTTTGGATTTTGATCCATTTGTTTCGCTTAGTAACTTTGTCTTACTCTTTGTTAGCCTAAATCATTTATAGTTTGCACAGTAATTAGATTATAGCATGAGTTTCGAGCAACATGTTTGCCGAGATTATAAATATCCTTATCTATGCTCGTGAATTACAAAGAGTTTGTCTCAAGTTGCATTGCAATGCCTAGAACTATATGTTGCATTTGATGGGTAAAACATTTTAGAGTCCTTCTCATTGATAGAAACAGAAATAGCAGCCTCTTTTGTCTTTTCTTGTTTTGTGTGGGCACAAGAAAGTAGTGGCATATTGCAACTTTCTTTGGTTTTGAAAATGTTAGAATTTTTTTTTCTTTTGTTCCAAATAGTGGC
The DNA here is from genome assembly GCA_014898725.1 of Jacaranda copaia. Classification (NCBI taxonomy): domain Eukaryota; kingdom Viridiplantae; phylum Streptophyta; class Magnoliopsida; order Lamiales; family Bignoniaceae; genus Jacaranda; species Jacaranda copaia. Next base: position 200,031 of record JACGDI010005299.1, read on the forward strand.
GCTATTTGTCAACATTCATTATTTGTTTGCAAATGTATATATATTGTGTCCAAACCATAGCATGATGATCATAGATATTATACTTTTGCAAATTACATGCATTCTATCTCCTTATTTGTGCATAACTTCTAAGTAATAATTCTTTCATAAATTATTTTATAATATGCAATTAAATTGTGATGATGACTGTTAAAAGTATATATTGTTATATACTTATTTTGATTGTCTTGTGCATATGTATGTATCATAAGCAATTTGGTGTTTCCCAAAAGTACATACTATCCACATTTGATTTTGTGGGAAACTTGTATATATATTTTAATACAAGTTGGACAATTATTTTTGTACTCAGTTATGTGTATATTTTATGAGTTGAAATGATAGTTACATCAAAGTGTTCTATTCATTGAGACTTATCTTATATGACACATACATATTAATAAGTTGCTATATAAATTATTGTATATTCTTGCCTACCCAAAGGGGGTTTAGTGTGTGCAATAATTTGGTGGTGTTGGTTGCAAAATATATTGATAGGAATGTTTTGGTCTAGAGGGTTTGTTTTCCCGAAGGAGTCAACTTCTTGAAAATTAGAATATTCTTATATCATTCTTGCATAGAGAATCTAGAGCGTGAGATATACTATGCCTAAATGGGAGTTTGCCATGACATGTTTGGATTCTTTGATGAATAAGCTATGTTGTTCGCAACTTGTTCCTATCAATTGCCAAGTAGAAAAACACATATCTTGTATTCTTGTTGTTAATTATACTAGAAGAAGAAGACATATTGCATATGATACACTCTACCAAAGAGGAGTCTATCATGACATGTATGAATTCTTGATCTAGTAAGCTAATATCTTCTCTTGAACTTGTTCTATTTGTGGCCTCATATTTTGGTATAACTATTCACTATCAAGTTAGAGCCCTTCACTGATTGCTTAATCTATGAAAATAAGGTTTTAATTGGGCTTTAAAATGATTAGTGATGGATAGCACTTAGTGTTCATCTTGAGAATTATTAATGTAAACATAGCCTTGTAGATAATTGAGGGAATTATTTTGGGTAGTAGGATTCAATCACACTAGTCTCCCATTAACGAGCATGTAGCTATTTATTATTAATAATAAATCCTACATTATATGAAACATATGAAATTATGGTATTCCATTGTTATAGGCTTAATTGAGAATAGTGATATTGCAATAGAACAATTTTTTTAAAATCTAATTCTCTAATTACTGATAGAAGGTTGTAACTATTTTGGAATGATTTCAGCATAGACATGATTAAATTTTGAATAATTGAAATAGTGGGAGTTGTTTATTTATTTATTTCATGCGTTGTTATTGTTTAACTCATCTTGTTACAAGGCTAAGTTGATTGATGTGCATCTTAATAAGCTTCTAGACTAATCCATCTTTGTGAACACATAGTTTTGAATATCTTGAGACTAGGTATTGGTCTTAAGAGATGGGTATGTCTCGTAAATGACTTCATATTATATATCAAACATTGATCAATACATATATGGCTTCTTATGAAGAGTCATCAAACTTTCTTAAGGTTTCCTCTTGTTTTAGAGGCCTATGTCTTACAAGAAAATAGTATTGATTGTCTTGAAGTTTCATATTGCTTTGGAAATTTAAATCTTACAAGAAAATTATATTTTCTTTGGATTTCATATTGGCACAGAAATCTATATCTTACAAGAAAATCGAAGGACCGACAATAAAATGTCATATTTTTTAGATCATGCTATGACACTATTTCTTGCTATACCACCATGCCTGGATCTATGTCAGTTGAATTGATATTAGTGACCATGGATGATTTTGTACCAATAAAGAGCATAATTACTGCCATGATCCTATATTAATAGTTTTACTGGACTGGATTGTATTTGAGTTGTATCTCATTACTGTATTTACTTTTTAAAATGTGGCCACAATTGAGATTTTATAATTTAGCCCGAGAGTTGTTTTCTTCAAATAAGTTTTTTTAAAACTTAAACTTACAATTAGTATTTTTCCAAGTGAGAGAATGTTAGAATTTTTAATTCCATGTTGGACTTCTATTAATTAAGTTTTCTAATTTTATTAGAATGTGCTAAATTAGTATTTTATATGAGATACAGCTCATAGGGGCCTACTTTGTTATTGATCGGTTATTTTTAAAGCTCCTTAGAACATACTTGGTTTTTAACAACTGGTGTAGGTCTAATCCTAAAAATCCTGGAGTAGGAAGGCTTTAGGATTTTACTATATACTGATTCGGTCCCCTTTTCACTCCATACTCTGATAATATTGCTTGCCTAATGTTGATGGAGTATGAAGATGAAGATCTAGTCAAAGATGATTGTGCAAACATTCAAAGAATTATGTTGATCATCAATTTAAGGTAAAAGATACGCAAAATTAGATTACATATTATGTTCTAAATTCATAGTGTAAAGATCAGATGTTCAAGAATTTTAATTAACATAATATGTCTTTGAAATGATAAAGATATCCTTATAACAAGTAGCATGTTTGTGTATTATGTTCCAACACAATTAATGATAGAAACTTGGGGAGAATAGGGAATGGTTAACTTGGGGATTATTGATATAGGAAACATAAAATTTGGACCTTTTAACTGAATGCTTTTATTCACACTTAGGAAAAGTGTAATGGACAATATGCTTAATTAAGAAGTTTGACCCAAATGCATAAAGAAATTCATCTTTTTAAACACAGAGATTCTTCGAGTTACCTTATTGAGATTAGTGGTTTTCTTTATTTGTTTGGGGATGTTGGCAGAATGACAACAAATCTTGCATATCACAACGTTTAATTATCTAGACAAAATTAAATATTTTCATACCATAATCAAATTATTGGAACATTTAAGAATTGGTTGTTAGATCTGCACGTAACTCCAACTAAATAAAACTATCGTGTACGCTTAATAATTCAGTGGAAATATAAATTCGAGGTTACCTTTTGCCATTGATATTACTTGAGTTTTCTATTGTTAAGGCTCCTCCAAATTCTGATTAAAAAACCTTTCTGCAATTCTTGGCTAAAGTGTTTCTAAACCCACCAAAATTTCTTAATTGATGGTGTATAAATTAAAAATGGTGATTCTTGGGTTTAGGGACCTTAATCTATATTCATATATAGTGTCTTCCATCAAGACATTATCTCTCAATTAAGTGGGCTTAGTGGGCAAGTGGTTATAGCCAAAACCACCTATCATAGGGCAGTTAAATTGACCACATTCAGAAGTGGATATAACAACATTATAATCAATATTCTCCCATTTAGTCCATATACTGTAATCCTTAATTTCATGAATACCTATGCTTAATAAGAAAACGTAATACATGAATCATGGTGACATATCTTTTAAGAGTGAGTATTATCTTCTATGTATAATAATGCATTATGTCTCTTAGTCCATATACCTCAATTAATAAACCCTATGTTTTTTCATGGGCCAAACATTAATGATATTTCTCGAACTAATTGTGTACACAAGAAAATTCAAATGAGAAACATCATATATGGAGTTTCATTAAAATAATAAATATCATCCTTACAATAAAATTACATAGAGGAACTAAGTCCCATTTTAGCTACACGATCTTAGAAAATCTTTGGTGGCATGCTTTTAGTTAAAATGATTAGTTATCATAAATTCAGTATAACATGCCCAATAACCACTTCCTTTTTTTTAGCATGCTCCCGAATGGCTAAATACTTGATGTCGATGTGCTTGCTTCGAGTACCACTTTTGTTGCTCTTAGTGATAAAAACAATAGCAAAATTGACATAATATAACCTCAATGGCCTAGAAACAGAATCCACAATTCCAAGCCCAAACATGAAACTCTTCAACCATATACCATGCAAGGTTGCCTCATAACAAGAAATGAACTTAGCTTCTAAAGTAGAGGTTGTAATCAAAGTTTACTTTGCACTTCTTCAAGATATAGCTCCACCAGCTAGCATAAAGACATAACCAGATGTCGATTTTTGTGAATTAATACAACCAGCAAAGTTTGAATTCAAGTAGTCAATCATCTCTAGATTTTCGATTCATTTATACATAAGCATGTAATCTTTTATTCCTTAAAGGTATCTCATTACTTTCTTCGCAGCTTCCCAGTGGTCATACCTGGATTACTCTGATATCTTCCTAACATTCCCATAGCAAATGCAATGTCAGGTTTTGTATAGACTTGAGCATACATCAAGCTTCCAATAGCAAAATATATGGAATATTTTTCATCTATTCCTGCTCAAGGTGATTTTTTAGATATTGGTTCAAGTTGAACTTTCCATCCTTCACAATAGGTTCTATACTTGGTGAATAATCTTTCATTCAAAACCTCTCTAAAACTTTGTTAATATAGGTCTCTTAAGATAAACCCAAATTACAACGAGTTTTGTCTCTATGGATTTTTATGCCAATAACACAAGGTGCATCACCATATCTTCCATATCAAAATTTCTAGAGAGAAATTATTTAATCTCACGTGGCAATCTTTTGTCATTACTAGCAAGTAAGATGTCATCCACATATAGAAACTAGGAAATAAATCTTACTTCCACTGATCTTATGATATATGCATTGATCCATGACCTTCTTTTCAAATCCAAATAAAGAGATTACACCATAAAACTTTAAATATCACTATCTGGAAGCTTGTTTCAATCCATAAATAGATTTTTTAAGCTTTCAAACCAAATGCTCACCATCATTAGAGGAGAATCCTCTATGTTGTCACATGTAAACATCCTTCTCTGGATAGCCATTAAGGAATGCCAATTTCACATCCATTTGATTTAAATCCATATAAAATGGGCAACTAATGCCATAATGACATGAAGAGAATCTTTCCTAGATATAGGAGAAAAAGTCTCCATGTAATCATTTCTTTCCTTTTGAGTAAATCCTTTGGCAACAAGTTTTGCTTTATATCTCTCAATGTTCCTTGGTGAGTCCTTCTTGGTTTTAAAGACTCATTTAGATTTTATAGCTTTTACACCATCGAGCAACTCAACAAGATCCCAAACTTTATTTGATGCCATTGAATCTATCTTTTCCTTCATGGCATTGTACCACAAGTTAGATTTCTTACAAATCATGGCTTGTGAAAACATTTTAGGATCATTTTCAGCTCTAATATTATACTTAGACTCTTGTAGATATACCACATTATCATTTGAAATTGCTGATTTTCTTACTCTAGTAGATCTTCTTAATGTTTCACTAGCGTTTTCCAAAGAAATATGTTGTTCAACAATTTCAAGCATTTGTTGACTAGGATCTACTCAGTCATTATCATAAGCTTGTGGAGTTTTAGGAACTGGTTGTTCAACATGTGCTTGAACTCGAGGAGCATTGTGAATAACAATAGTCTATCCATGATTTGAAGTGGAAGTTTGTGGAATATAATACTCTATTTTAGATCCAATACCGAATGATCTATCACTCCTACTAATCAAGTCATTCTCAAGAAACTTTGCATTTCTTGACTCCACAATCCTAGCTCTATTATATGGATGGTAAATCTATATCCCTTAGATACTTTGGCATATTTAATGAAATACCCATCTATGGTCCTTGGGTCTAATTTATGTTTTTGTAGGTTATAAAATTACTTTAAATGGGAATCCCCAAATGTGTACATGTCGCAAACTTGGTTTCCAACCTTTAAATAACTCAAATAGCCATTTCAAAATAGCCTTGTTAGACTATGATTTAATATGTATACTACCACCTTAAGAGCTTCACTCCACAAGAATTCAGGAAGTTTAGAGCTTGCTTGCATGCTTTACACCATGTCCAATAATGTTCAATTTTGTTTTCTATTACACCATTTTGGCTTGGTAAACCAGGTATAGTATATTGGGAAACAATAAAACTTTACCAAAAAACAGTACTCAACACCTCTATTTGATCTCACGATCTTAATTTATTTTCCACATTATTTCTCTATTTCTATCTTTAAAACTTTAAAAGCATCTAGTGCTTCATATTTTCTATTGAGCAAGTAGAGATACATCTATTGCGAGTAATCATCTATGAAAGAGATAAAGTACTTTTGACAATATGCATCCATATCTGGACAACATATATATGAATATATGATTTCTAATGAGTTTGAACTCCTCTAGGCACCTTTCTTTGACATGTTGGTTTGCTTACCTTTTAAGTAGCCCATATAAGTCTCAAAATTAGTGAAATCTAGAGCACCAAGTACCCTATTATTCACTAATCTCTTAATTCTCTGAATAGAGATATGTCCCAATCTTCGATGCCACAACATAGAAGAATTCTTATTCATAACACATCTTTTGACACTAGCATTATTTTGAACATGCAAAGTAGTATGAGTGGTATCATTTTGTAAATCGATATGAAAAAAACCATCATTTAGAATACTATTCCCAATAATTTTAGATTTATAAAATAAATTGAAAGCATCATTTGAAAAGCTACAGAAATATCTTAAAAGTACAAGTTTTGAAACTTAAATTAAATTTCTAAAGAAATTTGGAATATAAAATGTCTTTTCCAAATCTAAAATAAAGCTACTACTAAGAACTAAGCTGCATGTTCTAAATGCCTTTATGTGAGAATACATCTTGTTTCCAAAATAGATGTATTCCTCATCTCTCACTGGCTTCCTTAGGTTTTGCAAGTCCTTTAAGGAATTTGTAACATGGATTGTAGAACTAGAATTAATCCACTATGCATTACGACTAACATCAACCATATTAGATTCATAACAAACAAGTGAAAGAATGTTACCTTTCTTTTCAAGCCAAACCTTAATGTGCCATTTCTTTTTATAGAAGTAACACTTAGATTCCTCTTGATATCTTTTTTGGGAGATATCTTTTCTTTTCCTCTCTTTTTGGTTTGATTTTTATTCTTTCCTTGAATTGCCAAATGCAGATTCTCTCTAGCCTCCATAAGCAACCTTCCTTCCTCTTGCACACACATGGTCATCAACTCATTGATAGACCATTTATCCTTATGTGTGTTGTAGGAGATCTTGAAAGGTCCACATTGCTGTGGCTAAGAGTTTAGAATGTAATGCACAAAGAACGACTCAGATATTGTAACCTCAAGAGTTTGAAGTTGAGTTGTTATATCCCTCATATGCATGATGTGCTCATGTATTTCTTTAATACCAATGAGCCTCATAGTTGAAAACTTCATAATTAGAGTGCTTGCTAATGCCTTATCTGAAGACTCAAATTACTTATCAATAGCCTTCAATAACTCATGGACATTATTATACTTATTGATAGAATCCTGAATACTAGCTAAAATGTTGGTCTTTATGAACATCATGCTAAAGCGATTAGATCGCTCCTATTTTTCATATAGATCAACATCATTAGGTTGGTTGTTCTTAGTAATTGGAAGTGGTTCATCTTTTCAAATAACATAATCAATGTCCATCCACCCCAAATGAAAAAGAATCCTTTTTTTCCAAACTTTATAGTTATCACCTTTGAGCTCAAGAATACGATGTTTCATGTCAAAAAAATTCACGGGTTGAAAAACTGCACAAGATAAATTATATACATGCTTTTATCAAAAATGTGAGGAGGCAAATACATATATAATATGCTTTACCAATGTAAAACATAAAAAATATGAATCATATGACATAGGAATTGCCTATGGGCTAAATTTTTAATTCAACTAAATTCATACACAATCATAATGATGAAACTATCAAAACTATGTTCTATTCCTTAATTCTTGTGGGTAAATTGAAGAATATAATTTAACATTTTACCCTAATTAATCATATAAAGCATCATAAAAGTTTCCATGGGATAAAATTTACTATGTCTAATATGATTAATCACAATTGATGTCATATTTCCATATGTGATCTAAAAATGTTTAATATATAATTTAATGTAACCAAAGATGCTATGGCTATTCTTCAATTATAAAAATTATATAAATCACATAACATCTCAATATTATACATAACTCATAAGTGGATAATTGAACAATATGTGTATTTATCAATATTGAGCGAAACATATAATATATTATCAAGTTATACAACATAACAACAAAACGAACAACCTACTGGTGGTGTAGCACCCTTCCCACAATCTAGGTGTTGTGTTTCAAACCGAATATGTGTGCACCAACGTGCATTTTGCTAAGAGTTAAATTCATGGGCTTGAGAAGACTTGGGCTATGGAGAATGGACCTACATGAAAATTGCCCAGTTTCTAGCCTAGAAATATATATACATATATTTTTAATTTTAGAATGGTCATCTTCAACCTCCAGGCAACTCAATCCATTAAAAATGAAACCGCTTATAGATTTGGCCTAAATTTAATAAACAAGACTCAATTTTCAATGATTCAAAAGCTATTTTGCTCAATATTAAATTTCCTTAATCTTTCCACCATCCATCATTGAAATATCTCTAAACTAACATTGAATTTTGGCCTTTGCTTGAATGTTAAGATAAACTTTAATTTGACAAATAATCCCTTTAGTCAAATGTGCAAACAATCCTAAATCATGCAACTAAGGAGAAGAATTCTCAATTAAAGTAACATCAATTTGTGGGCCTATTAATCTTCCAATTTTTGAAAGCAAACAAACACGATGTTTCTCTATGTTCAACTAAAAACGAAAATCATGCATGCTTAAGAATTATAAGGCTTAAAAATACTCTATTTTCCAACAGCTCAAGAACCAAAAGAAATTAGAAGATTTATAGTTTTTTTGGGCAAACTTTCCATATAAACAGTATTATAATTTTGTGGAACTCATGCATTTAATCATGGAATACAAGTGAACATTTTGAAGGCATAAACTTCAACATCAAGGCAGAGGTACATTCATGCTTTGATACCAAATGTAAGCATCATAATCACCACAGGTGTATAAAATTGTAGTGGAAACATAAATTTGAGTTTACTTCCCGCCATTGATATTACTTTAGTTTTTTGCTATTAAGCCCTCTCCAAATTTTGATTAAAAAACCTTTCTACAATTCCCAGTTAAAGTGCTTCTAAACCCATCAAAATTTCTTAATTGATGGTTTAAAAATTAAAAATGGTAATTCTTGGGTTTAAGGACCTCAACCTATATTCATATATAGTGTCTTCCATCAAGACACTATCTCTTAATTAAGTGGGTAGGTGGTTACGGCCAAAATCACCTATTAAGGGGCGTTTATACGGAACACATCTAGATGTGCATATGACCACATTATAACCAACATGTTGAAAAATGAATGCTATTTTGCATTGGGATAAATGTAATGAAGTGGATGCTTAAGATTTTTGATGATGATTATTGCCCTCTGTTTTTGTTCCCTTTTTTTTATTTTATATTTTTCATGGAATGCCAACCCTTTGGCACTCTCATATGAATATTTTTACGTATAAAAATGAGAAATGTTAAAAATGATAAGGAGGATAGAAGAGGTAGAGATGACTAGAAGAAACTTGGTGTTATTTATTGGCAAAATTGCAAAATTGGTCTTGTACTTATAGTCTTTTGGTATTTTTAAATTTTATCTTTTTAGGCCATAAGATTGGTATGGTAGCTCCTAAAATTTGACAATTTACAATTGCAATTAGCTCACATTTGCGTGGTAGGTGATTTGGCGACACATGGTGCCTTGTCATCAAACATATACTTTCTTTCCTACATGGTGTATGATATGGCAACATAACTTGCCACTTCAACAAAAAAATAAAATTAAAAATACCAAAAAAGAAAAAATAAATTTAATATAAAAATAAAAAAATAACACAAATAAATATGCATAAAATTTGAAAAATAAAAATGAAAATACAAAAAAGGCAAAAATATATTTACATATGAAAACATATGATACATCCACCCACTTATGTTTTAAATATATAAATGTAGTTTAAATATATATAATATGTATATATAATTGTATCACCCCCTTTGGTCCCTAGAAATCATCTTCTTGCCACCCCCATTAGCTCTAGTTGTAGGTTGCCATGGCTAGTGCTAGGCTGACCATGGCAGCCACCATGCCCAAGCAGTTGTTAGCTTATGTGATTGTATGCCAACAACCACCTAAGGGCTGCTAGCTAGTAGCCATTTGGGAAGGGGGCACTGTTGGCCATGCAACCACCTGGGCATGGCGGCTGCTGGCCAACAACCATCTTGGGGGCACTGGTTTGGGGAGGAGGGTGGTTGGTTGGGGGTGTTAAACATGAAATATATACATATATTTTAAAAAATTATTATCTAAATTAAATAAATTTATTTAAATATATATTATAATATTAGTATTATTAAGTACATTCAAATTATATAGTTAAGAGTATAGGTTTTTAAATTTTTTTAATTTATTTTATTTTTGATTAAATATATTTATCTAATTTAATGAAATTTCTTTAGATATATTTATTATTTTAAAATTATTAAATATTTAATCCAAAATTATTAAGATTGTATAGTTGAAATTACTAAATTAAATTTTTAGAAAAATTTAAGGTAATGAATTAATACCAAATAAATTTTTATATTTTTAAAGTAATAAATTATATTATTAAATTTGTACAATTTTTTTTGTGGGGTGGGGTGGGTTGGGTTGGGGGAATATTAAATGTTTATGTTTTTAAATTTTGCAAAATTACTAAATAAATAAATAAATAAATAAATTTACTTAAATTTATATTATAATTTTAGTATTATTACGTAATTTAAATTAATTATTTAATTTTATTTTTATTTCATTAATAAATAATAGATTTATTGTGTCTATATGTGTATATATATAAGTATATAAATATTTTTTAAGATTTATCCATTTCTTTATTTTCTTGCTTTTTTTTTGGTTTTTTTTGTCTTTGTTTTTTGGTGTTTTATATATAAATTTATTTTTTTGATTTTACTTATATTCATTTTCATTTTTTCTTTTGTGAAAGGGAGGCATAATAATTGTGCTAACATGGCAAGAGAAATTGCCACACCATATACTATGCAGGAGAGAGGAAGATGTTTTAACTGACATGGCGCCAAATCACATGCCATGTAGGCACGGACTACTGGCAAATGACTTTTGGTTCCAATTTGTTTTCAAATTGCCAAATTTCAAGCTTGCGGCTCAAAAAATAAAGTCCAAAATTGCCAGAAGGCTATAAGTATAGGACCAATTTTGCAATTTTACCTTATTTATTTATCTATTTATAATTGGATATGTACACATGAAAACTTGGATGTTGTTTATGTTAAACTATTGAAACAATTATGTTAGGTATTGAAACAAAACTTGCTATCCGAGATATTTAAGAGCTATTATCTATAGTACAATAATATTTGATCTAAATAATTCATTGTCACATCAAGGTATCGTGCAATAGAGAAAATGTGGTTTGAGAACTAACTTGTTAGATTAGGGTTACTCTTTGTATTTCTTGACCAAATAATCATCTTTTTCATTGTTTAGTTTGTGTTCTTTCAGCTTCAATCTTCAGTTGAAGCTCACATTTTGCAATTTAAGGTAAAATTGTAATTTTCATCTTGTAACTTTACTTGATTTGATTTTTCGTCCTGTAAGTTGCAAAATTTCAATTTTGGTCTATAAGTACAAAAAAATTGTCACTTTAGTCATTTTATCGCTAGAGATGGGAAAACTAGCCAAAAAAGCTGACATAGCTTGCCAAGAGTATGCCAATTTGAACTTTTTTCCAAGTTGGCAAAAAACTAGCTAACATGTACAAAATTGCTTTGCCTTGTAGACATTTTTTATCTTTCTCCTCTACTTAGGTGGCAATATCCATATCTTTTCTCCATTTTTATTTCAAGTATTTGATATAATTTACATATATATATGCACACACACATATGTCTACGTATATATATATTATACACACATATATTTATATATAACTTATGAATATTTACTAATTTACTCAAATAATTAAAATAACTTAATAAAATTCATATATATATATATAAGTTAAGATATAAATAAATTAAAAATTAAAAATTAAAAAAAGAAAAAAACATAAGTACTTGCCCTACCCTTACTATCGGCTACCTTGCTACCCTCATTGGCTAGCCACTTAGTGGGCTGGGCAGGTTGGCCATGGTTGTTGCCTGGCCAGTGGCCAACCTGTCTAGATTTAGGCAAGCAACTAGTGACCATGGCCGCTTGGCTCATGGCTGCCATGGCCATGGTTGCCCGAGTGGGGTGGAGAGGTGGGGGTAGGAAGGAGAAGGGGGTTGGGCAATATATATTATATGTATCTTTATGAGTATATATGTATGTATAAATATATATTGAGATAAATATGTGTTTACATATATGTGTATATATAAATATATATGATATATATAGTTGGCATTTCTTTTATTTGTTTTTCAATCAATCAAGCCATGTCAGTTGGATTATTGCCAACAAGGTAAAGTCTTAAAATGGACTCACTTTCATCATGCCACGTCAGATTTTCCAGCTACTTTTTTGATCTCCGATGAAAAAAGGACTAAAAGTGAAATTTTTTTTACTTGTAGGACTAAAATTGTAATTTTGCAACTTATAGGATAAAAAACCAAATTGAGCAAAATTATAGGATGAAAATTTCAAATTTGCTTACAATTTAATTGTATCTTTTAGTTTTAGTCAACTTACAATATCTCAATGCAAGTTCTAAGTTCTTTTTTGTCCTTTTGGTAGATTTACAAGTTCTAGCAAGATTCAAGGGATAGGACAATACTGCAAGCTACTCCAACAAGGCTATTTTGTTTTTAACTTTCTCTAAGACTATCTCTTTCACATTGCATTCAAATATGCACATGTTATTGTTTGATGATCTCCAAAATTGGAATTCTCCTTTAAATGAAACTTAAGTAATCATGGTTTTCAGTTTCTTTCACTCACGTGAGATCAATTGCTGATGCTTTTGCATTTCTTCATCTTGCTAATCAAACACAGATGTTCTGTTGTTGCCAACTTAGATAAGTGATCCTCTAGTTTTGCAACAAAATTCATACAAGTATCACTAAACAAGTGTTGTTGTTCAATCAATCGGGTTCTAGTGAGTCAAGGAAAGCTAACCTTCATGTCTTAGTATGTCTACAAATATTTTTTCTAGTTTATCTCTCTATGCATTTGTTTGCACGCAACCATGCTTTATGAAACATTTACTTTGGTTGCACTTGTTTTTATTTGCAACTATTTGCTTGTTCAAACGAATTCTTTAATTTACTGCTAAAATTTCTTTTTCTTTTCATTTTTTTCCTTTTCTTGTTGTTTTATTATAATGATGAGTTCCTAACTTTAATTATTTGTAGCACTACTAGTTCTTTAATGCTATATGCTTTTAATCTTGTTGTTAGATGAAAACATTTCCTAGATTAAGTTTTCATTTTGAACTGCCCATTGTGTTTAACATGTAAAAGAGGAGTCCTTGGGCTCTTTGCTTACCACTTTACCAGCCCTTTAATACGTATAAGAATGGTGTTTTAACTAATACGTAGGAGAGTAATCTTTAACTGCATAAGATATATGTCCAAATTCTATGCTATTATATCGTAAAGATTGCTTTTCTATTACAAAGCAAAAATATTGATATTCTTGCAATTCTAGATTGTGGTGGACACAAGGTTTTTTCATATCTAGTCTATTATGTTTGAACTCATATTATTTCACAGTGGATGCCTAATAGGAGAAATCTTATTATTGGATGCCAAAGTAAGGAATTCTCTATTTGGAAAGGGCAACCCTTTAGTTTTGAAAAGATAATAAAGGTATTACAACTTATATAGTTGCTTCGTGTTTTTTTGCATGACAAGAGATATCTATAGGAGCACTTCTTCATGTATAGGCCCATGATGAAGCTGTCAAATCTATGGTATGGAGTTACAGTAAGAACTAGATGGTCAGCAGGGAGGATGGTGGTTCAATAAAGTAAGTTTATGTTAAGACAAACTTTGAAAAGTGTTTTCAATTTGTTTGGTTAGCAGAGAAGTGGTGTGCACTTTGTTGTAGGTATTGGTGAAATGACGTTTATAACTTGAAAGCCATTAAATATGCACATGAAATATCAATTTGTGGCCTAAGGTGTATGCTCATGCTTGAAGTTTGTCATATATATTGGTTCTCTCTTTTAGTGCATCATGAAAATGAGTTACATTGTATCATGAAAATGAGTTACATTTTTGCTACTCAATTAGCAATTTTTTATGAGTGGTTTTTCAAGTTATGTTGCAATTCCTCCTTTTCTTGATTGTTTCATTAAATAATAGGCTGGTAAAAAGTTTACTGGCTAGGATTGTAAATGAAAATCGCATGATATTCTTATTTGTTCTTTTGCGATTCTAACTTTTATTTTATAATTTTCTAACCAGCTTTTGTAGGACATATCTGAAGTTTTGCTCCTACTCTGATGATGGTACTATTAAAGTCTAGGACTTCATTCTTTGCCAAGAGGAGCACTCACTATCTAGTAATGTCTTGAAATTGTTTAATGCATTTAAGGGTGGATTATCGTCCTAATTATGTTACTTCAGAAATCATTCTTGATGTAAGTCTTTTCATTGATAGAAGATGACAAAAACTCCATAAGCTGTACGAAGAAACTCCTGGTTGCCTATTTTCTACCAATAATCTATACTTGGAATCATAGGGTGCTATTTGCGGAGCATAAAAAGAAACTAAAATGATTCTCTTCAATATGAAAAAACATATTCAGAATGCATTTATAGGCAAGGTGACTCCTGTTCAAAGTTTAAACTAGTGGTGGAAAATTGTGATCCCAAGTCAAATTAGTTCTAAACTAGTGGTGCTATTTTCCTTCTCATCTCTTGCACATATGGATCCACTATAGCATAGTCTTCTCTTGCATAAGGTATCTTATTACTGATATCATATGTATTAATAGCTTTTCTAAGATTAACATAATAACTAATTCTAATTTCTCTCATTTTTTCCATAATTATATGTTCAGCTCTTGGGTGTGCTAGTAGACTGCTAATTTTTTCTATCATATTTAATGAAACTAGATACTTTTATTTCTTCTAATTATATAAGAATGTTCTTTTGTTAATCTTTGTGAGATTTGTTGCTAATGGGGAGCATGTGGCTTAATGGAGAAATAATTCATTGCAAATGTAGCTAAAAAAAAACTCAATTAAATTACTGATTATCAAAGCATAGTTAAGTTATACATGCCATAAGTCCAATAAAGTTAAAATAACTATACTCTAGGAATAACTTCACTAGATTTTTAGGATGAGTATGATGAGAATTATTGAGAGAGAAAACTCCAAAACATGTATGATAACTAATTCTGTTTGAAATTTATTGCATGCTCATTTGTGTTTCTTTTAGCCAAAATCTTAAGGAAATTGCGAAGACTTAGAATAGAAGCTACACTTTGTGACATCAATATCTTAATTAACCTTGTGCACGTCATCTCTATAAGGAGAAGACAACTACTTTATTGATGTTTATTTTTGTCTAATTCTCAAATTGTCCATGACCATATTTTAGCCCCTTTTTATGGTCATCTGATCAAGCATTCTTATGTTGAGCCTGAGAAACTATGCCATGCATATTGATGATTTGTATAATTGTGTCAATCTAGTTATATGACTGACAAGGAGATAATATTTATACTATTCACAAATTACAATACATGGTAAGTATATTTATGCCTAAACTAACACTCAATGTACACTGCTAATATTTACCATATGTGTATCAGATTTTTCACACTTCCCCTCAAATTGGAGAAAATATATCATATACTCCTAGCTAGTTACAAAGATATTTCATCCAAGGCCCATTTAGTGCTTTAGTAAATAAATAAGCTAATTGTTCATCGGACGATATATGTGAGGGATTGATAATGTTCTGTAGTACTTTTTCTCATACAAAGTGACAATCCACTTGAATATGCTTTGCTCGCTCATGGAATACTAGATTGTTTGCTATATAAATTGTAGATTGGTTGTTACATACTAGCTACATAGGCTGTGAAAATATGTTTCAGCTAGACTAATTCACTAGTGGTATATGCTAGGGTCCGCTATCCTGCTTCAACACTTGATCATGATACCCTACTTTTCTTCTTACTTTTTCATTGGATTAAATTACCTCTAATCAAAACACAATACCCTAATATGGATCTTCTATCAAATAAGGATACAACTT
The DNA here is from genome assembly GCA_014898725.1 of Jacaranda copaia. Classification (NCBI taxonomy): domain Eukaryota; kingdom Viridiplantae; phylum Streptophyta; class Magnoliopsida; order Lamiales; family Bignoniaceae; genus Jacaranda; species Jacaranda copaia. The sequence continues at coordinate 216,226 of JACGDI010005299.1, forward strand.
AGACTGTGTCAGTGTATCCTACTTTATTGAGATGGCCATGATTCTTATACAACGGTCCTATGCCTAGTGACGTTTTTTAGTTTCTTAATAGGATGTAGCATAGTCTATATCAATGTATCCTACTTCATTGAGATGGTCATGATTCTTGCACAACGGTACCATGTCTGGTGACTTTTTTTAGTATCTCATATTCTCGTAACTGCATCCCAATGACTAGTTTGAAGAGAATTAAAGAATTGACTAACAATGCTAACTAAAAATGAGATTCTTATCCTACAACGGTCAAATAGTTCAACTTCCTAATTAATCTTCAAAAATGACTTTGGATTAGTCAATAATTTTCCTAAAGTGTCAAAAGGTTTGACATTAGCCTCCATAGAAGAATCTACTGGTTTGGTCCCTAACATACCAGTATCTGATAACAAATTAAGCATGTACTTGCATTGGGAAAGAATAATACCCATTTGTGATCACGTAACTTCAATGACTAAGAAGTATTTCAAATACCCTAAATCTTTGGTTTGAAATTGAAATTGCAAAAAGGTCTTCAATTTCTATATTCCAATGCTGCCAATCCCAGTGATAACAATATCATCAACATATATAATCAAAATGATTATACCAACTGATGTACATGTATGGAAGATAAAGTGATCGATAAAACATTATTTCATGCTAAAAATAATTATTTCTTAAGTAAATTGCCTAAACTATGCATGAGGGGAATGTTTTATGCCGTATAATGATTTTTTAAGATGATAGACTAGGATGAAAGGCATTTTTTACATCTAATTGATGGAGCGGCCATGAAAAGGAGCCAGCTAAAGAAATGAGCAAACAAATAGAAGTAAGTTTTGCGATTGTAGAAAATGTGCTAGCATACTCCACACCATATACTTATGTGTATCCCTTGGCCACAAGACGAGCTTCAATGTGATCAAGAGAGCCATTAGGGTGAATTTTAGTAGCATACACTAATTTGCAACCAATAATAGATTTACCTCAAGAAAAAGGAACAAGGTACCAAGTACCTTTCTGAGGCAAGGTAGATATCTCTTCATTCATGCAACTATCCAAATAGGATAGGCAAGGGCATTAGCTAATGTAATAGGTAGAATAATAGAGTCGATAGTGGAGATAAAGAAAGAAATTGATGGTTATAAATAGGTGTAAGAAACAAAATTAGAGATTGGATGTTTAACTTTTTGAAGAGTAATAAGAATATCCAATTCATTGAAGGGGCTCAAATGGAGCTCAGAGAGAGGATTTGAAGTTGGAGAATCAGTTATTGAGGGCTGAGTCTAGTTGAACAAATTTGGTCTATTGCAAAATTCCTGTAAGTCAGGATGAGAGAGATAATCTGGGAGGACACAAAAGTTGAGTGCAAAGGTATAGATAAAGGAAGAGTAACAAATTTATCTAAATTAGAATAAGTGTAAGACTCAGAAAACAAGGGTGTAAACTCAAAAAAAGTGACATTAGTACTAGGAATGCATTTGTTGGACAAGGGATTATAACAACGATACACCTTTTGATTATGAGAATAGCCTAAGAAAACACATTTAGTAGCACAAGGAATCAACTTGTCAAACTAGAACCAATTTATGGATGAAACAGACACACCTAAAAATACGTGGAGAAAGTTTAAAAGTAGGCTCATTAGGAAAAATGAGAGAGTGAGGAGAAATATTAACGCAAGTAGAATAGGGCATGCAATTAATTAACACAGTTAAAATTACATCACCTTAAAAATATTTAGGAACATGTGCATGAAACACCACAGTTTGAGCAATATCTAATAAGTTTCCTATTTTTCTTTTAGTAACACCATTTTGCTGGGTGGTGCAAGAATAGGAGGATTGGTGAATAGTGCTGTTGTCGCTCATAAAAGTACTAAAATTATGTGAGAAATATCATCTAACATTATCACTTTGAAGCATGTGAATAAATAGACCAAATTGCGTTTTAGCTTTAGCATGAAATGCACAAAAATAGAGAACATCTTAGAACAATTAGTTATCAACTAAATCCAAATATTTCAAAAAAAATCGTTAACAAAGGAAACAAAGTAGTGAAAACAAAATGTAGACGTGACATGACATAGACCCCCATACATCTGAATGAACTAAATAAGTGGATGGAAAGAGCATTTATTTTGCCTAGAAGAAAAAGACACATGATGGTGTTTACCTAGTTGACATGAGTTACATTCTATAGACTTGAGATGACTTAAGACTTTGTGCTAACTTCTTCACTTTGTTGAGAGAAGGCTTCCCAAAATGACAATGAAAGTGGAGTGGTAATGCAGATACTTGGCATATAGTTGCTGAAGGTGAAATGACTATAAAGACCTTGATATTCAAGCCCTTTGGCAATCATTTTCCCCATCTTTAAGTCCTGGATAATCATAGAGTTGGAGAAAAAGGTTACAAAGTAGTTAAGTTGGTTAGTTGATTTACTAATAAGCATTAGATTAAAGCAAAAACAAGAAATATAATAGATGAGTGAGATACAGAGTACATCTGAGGTATTGTACCAATATCGTAAACTTTAGTTTGACACCCATTAGGAAGGACAACATTAGGTAAAAGATTCAAAGATATAAAGAAAAGAGAAAAATTTAAGATTGCCTATTATATGGTCAGATGCATTGAAATTAAGTATCCTAGAGTTGGATTTATGAGAACTAGAAAGGAGGCTAATATGGGATTTATCTAGTTGAGCAATGGATGCAATATGAAGAGTTGCCTATTGAACAAATTGGTATAAGAGGAATTTCTCATACTCATCCTTGGATAATATCACATTATTGGCTTTTGCAGATTTCGTAAAGGTCTCTGGTTCTATAGCATCAGAAGAGACTATGTTGGCATGCTAAAGAGGTTTCTTATGCAAGTCCCAACATTAATCCATAGTATGATTGTGGCAACCATAATAACGACATTCCTTTACATCATTAAGACCACGACCATAGTTTTCCTGACCACTAGTTTGACTACCTTGAGTTGCTCCACGACCTCCTTTGGGCCACTTCATCTGTTTCTACCTTATCTTCGATTACCTTGGCTATTTTCTCTACTACAAGAGATTGACACTGACTTTCACCAATAGGAAAGCTTGGAGAATGATATCTAGAGAAAAGTAAGGAGTGATAGTAGACATCACAAGGTTAAGAAGTTCAGAACTTGCAATAATTTGATAATTAAAAGGCTTATATTTTGGTGGTAAACCAGCTAAAAACTGAAAGACATCGAGTTGAGTGTGCCACTGTTGCATGGTGACAATGTCTATAGAAATGGGAAAGGGACTATCATATATAACTGAAGTAGGCATAATAGTCGGTAAGGTTAGTGTCGGTTATGTGAAAGGACTAATATTCACTAGAGATGTCATGCATGCGGGATATGTTACTTGTATACACGTTATGAAAATGATCCCTAACGTTTTTGCTACTTCTAAAATTCATGTATAAATATATAATAGAGGGCTCCATCAAACTCCATAGGGCAAACATGATCTGATAGTCTTCTTATTTTCAAATGGCCATTCTCTTTGTTTTTGACTCATCTAGAAGGTCATTAGTGAGATAATGGTCTTTCCCAAGACCACGAAGGAAAACTTCAACTATAATCAGCTATTGAAAGTGATTACTACCATTTAATTTTTGGTTAGTAATTTGGAGAGGAGTAGGATTAAGGATCCTGGCTTTCATAGGAAAAGAGATTCAGCAAAAGAAATGGGGACCAAATGGAGAGATAAAAGTCACAAACTTTTTTTTTAAAATTTTTTATGCCAAGGTGGCATTGATGTGGCACTAAAGTGGCGTTGTAGTGGTGTTGATGTGTTGCTGAAGTGGCAATAACTTGGCGGATGGCTGGATGTTAATTGTGCTAACTCAGTTTTGACTATTTGTTTGCTAACTAGTGCCCTATTAAATTAGGGGTGTTGCAACCCTAAATAAAAAATGAGGAACTTAAAAAGGAACACGAATAAGCAGAAGAATGCAGTAACGTAGCAACACAATGACAATGTAGGAACGCAACAACATAGGAATGTAGTGAAGTAATGATGTAATAACAACATAGCAATGTAATTATGCAGCAATGCAGCAACAAAATAGTAAAGAAACCTGAACAGATAGCAATATAGTAATGGCAACAATGGAGAACAAGTGTGCCAATGGCTATACAGGGGACAAATAGTGATGACTTATGAAGAAAAAAAAATGTTGATCCTTAAAGAAAAATTCACAACAAAAATTAATTAGACTATGTAGCTCTTGATACCATGAGAAACTATGTCATGCATATTGAAGATTTGTATAATTGTGCCAATCTAATTATATGACTCACAAGGAGGTAATATTTATACTGTCCACAAATTACAATAAATGGTGAGTATGAATATATGGTAAGTATACCTAAAATAACACTCAACATACATCACTAAATACCACATGTTTATCATATTTTTAGTAGAGCCCTTATTGAGATGTCCTTGTGATACTAAAAGGAAATATTTACTAGTCTTCCACAATTTGTCTTAGTAGACTAGATGTCACACACCAAAATCAAACTATATAGTTTTGTCTCGAGGCGTGAAACTCAATTCCAAATACATGAGTCGCCAATCAAAATATTAATCATAATAAAACTTCAAATATTTCTAGTAGCCAAATAAATCTTAAATATAGAAATAATCAAAATATCTAATCCTTTATCTTCACCTAAAAATCCATGAAACTGACTAATAAGCTAATGATGAAATGAACAAAAACCACAATAGAAGTCCTAAAATATTACTTTAGCCCCAATTCTTATCAAAAACTGGATCCTCCACATCACTAAGGCTAAGATTTAGGTCCACCAGAAAGAAGTTAAAATAAACAAAATGATCATGAGTAAAAGACTCAGTGAGTGCCACGTGTGTGTAATATGAGTTCAGGAATTAAAATCATTTGTGCAGTGAAATGTTCAAAAATTTGTATAGTGAAAATATTTGAGTGAAACATAGTGAAAATTATTTTAAATAGTCAGATAGTAAGAAATCAAGCATTTTATAAATAGTCAAGTAGTAAGGGGTTAAGAATTTTATAAATAGTCAATTAGTAACAAGTCATGCGTTTAATAAACGATTTTCTAGACTATCAACTTAAATACAATGATCAGTCAGTTTTGCTATAGCCAGTCAACCTTATGACTCCTACTGTAAAAGTCCCTTATTGTTTTAGGCAAGGTCCGACCTTACCAAAATAGTGCCCGAGCATCCTCGAAAATTCTTACGACCCATCTCAGCCACAAACGGCTTTTGTTGTGCATTGGGGGGGATTAGGCCTTGGGGGCTTGGGGTTCAATCAGCTAGTCCGTTGTTGCCTAGGGAAGTCCTTCACACATCCAAATCAAGTTGGATCCAACTAACAATACAATAGTTGTAACAGTAACAGTAATTAGTTGATTATCGAATTTAATTGCTAGTATAGAAGCATTAAGAAAAATACAAAAGCATAGGTTTTATTTTATCCTAAAATAAAACAAGAAAAAAAAAATAATTCTTTTTGTGCATAGTGTAATTCATATATAGTGTAGTGTAGGTTGAAAACAAGTCACGAACAATTATATAATAACAAATATCCTTCTGAATTTTAAAATATAACACTATATATATAGGTTTAGGCACTCACTTTTGAGATCAATCCTAAACGTCAATCTCCTATCTCAAAATCAATTATATCAACAACTGAGTCACTTGATTCATTTAGTAAATACTTCAATAACTAATTTAATAGATTTAAAAGACAAATTCACTAGGACTAGCCTTATGGGTACCATAAGCTTATGGAACCTTAAACCCAACAATCCTAGTTAGTACTAAAATATTGTACTAAATATATCTATATATGTGCATATATATATATATATATTTCTCATTTGAATTCCATTGAAAATCACAAAATTATAAATAAAAGGGTAACCCAGGTGCTAGTGTCTAATATTACATGAATTGAAATAAAATTCTTATTAAATATAGATTCACATCACATATACCCTAAGTAAATTTATCAAGAAACCCACATAGATGTAAAATTTTTCACCCTCGATTTTCATAAGTACTCACCTGCCAAAGAAATTACTCTTGCGCTCCTAAATTTCCTCCTAAATTCATATATATACATATTTATAATTTGTCTTTTTCCAGAATCTCAATTTTTTTAAAAGACCCAAATAGTAAAACTTGAATTACAATAAAGTTAAAATCGGTCCATATGGGTCAAAATTTGCAGCTGTGTGTCATGAAGATAAGCAACAATGAACAATTCTTAAAACCCACCGGAATTCATAATTGTCAAGGCATAAGGGTACAAATTGTCCTATATATATTTATATACATACATATAGTTAAAACTAGTCGTCAAGTAATAGGTGTTCTAATCATTACCAACAGTGAAGATTTTTCTTCAATGGAACTCGATATGCCTTGTCAACGCTTAGCAGTAGTCTCCGATCTCATTTGTTTTCCTCTTCCTTTTTTATTTTTTTAATTTGTGAGACTAGGGTTTTGAATTATAGGAACTACATATATAGAAGTATTATACCTCAACTAGAGCTCTAATTATTATTTTCTAGGACTATGATAACAATATAATATATCTAATGTCTCAATTACTAATTCCTAAGGTCTCAATTATTAATTTCTAGTAACTATATAATTCTATTTTATGAAAAATTATAATTATTTCACAAGACTTGCGACATCTAAATATATATATAAATATTTATGGTCTTAAATATTAATTCTTACTATTTAACCGAGAGGTAAATCTAATGCCAAATACACACACACACACACACATAAATATATATCATTTTTCTAACTGATATAATAAGAAAGCATGACTAGGCAAAAATAAAATAACATAGGATAGAATAATTAATAAATTTCTAAGGCATTACATTTTTTGATTTTAAATAATAAATAAAATAAATAAGGTAAATTAATCAATTAAATATGAAGTAAAATTCTAGGGTATTACACTAGAAAATTCATGTTCATCTAGCAATTGTTTTAAAATATCCAATTTTAGCAATAATATGGACCAGACATTTCGTCATCTCTTTATTGCCAGTTTCTGATAGAGAAGAAGTTAAATGATTATTTTTGCAGTAACAAAGCCACTTGACATATGAGTGAACATAGTTTCTTGATAATGATTTTCTTCCTCTTTGAAATCTTGTTTTTCATTTAATTGCTGCTAGATATTTATATATTAGGAGATTCTTTGATTTGTCACTTATTTAAATGTACAGTAGTCTACGAAACTGAAAATAGTGTATATGTTGTTCTAACTAGTTACTTTTAGATGAATGTATTGTTGGAAGTATGGCAGGCATAATTAAAAAAAAAAAAACTTACTTAAAGCAAGAGAATAGAAGAGGAAGTCTTTGATTCCAAGGACTTCAAATAACTTAAAAAAAGTACAAGGGTGTATATAGGTGCAAGGGAGACGTTTGGACTTTAATCAATTTACTACCATATTCATGATAATAAATCTAGACATGAACCTTCTCACCTAGCAATTCAAAAGACTTTTTGTAGCTAGTCTTGCTCTTGCACCGCTTACGTAGATAATCAAAAGACAATATATACAAACATAAACCTTTCAAATTACACTTCTAACCCTCCCTTAATTTGAAATTTTCTTTTTGACGTCAAGTTTGATCTTAATCTTTGTTTAACTCCATCTTCATGCTCATTTATATGTATATAGATACAAACTTTTTAAATTATACTTCTAACACTTCCCTTTAATTTGAAATTTTCTTTTTCACTCCAAGTCTTGCCCTTAATCTTCATTCCATCAGGTTCATATCTTAGGTGTGGCAAACACTTTGTTTTGTCTATTTATACGGGTTTTTCTTAACATTAGGCCTTTCAGTCTTAGCCCCTATCTCTTAGGAATATTCTATCTTTATTTTTTTCTTGACAGGTCTCTTTTTACCAACCTAGAGAGCTTCTCTTCTTCACTTCTCTCTCATTGGGTCTCTTTTCCCCTATCCAAAAATAACAACACCTTCAAAGTCAACAATACCCTAGCAAATTTTTGAATACGTTAATGAACCAAGAGAACTACAATTATTCTTTTATGCTCCTAGCTTCTTTTCTTCTACACTTCTCTTTTCGTTTTCTTCCTTTTTTAAGTTCTTAAAAGAGGAAGGGAAGTGGAAAGGACAACACTTGATTTTTTTTCAACTCAATCAACATTTCTATAGTAACACTCTATTTTTCTTTTTCTTTTCTTTCTTCTTATGGCTTCAAGGGTCCATTGAGGCTCTAATACTACTTTGTTGGAAGCATGATAGGCATAATGAAGAAAACATGCTTAAAGCAAAAGAATAGAAGAGAAGTCTCTTTCTAGATAATGAACTTTGATTCCAAGGACTTCAAATAACTTAAAAAAAGGCCAAGGTTATATATAAATGCAAGGGAAATTTTTAGACTCTAATCAAATTACTACTGATACTACTAATATCTAATTTGAAAGCCAAGCTGAGATGTACGATTCTAAGCTTCACTTAAAGTCAAGATGACCTTAGGACAAGATTCTCCTAACTTGCCAAAAACATGGGTTAGGTTTCTCCAGTTGGGTTGACCTAAGGGCAAACAAATAGATGAGCTAATCTATTGTTGTCAGATTAGCGCAACTTGTTAGGTCCATTTCAGCTTAGTTATGTCCTATTATACTCAGGAATGTGGTACGTTGCCTATAAAGCTCAAAGAGCTGACTTAAGTGTTATGTATCTTATGTTCCTATGGAACCCTACGATTTCAGGGATTTAAAATGTTATAGGTGAGATTGGAGGAAAAAGATAGCAAAGAATTGCAAATTTGTGGTCGAAAATCAAGATATGGCTAATCTTAAAAATGGACACCAAATAAAAGAAAGATAAGTTTTAGTTTTAAACATATACACACACAAGAAATCACAAGAATCATCTTATAAATTCAACTAAAACAAGTGGACTAACTTAAGCATCAGAGGATTATTGCTAAAAAAATTTTGGTGCCTTTATCCGATTTTTTTTTGTAGGATTATTTAGCAATTTCAAGAGTTAGCCCAGCACTGTTCCACAGCATTAGTAAAATAATCACATCAACTACCTTATTCATGATAATAACTCTAGGTACGTGAACTATCTTACCTAGCAATCTAAAAGAATTTGTGTACCTAGTCATGTTTTTGCAACACTTACTTGGAAAAGATATTGTGTACCTAGCTATGTTCTTGCACCATTTACTTGAAAAATCAAAACACAAATATATATATATATATATAGACATAAAGTTTTCAAATTACACTTTTAACATGTACAATACATGGATTGATTAATACTTTGTTGATGCTTTCATAAGATAAACTAAGGATCTTTTTGGTCTCTGAACTTTGGCAAGCCACAGTTGGAGTGTAAAGTGTACAGACTGGCATTCTACCAAGTCTTTATTGGTTTCAGGTATGTGCTTCGTTAATTTAGTTATTGATAGAAATCTTAATTTTCCAAAGCCATATTATGTATATTTTCCAATGATATTCTCAAAGGTGGAAAAGATAACCTTGTCAAAGTTTGGGGTGCTAGGTCAGGGAGAGAGTTCTGTTCATTGTGACTAATTAGCCATTTTTTTCCTTTATTTTGTAGATCATAAAGCATACTTCATTGTTGTAATTGGACTCAATTGAGCATTAATTCTATCTTTGCAGTTGTGGGTACAAGAACACATTCTTTGTGTGAAATGGAATCAAAATGGTTACTGGCTCTTAACTATTTCAAAGGATCAAATTATCAAGGTGAGTTTTTTGTCATTTTGCTTCTAACGTGGCCTTTTAGTTTTAAAGATTTCTCTTTCTCTCCCATTCTCATTTTCCTTTTCTCCCCAACCAATGACTCCCTGGGGGTCGTGAAAAGGAAAACTAAAACAAAAATATATTAGCTTGTATTTATTTCTTTTACCCAAAGTCTTAATTAATTCTCTTTGTTTCCTACTTTTGATGTAAGGGTAATGAAGATACTTGAATCTTTTCATGGGCACCGAAAAGATGCCATTAGTATGAAATTTTTATTAGCACAGATGTATTTGGAGATTTGAGATAGCTTATTTATTTACAATTATTTAAAATTATTTCATTCAAAATCATTATAAAATTATTGCATTCAACTCTCTAAGTACTAGGATATATTATAGTTCAAATGCAACCTATTAATTGAGAGTCATCAAGTTAATTTATTTATTTTGATATGAAGCCTTAAGATAACTTTTTGATCTATAGTTACTTAATATGTTGTAGTCAGTCTTTCAGTGCAAGGATATATTACACTTTGAACACATCATACTAGTTAGATTGTTCAAGTTAATTCGTTTATTTTGATATGGAACCTAGTGGTAACTTTTTAATTTATAATTTTTTAATTGATATGTTCAACTCTTTCTACACAACGATATTTTACAATTTAGACACTCTGCATTATATCCTCTTAATGACTATTATGTGAAAGGAAAAGGTAAAAATACAAAAAAGTGACAATGCTTTGAGATTTTAGATGGTTGAGTTTATGAGATTTATGTCAATGGTGGGAGAGGGTACATGACTTAAGGTTTGTTTTTTGTTTTTTTTTTTTTGGAGAGTAAATGAAATAACCGATAGCTCTTCTTCAAGCATTACAATGGATTTTTAATGCTTTATTCATGACAAGCCATTATTCTTCAATGGTCATCTCGTCAATCGAAGTGCAAACTATAAATATTTGGGGTTTTGATTGGTATTTGAAATAGTTATGTGTAAACTATTATATTTTCTATTAGTGTACTTTTCTTGTAGTTGTCTCTATAAAAGGAGTAGGATTGAAAGCCATATATAAAACCAAAAATAGGAAAAATACAATCAAACTACTTCATCCCAAGGATTATAATCATGCTCTAAACAAGAATTTGGATGTAGAAAAATGACCTTTGGAGATCAATCACTCTGATGAACACTTCAAAGGACGATCTACATGCAACAGCGGACACCAACTGTTGGTCCCCTTACCAAGCTCCAAAAATAACTAAATTTTTCAAGCTTCTACATCACCAACACAGTGATTTGCTGGCTGAATTTTTCTAGAATCCGAAACTCCTTGCTCACCAAAACGTGCTTCCAAAAATCAGTGGAAACAATGATCCACCTAGAAATTCTAAGTCCTCCAAGTGTAGGACCTCTAATCACAAAGTCAACATAGCTTAGGCAAGCTGTAATTCAACCTCAACTATGCTAGATTAAGAGAGGAAAAAGGTGAGGAAGATGGCGGTTTTGAAGGAGAGAGGGAGGAGAGGATTTTGTGTGATTATTCAATACATAAATTATATCACACTTGGAGGGAAAATGTGAAGCTACCAACAACACCTTAGATGGCTGGCCACATGGCCTTATATAGAGGTGAGAGGGATGGCAACTAGTATCACACCTCCCATACTAGTTGGCCAACTTACATGTAGATTTGAATTTCATTTGTTTTTGCATTAGAATTTCATTTGCATTTGCATTTCATTTCTCCAAATGAAAATGCCACCTATTAAATTCAAATGGACTCTTCCATTTGATTTCACTCCAAAAAGAAAATCCTCTAATTAATTAAATTAACTCCTTAATTTAATTAATTTTGACTTAACTCCTTAAGTCAATTAATTTAACTCTTAAATTAATTAGTGTTAACTTAACTCCTTAAGTTAACTTGACTAATTAATTGCCATATGGAATCAAATAAATTAAGTCCTAAACTTAATTAGCCTATTTTAAATCCTTAAATTATTTTGATTAATTTAACACTTAAATTAATCAAGCTAAAAATGACCAATTAAAATTGTCAATAGATCCTTTCTCTCCCAAATGCCTAGGCTAGAATTTTCTAACTCCTTAGAAACTTGCTCCTTCATATAAGAGCTTTCTATAAGTTTTTGTGTGACCCATTAGGTTGGTCCATTCATTGGATATTAGTTCACAACTTATTGGGATATTTTGAATATCAAAATATTCACATTAGTTTAAACTCTTTTAAACTAATAACTCTTTCAATTAATCTCTATTAATTGAAGAGCACCCCATCTTCATGGTCAATGTCTAACAACAAGCCCATAAAGCCTGACTAATTGGATGAATGAATTATGTCTTGATGAACTATTATAGCTAATGCTTATCAAGCAAATAAAGTCCTTCTATCTCTTATCTCCCAAATGCGGCCTAGAGCAAGATATTTGTTGGTTTCCTAATAGCCTTGATAACTATGTCTGTATATTCAATATTTGATTTCCTTTTATGACCTCAACTTTAAAAATGCATTTTTCCAAATTATCATACCACCTTGCGCAAAGATTTCTTGAAATTGATTATTATAGAATACATAGGAGATACACTCGTCCTTCAAAACAACAAAGAGATGGATCCCATCTTGAATCTCACAAACCTCTATGCTTAAGTAGTTCATGCCCAATCTCAACCTTGGATGACCTACTATGTGGTCAGAGAAGAGTTAAAGCATAAGGACCTAAACATAAATTTACCATGAATCCTTATGTTCAAGGACTAATTATATGCACTATTGTGAGTTGGAGAACTTGCTACTACCAACATGCCACTATGGCTATCTAGTGGATTATGTAGGTGAGTTTTCAATAAATTTGTTCTCTAACAAGCACCCACTAACATGTATCCATATCTCACACAGATTGCTCATGAAATAGAGCAATATCCAACCCCTTAGAATATGCATTGTTATTGCAAGTCTATTTAAATTTTAGATGCCCCATCTTAAAAGATTCTATGACTTGAAATATTTTACAATCATGATCGTAGAGAGTTGTTTCATAATCACTATCATATGTGTAACCAAGTGCTATAGTCTTGTATGATTTAGAAGCTTCAACCAAATGCAAGTGAAGTATGAAAAACATAAGATAAAGGTGGCCATTATAATAAAAATATCATTCAACCAAGCTTATATCATAAGTGAAATAGTATTACACGCTAATCTAATTGGCTGCGGGGCCTTATTCCATCACCCTAGTAGTTGTGGACCATGTTTGCCTATGCATAGGGTGCTATTATTTTCCTTTTGTGTTTTGTTTGGCCTTTATTTATGATACTTGTAATGCATTTATAGTTTCATTGTCATAGCATTGGCTTGGCACCCATTTCATGAAGAATACTTTGTCAGTGAGAATTTTGATGGATCAATTTTCCTTTGGCTAGTTAGGTAAAACTTTGCAATCTTTCTTGAAATTTTCATTTTACTGTCAAAGTTCTCGAATTTTTAATATTCTATATGCCTAGCCTACAAAGCATACCTTTTACTTTAACACATCCATGAAACAGGTTTTTCATACACTACTTTTAGTGAAAAAGCAATGTTCAATCTTCTATTAGGAAAATGTTGTGGTTAGAAGCTTTTGATGATGGGATGTCCAAGCTTTTTGGATTGTAAAATTGAAAAGATTTATTATAAGAATCATAGATACTATAAATATATTTTATTATTTGACTATGAGTTGTTTTTATTTTATTTGTTAGGTGGATATTATTTAAAAATTGAAGAAACTAAACTCATTTGACTTCTATATAATTGTGTTTCCTTCAAAGTGTATTCTCTCTTAAATGCCCAAGCAGGCAATATTTGATTTTATTTTGAAAGATTTGAGAAAAATATATTTTGACAAAATGTAATGGGAAATGTAGAGAGGATATATACACAAGTTTGAGAATTAACATCGAACCTTCGGGCACTTTTGACTTCTATCTTTGAAGGCATTGCACAAGCCCCAATCTCTTTTTCAATATAAATGCTTTTCCTTTTTTTAAAATTTTCTTTTTGTTCTTTTTTTTGTTCTGCTCGTGGAATCATGAGAAGAAAATGAGAAGTTTTTTTTACATGGTTTAAAGTCTAAAATACTTGTTGCAATTAATTTCTCTTAATAATACTATGCAAGCTTGTAAGTAATATTTGGTTTTTTTCTCTTCGACTATCTAATTTTTTGTGTGTAGGTATAACATTCCATAGGTAGAGTTACAAAATGCACATGATAATAGTGTTTGGGATCTTGCATGGCATTCTATAGGAAACATATTGTACATGTTTCCTAAAGTTGATTAGACTCCTAAAAATTGTTGCTCTTGGTGAGAGTGTTTGGATGTGTACTTATTGTGCAAATTGGGGGAAGCTCCTAAATAAATGATAAACACACTTTTTTCTTTTGCTTGTTATCTTAACTTTTATACTTTTGCCTGTATTATTAGTTTGAGTTTTTTCAATTTATTTTGAGTTTTCTTTCATTTTGTTTATATTGTTGGTAGTCATTTTGTATTTCACCCTTGATGATTCTAGCAACATCTATGAGCTATGTGAGGAACAAGGGACATGTGAGTAATGCTCAATGTGGAAGATTTCATGAACAAGAGATAGGAGAGTAATGCTTAATGTGAAAGTTTAAATGATTTTCATTTCATTTGTAACTCAGATATCAATGTTTGTTATGGCAAAATTAACCATGAGACAAGAACAATATTGGGTGATGTCTTAGTTAACACTTTATATATGATCTCTATACAACCAAGGATTAATTGAATCAGTCACTAGGTTTTAGTGTGAATATTAGTTTAATGACTACTATTGTAGCCCTAACTCACATAGCATATTAAACGGTGTGCACAAGTTTTTTAAGATCTTTTACTTTGTAAGATATTGCTTTCATTGAAATATTTCATAACTTTGTCTACAGTATAAATAGGACGAAAAGAAGTTTATGAACTTAAAGTTTTTGTCAAAACTAAGCTTAGATTGGAACTAAGTTACATGCAAGATCAATTTTTATTATTAGGTTGTTGGGGATGTTTTGAAATTTTATTAGTTTAACATAGAAATTTCTCCAAAGAAATAAATTGTTCATTTGTTTAATTAGCTGAAATTATTGTGGATGGAATGTTGGCAATGATTATGCAACTAAATTTTGGTGTAGAAATAAGCTTAGGGATTAATCCTATGATCAAATCAACACTAGATCATATCAAGGTTTTCACTCTCAATGATATCATATGTTATTTTGATAGTTTAGCATGTTTCAAAACTTTCAAATATTAATTTTTAGGACATTCAAGTTTATCGTATTGTTTGAGAAACATATGTATGACAGATCTATATTCTATTTTTATGCATTTTTGGTAGATTTTTTCTTCAGATGTGTATTTTTCAATGATTATATTTAGTTTGTTTTGAACTCTAGCATGAATGTCTTGTTTGAAAGGTCTTTGTCTAAAATGATTTCATTTTGATTGAATCTTTGTGCAAATTGCACTGAACTTCATGTTCTCATTAAGTTCAATTAAGTATTCCTTAATTTTTTAGAAACCTCATATGTTCTTAAATTATTATTATTGTTGTTGTTATTTTTATTGTTTTTTTTATTTTTTTATTTTAGTAAGTTTTGGTGAGCAAAGTTTTGGTCTAGGAGACCACGTCTTTAGCCCTTTCCTAATAACTCCTAGACAATTTGGAGTTGAGTTGACCCAAAATGATGGATTTATACTAAGGATTGGAGTTGCAATGCCACTATCTATTCCATCTCTTGGTTCTTTTGCTCAAGAGCAAAACTCATCTATAATGGTCTCAATGCCTTTAGGAACTCCTAATCTTCCACGTGGTCTTTATTTATCTCTTTTCATGGGAAACCAACAAAGTTCTCCACAAATTCAATAACACCAATCACTATCTCAACAAATGTCATCTCTATCATTGCCACATTAGATTTGCCTCAACTAAAATCCCATTCTCATTTATCTGTGGTACCGCATTATAATCTACTTTGCATTCCACCCCAAATATAACTACATAATATGTCTACAAATGAACTGTCTTTAATACCTAGATCTTATCTCTTATGCCTAATCCAATCATTGTGCTAATACTTAGTTTAATGATAAAAATGTGACATTAAATTATGGTGATAAGACAAATTCTACTGCATAATAATTTTCAAACCTACTTTTGATTGAGATTCATATATATCTTACAGTTTGATACTAATATGATGGTTTCTCAATTGCCCATGGGTCAACTTATGGACATGAAACCCATGCCTTTTGGATCACAACTAACATGAAATATGCCTGCAAGTAGACCTCTATATGGTTTGCCTAACTTCTAGAGCTTTTCTAATACAAGTGGTATTCAAATGTTTCATTAATGGGGTAGCTCTAGCATGCCTCAAGTTGGCCAGGCACCCATGATGCTTGGACTTAGTGTTTACCAAGGTAGGGCCAATTATTACAAATTATTTTGAAAAGCCTTTTTTAACTTACATATATTATTATTTTGATCATGTAACCAGCAAAGATATCTCATTATATATGGGAGTTTGCTCATTGTACTTTTTTATGGTTGGTGACCAATGCAGTTGACATATAATATATAATTAGATTTAGACATATATGGTTTCCTTTGGCCTTGAGTTGTTTATGCATATTTGTTCCTTTACTTTGTTTATACTAAGCACTGTTAATTTGTGATTTTGATGTGTGTTTCTTCATTCATGTAATATGGTTGAAGATTGGAACATACTATTTTACAATTATACATATAGATGAAGAATAATGATTAGATCTAAGAGAATAGATTAGGTTTTGTATGCATAGTGGCAACTATATATGGGGATGGTTGAATTTTAAACTTTTTGTTAATCATGGAAGGTTATATTTTGCATACCCTAATGTTGAAGTTTATTAAGCATGATACCATTTTAAAAACTTTAATAGATATATGCTGGCTAGTCATTGTAGTAAATATATATTTTACTTTGAAAAATCTAAGTACCTATTAGTTTATAGAAAAGGAGGAATATGATTTAGGTGATAAAGTGAAATGGGGAAATGCATCATGTGAGAAGGGCTATACTACTATACCTTTGAGAGTTGGAGTTCTAAAACACTTTATGTGCACTTTAATAAGTAATTGGCATATACATATTTTTGGTACTTTTGGTGTATGGAATATGACTCCTTAGAAATTAAAGAGTTCAATAAAGGCATATGGTGGAATACTTGGAAGTAGACATGTAATCCTTGAGAGAGAAAAGAGCCACAATCATTGTATCCTGCTAAAGAGATTGATTAGTGTAAATGTGTTCATAACATATTAACACATGAGATATACCTATTTTCACAATGTGTACCTATATTTATAACGTGTATCCTTCATTTTTTATGTGAAGAAAAATGTAGACCTAAAGTCATTAGTTTGTATGTATTTTCTATCAATGTGACAAAACTGTTGGAATAGTAACCCACAACTAAATACATTGGTGTGTAAACTATTGCACTTATGATACAATCTTGATTGAATGATATTCATATTAAATAACCATCTTCATCTTATGTTTATTTTACTTCACTATCATTTGGTTGAACCCCTTAGATCACATAAGACTATGGGACTTGATCACGCACTGGTTGGTGATCATGCAATAAGTCTTACACGACTATGATCTTAAAATATTTCAAGTCATAAAATCTTATGAGATAGGAAATCTAATATTCAGATGAACTTGTACTAACGATGCCTAAATTCAAGGAGTTGGATATTGCTTCATTTCATGAGCAATCCATGTTATTCACAGGCGCATGTTAGTGGGTGCTAGTTACAGAACAAGTTCATTGAAAGCCCGCCAGAGAATCCACTAGATAGACAAACTGCCAAGTTAGTAGTGGCAAGTTCTCCTACTTACGCTAATGCATATAATTAGTCCGTTGATAAGAGGATCAATGGTAATCTTGTGTTTAGGTCCATATATCTTGACTTTTCTTTGACTACTTATTGGGTCTTCTGGGTTGAGATTGGGTATGAGCTACTTAGACATAAAGGTTTGTAAGATCCAAGATGGGATCCATCTTCTTGTCATTGTTAAAGAAGAGTGCATCTTCTGTGCATTCTATAATTATCAATTTCAGAAAATTCTTGGCCAATGTAGTATGACAATTTGGAAAATGAATTTTCCAAAGATGAGGTCATATAGAGAAATTGAGCATTGGGAATAGAAACATAGTTATCAAGGCTATTGAGAGAGGCGGTAAATATCTTGCCCTATGCCTCTTCGGAGAAATAGGAAATGAAATGACCGTATTTGTATGGAAAGCATAGAACTACAATGGTTCACCAAGAGCATATTCATTTTGATCAATTAGTTGGGCTTCATGGGCTTGAGGCTAGATATCAATCATGAAAATTGGGTACTCTTTAATTAATAGAGATTAATTGAAAAAGTTATTAGTTTTAAAGAGTTTAAACTAATGTGAATATTTCTATATTTAATATATATCATGAGAGCTATGAGCCCATGTCTAATGAAGAGGAGAACCTAATGGGTCACACACAAAAGCAAAAAGGAAGTTCTATTTGATGAGAGAAATTTTTTAAGGAGTTAGGAAATTCCCCTAGACCTTTTTTGTGGAGAAAATTGGTTGGCTAATTCCTTAGTCATTTTGGCTTGATTAATTTAACTTTTAAATTGATTAAAAGAATTTAAGGAGTTAAATTAGATCAATTAAATTAAGGAGATAATTTAATTGGTGCCATATGATTATTAATTAGTTAAGCTAAATTAAAGAGTTAAATTAACACATTCTAGTTTAAAGAGTTAAGTTAGATGACATAAAGAGTTAAGTCGAGTTAATTAATTAAATTGAAGAGTTAATTTAATTAGTGCGAGGATTTTTAATTTTGGATGAAAATTCAAATAAAAGAGTTCATTTGAGGTTAATTTGGGATTAATTTGAAAGACATTTCATGAGATGAAATATAGAGTCAAATTAAATTCAAATGCAAGTGAAATTCACATTTAATATGCAAGTGGATTATCAAGTTGGCAAACCACCTCATGGAGGGTGTGATGGTAGCCAGCCACATAACAATTATGCAAGCAAGTTGCTATATTCCACCCCCCACCCCCCGCCCAAAGTGTGATTCACTCATGTGTTGAAGTTTCACACAATCCTCACCATTTTCTCCACATTTTTTGCCTTTCCCTATCATTTTCTTCCACTAGTTCTCTAGCTGATTAGAGGTAGATTGGATCTCTCCTTAGGTGTGTGGATCATAACATTAGAGGCTTCACACTTGGGGAGCTTTGCTCTTGAAGATCCACTGCATTGCAATAATTTTGGAGACTGATTTGGAGGCCTTTTCGTACTTGGATTTGGTGGAAATTTTAATTGAAGATTCTCAAAGGTGTTGAGTAGAGATATGAAAATTTTCAGCCTATTTTGAGTTGATTTGCTTTGTCAATTGTTGGCGTTTCCCTGCTGTGTGGGGATTGAAGTTTTGAAGAGTTCAATGTTGTTATCCTCTTCTTCTTTAGATTAAGCATTCGAGGTTAGTTTTCTGACATTAAATCCATTTTAATTGCATGATTATATCCTTGTATTTTGATTAGACAAGTTTTATTTAGCCTATTTTTGGTTTTATAATTGGATCATTGGGGTACTCTTTACTTTAAGTGGTATCGGAGCCTAATTCATGCTTGAATTTGGATTTTGTTGGATTGATTTATGTGATGAATTGATTTTTCATTCCCAAATACTTGATTCAATCCATGAATTTGAGTGTTTGTTTGATTTTATATGGCTTCTTTTATGATGAATTGAAATATGCTAATATGTGTTTTAATTGTTGATTCTTGTGTTTGTATAATTTTAATTCATAGATGTTAATGTTAAATGTTGATTTAGAATTGATTTATTTTATATGTTGATATAGCATGATTTGATTGGCCTTAAGGTGTTATGGTCATTTTTGGATCTAATTGGATTGGAATTTAATTGGAGATTTTTGGAGAATGTTGATTCTCACATTTGCTTGACTTTTAAAGCATGTTTGAACACTTAAATTTCTAGTTTTTAAAGGTGTTGTAATCTAAAACTTTATCAAAATCTGTATGAAATGATGTTATGGAGGTGTTCATATGGGTTGGAGTGGCAAAAACACAAAATCGTGCTTAAACAATTGATTGGTGCAACTTATGGCAGGATGCCTGGCAGCAGCTAGGCATGGTCGTGGGCATGCTTTGTGCATGCCGACTTTGTGCCTAGCCGGCCAGTTGGGTAGTTGCCTGCCCAAGGTCACTCTAGAACCCCTTTTTTGTGCTATTTTGGTGTTTTTAGCTTATCAAACTTGATTATTTCATCCTTATTTTGTTGCACAAATGTTGTGTAAATGTTCAAAGTAATGTTGGATATTTTTTAATGCTTTTAAAATCTTGTTTAAGTTAGTCTTCAATTATATGCAAAAATGAGATGCATAATTGTTATGCTTATTTTTGCTAGTTAATTTATTGTTTATGAGATAAGCATTTAATTTGTTGAATTGAATGTCAATTCTTATTTATTATTCATTTAATTGTTGAATGAATGATGAATGAATGGGGATAAACATGAGCTTTTATTATTAAGCTTATTTGTTTCAAGTTATTGAAAATGGTTGTATTAGATTCTAGCTTGCATGCCTCTTAAATTTTTATCTTATAAATGTTATGAGAGTAGAATCACTAAGAGTGAAAATTTCTTTTCTTGTGTAATTTTTGTAAGGAGACAAGAAGACCATTGGAGGCATGAAGACCTATGAATGTATGAGATATATTTTTGTAATAGTTAGATTTAATCAACCCACTTAAAATCAACAAAGTAGTGCACCCATGGCTTTAAAGTGCATTACTTGGTTAAGGCTTGTGGTTATCCCATCCTAGAAGCATGCTAGATGCATTTACTTATTTATGCTTTCTTTATCTTATTGATGTATAAGATGCATAGTTAGGATATAGAAAACCCAAATAAGAGAAGAAAACATTTGAAGAGATCTTGCAAGCAAGAAAATTCACCCATTGAGAAGAGTCTAAGTGCTTTCAAAATATTAAGTCAAAATGAATATAAATTAAAAAGAGTTTTAATTAATCAATGCCTTTTACCAATAGTATGTGACATAACAACGCTACTACCTTTGTGTGATGTCTCATGAGTGTGGGTTATGCTTATCATAGACAGCGATGATCACATACTTAGTACACAATACTCCTTTGGTTTAACTCTTCCTATGCATTGTCTCATGAGTCGTGGAATGCCATATTGTGGTTTCAAATCAAAGTTTGCTTGGTAGGTCCGACTTAACACTTATTAGAGTGAATGTTGCAATAGTTGTGGGTTCATATGAAAAATGAGACAAAATATAGCAAGAGTTGCATAGAGATGTAATTGTCAAAAGTTGCTTACCTTGGGATTATTTGTAGATGTCTCACGAGTCGTGGGTCTACTACAAGTCTTTTTAGGCCTTGATTCTCACTAGGAAATGAGATTTCCCAAATTCCTTAAGACAATGAGGAATTTAATAAAATAGTGGGGAAAAAACATATTTGAAAGTCCATGAACTTATTTTCAATATCAATATTCAATCACATGCTTATATTTTTTTTTTCGCCGTTGATGATTTGCGAATCTCAAGAAAAGCTATATATGCCCACTAAGCATTATTTTAGAAACCAATAAACCAATGGGACCAAACTTCTACGGTTGACTAAACTTAAAAATCCTTTTAGATTCTAAGAAATGGATATATATCCTATATCATAGTGTTGCTTATTTAATAGAGTTCAATATAGATCAAGAGACACAGGAAATGTTCATGAATTAATTGGGTTAAGGATCCTCTTATCCCATAGTCTCATGATGGCATCTACAAACTTAAAAAGTCTCAAGGACACATGAATAATACCTTAGTTAAAGCTTACAAGTGTTGTATTGCAAATAAGGTATGAGAGATTCATGTTGTCCAAGGAGACTTTTATCTCTATAAGGATTTGATATTCACTTCCTCGTCGAGCTTAAATTAACTAAAGTGTTGGTCTAGACAGAGATTATCATGACAAAGGCAAACCTCTAATAATTGCTTCCTTTTCACACTCTGAAGGCATTAAAGGTAAGTAGAAAAGAGGCAAGAATAAGAAATGCTTTTTTTCAAGAGGAAACAAACATTTAAGGTATCCAGAGGAGTCAAGAAGATTAAAGAGGACAAGTCGATGCTATTTGTTTCTACTTTGGCGAGAAAGGCCATTAAAAGCGGTATTCCAAGGAATACCTTACAACCTTTGGAAAGGGTATAAACTTTGTTGAAGTCCACCTAAGGATGAATTCTTCCTCATGAATATATGAAATTGCATGTAGTTCTCATTTTTTGTAATTTGGTACAAAGAATGGAAAGAAAATAAGTTTCAATGATGAGGATATGATCCTACGCCTAGGCAATGGAGCAAAAGTTGAAGCTAAAGTCGAGGGTGTCATCTAGTTAGACTTGGGGAACTCCTTTATTGTACTTGATCCTTACTTTTATGTACCTAATTTTGTTAAAAACATTATTTCTATTCTCATTTTAGATAATGAAGTATTTGATTTTTCTATATCTAATGGGAATTTGAAAGTATTAAAGAATGATTCTTTAATTGCACTAGGTACACTAAAGAATTGATTATACATTTTGGATTCTCAACCATCATTAATGCACATTCAACAAAGTAAAACAAAATTAGATATCCAAGAAGATTTGATGTTATGGCATGCAAGACTTAGATATGTTTCCAAAAATAAGATTAACAAGTTAGAAGCCCTCATTAAATGTTAGTGGCATAGAGAATCTTCCTACTTGTGAACCTTTAAAAGGAAAAATGACCAAGGCTTCATTTGTAAGATAAATGGAGTAAACCACAAGTCTTTTGGATTTGATCCATATGAATGTTTGTAAACCACTAAGAGTTAGTGTGAAAGGTGGTTTTTCATACTTCATCACCTTTACCGATGATCAAACTCGATTCAGACAGTGAAAGCTAATTGGGACTAACTATTACAACTATTTGATTTGATTGAGGAAGAGAACACTTAACTATTGAGTTCTTGGATTATTTAAAGAAAAATGGGATTATCTCTCAGTGTACTCTACACGGCACACCCTAACACAATGGAGTGACCAAGAGGGGAAACTGTACCTAGATGATCGACCTGACCTAGCTTGGCCCGCAAAAAAAAATTGACCTAGCTCGGCTTATTTAATTATTAAATATGGGTTGGACTGAATCGACTCGCTTGAAAATCCATTCTGAGATGAAATTTTGCAACTTAGGACCAGCTCGACCTGTGGACCACGAAGGACCATAGGCTGGCCTAACTCGCAAGCTAAACGGGCCGACTTACAGGCTAAGTGGGGCTGGATCGCGGGCAAGCCCACTTAGCCCACAATATTTTTTTAAATTAAATTATAAATTATAATTTTTACAAATTTAAAAATTTATAAATTTTAAATTACAAATTATTAATTTTGAAAAATTATAAATTTATAATTTATAATTTAGAACACTTGAGTGAACGATTGATTTATCATTAGACATATTTGATGTTTAGAATTACAAAGTTGTTTATTTCTTTTTGTTATTCTTATGTACTTTCATTTAGATATTTGGTCAAATCCGCTTCTATGTAATTATTTTTTCTAAATTAATAATGGGAAAAGAAGGGTCTATGCCAAACCCTTCACTACCTTATTGGGTGGTGTTTTTTAAAAAATATAATTGATAAAAAAATTAATATAAGTATAAATTTCTAAGTTTTTATAAAAATTTAAGTGTTGTAAAATATTAAAAATTACATAAGTATAAATTATTAAGTCTTTTAGAAAAGTATAAGTGTTGAAAAAAATATTAATAATCACATAAATATAACAATTCAAAAATTTTAAATTCATTTTCAGATTAAAAAAAAAAAACTCATGGGCTAACCCGCCTAGCCTGGCTCATATATAAATTGGCTTACCTATATAGTAGGCTAATTTTGAGTCAAGTTGAATTTTTCAATTTTCAGTTTGTCATGGTCTGGATCGTGAACGGCTTGTGAGTTAGCCCAACTCGGCGAGGACCATTGTGAACCGCCTGTTAAACGAGCTGAGCTGGCTCAACCTAGCCCATTTGATACCTCTAATTGTACCTGATTGGACATGGTACGCTCCATGATGAGCTTCAACAATGTGCCTATATTTATTTAAGGATACGCCATAGAAACGACAGTAAAGCTACTAAATGCAGCACCCTCAAAGTCAGTGCCAAAGAAAGGACAGGAGAAGTGGTATGGCAAATCACCCTCTTACTCTTTTATAAAAGTTTATTGGCCTCCTACTTACGTCAAGCAGTTAGTGGAAGACAAGTTGGATAGTAGATCCATCTTGTGAAAATTTGTGAAATACCTAAGAAAATCTTTAGGTTATTACTTTTATGATGCCTCAGATTCAAAGGTGTTTGTTTCAAGGAACACCACTTTTTTGGAAAAGAAATTTCTATTAGATAGAAATGGCATTGTTGTTGAATTTGATGAAATTCAAGATGATCGAAACATCCTACAAGCAGTAGAAATAAGTAAACATCAAGAGCTTAACACATAACCTTTGAGAAGGTTGGACTGGATCAAGAAGCAACCTGAGAGATTTGGATTCTATCATGAGATGGGCTAATTGGATAGTAATTCGAAAATCTATAAGGAAGCTATGTTGGACATAGATTTGGGATATTGGCTAGACGGTATGAAATTCAAAATGGAGTCCATGTATTCCAACAAAGTATGGACTTTGGTAAATCCATCGAAGGGCATCGTGCCCATTGGTTACAAGTAGATCTATAAGTGAAAGCTAGGAGTTGATAGAGAGATTATGACCTTAAGGCACAACTAGTGGCAAAAAGTTACACTCAAAGACCCAATATTAATTTTGAAAAAAACTTTTCTTTAGTCGCTAAGTTTAAGTCCACTTGGATTTTGCTTGCCATAACCGCATATTATGACTATGAGATATGGCAAATGGATGTGAAAACTGCTTTCCTCAATGGAAACATTGAAGATGAAATTTATGTGGAGCAGCCACAAGGTTTTGCGTCCAAAGAGAGTGAGCAAAAGGTTTACAAACTTAAAAGGTTCATTTATGGACTAAAACAAGCATCTCAAAGTTGGAACATTCATTTTGATAAGATGATCAAATCCTTTGACTTTATCAAAAATATGTATGAATCTTGTGTGTACAAGAAGGCCAGTGGGAGTAGCATATAGTTTATCATACTTTATGTTAATGACATTCTTCTCATTAGGAATGAGAGAGAAATGTTAAAGTGCACTAAAGCACGGTTATTCACATAATTCTCCATGAAGGATTTGGGAGAAGCATTCTTCGTATTAGGAATACGAATCTATAGAGATAGATTGAAGAGGATGTAGGGGCTTTGCCTAACACCATACATTGAAAAGATATTAAAGATGTTTAGTATAGAGGAATCTAAGAAGGGATTCATTCCTTGGAGACATTATCTTCATCTCTCCAAGTCTATAGCCCTAAGACTAATGATGAGAGAGAAAGAATGTCCCATAGACCTTATACATGCGCAATAGAGAGCATTTGTGGCACCCCACTTAGGATAACCCTTAAGTCAAAATGTCACTTCAATTCAAACTTAAATCTTAACCCATAAATCAAACAATAGGCCCATAATAACTTTTCAAAACATATTAGAGATAGTAATAGACTTCAACATAAACAACCTCAACAAAGGTACAATACATATACCATTAGGGTTGCATACCATTCATTATAATATTTTCTTATTGCTAATATTAATTCAGTTCTACACATCACAACATCTCTAAATTATAACAAAATGCCCAAGTTTACCTATAACAAAAAATAAACAACTATTTTGTTACAAAATGTATCGGTCGATCCAAGCTTACAGTACAAGTTCATCACTTAATCTTGTTAAAGAAAATCAAAGATTAAAAAGGAGAGTAAGCCTAAAGGACTTAAAAAGGGATAATTATAATAGTAAGTAGTAGGGATTTTTTTAGGAAGAATCAACTCGACAAATCATAAATTAACAGTTATCAAGAACAAATTAGGATATAGGTAGTCAAGATCATATTACAGACAAATCAAATCACAGGCAGTCAGGACAAGTTTAGCAAATAGGCATTATCAAATCCATGGTTACACTTAAGTACTACCTTAAGAGTTGTGTCGTTGGCTCGAATGGCCCGAGATCATCTCAATTAGATCAATTCAAAAGGAAATATAGTTAGCTCATTTTGTGAACAGCTTAGAATCATCTCAACTGAATTAGTTTGGGAGGGAATATAATTGGCTTGTTCGGCTTGGACAACGGCTTGTTCTAGACTAGAAAACCACATTATCATTATTGCTCAATGTGCAGAGCACAAATAAATCAGGATACAGTCAAGTAAAATATATTAGATTACAAGCAGCAAGGATACAGTTAGGTAAAATAGGCTCGAGTAACAGATGCAATTCATTAAATCATAATAAGACATATGTACCAAACATTTCTTATTCCAATTAGTCAGTTAGTCTTACCCAAGCGTGACGGCTTAGTATATGGAAATTGCTTAGGAGTATCTTTAGCACATCGCTGATGCCTAAGAGTATCCCTGGCACTTCATCGATACCTTGGAGTATCCGTAGCATGTCGCTAATACCTAGAAGTATCCCTAGTATATCACTGACAGCCAAGCATTCCGCTAGGATTGATAGTTGGCTCAATAGTCTTCAATCGTATATCAAGGATCAACAATGGATTGTCGGCAAGGTAAAACATAGATCGATAAATAGATAGTAGAGGAATCAGATAATAGAACGATCAAATAATAGTACGATTAGATAACAAAACGGTTAGGTAACAGAATGTTCAGATAACAGAACAATAATAGATAGCAGAAGAGAGTCATGGGCACCAGACAAACATATTGAGTTTGTATTAGAAGCAAGTCAACAAAGCCACTTGCACAGGGGTTTACAAATTAGTTAACAAATAACAAGCAAGATTCTAAACAATTCGTAGATTTCAATAAACAAGATACCTTTATGGAACATAAACAAGTTCAACCTTCTTAGGGTTTATCACAATAACAAATAGGTGTAATCAAATGCCAGATTGGCAGAACCTCACAAGGCATACAAGACAAATACCTAAGAGATTAGACCTTTATCTCCATAGCCTCAAAAAATGCAATCACAACCTGTTGGTCCGTGGGACCTAGCTCCTCATTTCCTAACCAAACTAATAGGTCTACAGTCAAAAATCATCATTCAACCCTAATAATTACAATTTTACAAATAACGGTCTAAAATTGATACTAAATATGCTAAATCAATTGTTAAGGGGTTATTCGACATTCTTGAAAAAAATGCTAAAAATATCGATCTTGATAAAGGAATGTAATTTGGTTCTTAATTTCATAATTAACCTTGCAACAACATACCAAATCAATATTAACAATCAAATATTCCTTGATAATCCAATTTCATTCTTAGGTTTCAATTCCACAAAATTAGGGTTTTTTCTTCCAATTAATGCAATTAATCCCAAAATTACCATAAAATAAAGCAAATTGGGGTCCACTCGATTATAAAATTTCACATGCATGGTCCATGTCCTAACTCCTATATCAAATTCTTACATCTTCTTAACAATACACAAGATTTGGAAAGCCAAATAAATTATACAAAAATTAAAACCCAAATTTGTTCATTATCTAAGATTTCCCAATCAAAATTCCAGAATCACAAACTAAGGACACAATCACGATTATTGTGATAAGGTAAAGATTCTCCCTTAACACCGTTATTGCCGAAGATAGTCAACACTATGACTAATTGATGCCTTTCAGCTCAACTAACATAATACCCAAGTTAATTTCCAGCTCTGCTGTCAGGAAAGCCCTTAATTTCAACTCCAATCACCCAAGCCACCGCTCACCGCCGTGAGGATCTTTCTTCAATTCCTCCATTACCATTGCGCCAAACTTAATCCAGGGCCACCAATGTGATTCTTTAGCTAGGTTCTATTGGAAACACTACCCAAAATCCAACATTTGCCGTTGTTTCGCTGGGTTCTTCACTCGCTGTTGTGGTCGTGACTTCCAATGCTAATTTTGACTGTTTCATTAGTGGGTTTTGGGTGAAAATGGTATCAATGAGTTCTTTGTGTTGAGAGAAAGAGAACAGTGAGTAGTTGGCAATGTTTAGCTGCTCGTCGAAGGGAGTTTAGTAAAGGGGTTGATGAGAGATGCATGTAGGAGAATGAAGAAAATCTAGGGTGGAAATGCAATATATATAGGATACAATTTTGAAACCCAATATTGATCCTCAAAACTTTTGCCTAGCTTCCAATTAAGTCCTCCAAGGTTTTACCATTCTTGTTACCTCATATTCACCTAGTTAACCAACATAAATCTCACTTTGACCCACAATACTTCCAAGTGTTGGTCAATCAGGTCTTTCTCAAATTGCGATTCAACCCCAAAACTTTCAATTTTCATGCAAATAAGTCCTTATTTATTTTTTTGAGCCTTAAAATTGAATAACCAATATCTCAAGTTATAATTCCTTATTTTCTCAAATAACAAATTTAGGGATATTACAATCCTCTCCTCTTAAAAAAATTTGGTCCCCAAATTCTCATCTAAGTGCTATTCAGACTAGCAAAAAATAAGCAAATTTAGTTAATCGATCTACATTCTTTTTTCATTGCATTTCACTAGAATTGCTTCTTCAAGCCATCTGTATCTTGACTTGTGTGCTTTATCTAACAACTTCTCTTTCACTACTTTCGACACACATATTTTCTGATGAAATAGAAGAGTACCTTGGCTATCGATACTGAACTTAGACTCTCAAGAACTCTCAACCTTTCCTTCTATTTCAATGCCTGTATAATGTTAGCTTAGGGCTTGCCACATTACATCCTGTAATTTGGAATGCACTTATCTCTGCAATCCCATTTATTGTGTTAATTTCAACATAACACTCATTCTTATGCTTTCTGACGCTTCTATTACCAATAAGTAAGCCATTCCAGCCTTTCAGCTCAAAGTATTAGCCACTACATTTTCCTTTTTAGATGATAGGTGATGGAAGAATTGTAGTCTTCTAGAATTTCTATCCATCAACATTGTCTCATGTTTAGATCCTCATTTTGATCAAATGGTTGATCTTTCTGGGTTAATTTAGTTAACAACCAACTATTTGAGAAGAGTCCTACACAAATCTTCGATAATAGCAAGCAAGACCTAGAATGCTACAAACTTTTGTCATATTTTTTAGTCTCTTGCAGTTGACTACTATCTTTATCTTAAAGGAATCAACCTTTACCCCATCTTGGGATGTGATATGCCTAAGAAAAGTAACTTTTTTTATTCAAAATCTGCACTTGCTAAATTTTGCATACAACTGATGCTCTCTTAGGGTTTTGAGAACCATGCGTAAGTGTTTTATGTTGTTTTCTCTAATCTTCAGCTAGTAGTACCTTTGTTTTAAATGCAGCTTTGAGAAGTTTCTTGATCTCCGCGGAAGGTCAAACAATTCCTCTATTTGAGGTAAGGGCTAATAAGCTTAACTATTTCAAAAATATTTTTGAGTATTTAGCTACCACTTCTATTTCTTTGATTTAATCTATATTTTAGGGCTTGTTGATAAAATGCACCAAGAATCCTTGCCCGCTTTCTCTCAAAATCTTTCTTGTCTCTAGTGTATATATAACTAGCATCGAGGATGCATTATCTATAGAAGGGTGTGTTGGTAGTAATATTTCATCTCTGAGAATGATGCATTTAGTATAGTAGCTCATTTATGCCTAATGACTATACAGCCAGTCCTTTTTGAGTTTCACATCGTACTCTTGGTTAGGCATTTATGTGAGACTGGTTGGATATAATTTGTCCCCAATCGCCATTTAGGCAATCCTAATATATGGCATTTGAACTTCTATTTGATACACCATAGTCTTGAGTTGTATACTTAGTTCGAGGAAATGCAACATATATGAAATAATGTAAAACACCAAGATCATATATGGCATTATCATAATTTCTAAAATTAGAAATCATACCTTCTACCATCTCGTTAGGATCTAATTATTCTTCTTCTATCAAAGCATAAGCACAAGCCCATATCCTCTTTTCCTTACCTGTTTCTACCACTTGCTTTTATTTTTCTATAGATGTGGGGCCTCTCCATTTAGGGCAATCTTTTAGGAAGTATTGATCATTTTTACAACCCCAACATTTATACTATTTTTCTAGCATTTTGATTCCTCATGGCTAGATGTTCCATAATTCCACATTGCTTTTGTGGCCTCTCTTAAGTCAAATTTGCCATCTCGGTAGATTAAGGGGCTTGTTCGATAGTACTTCTAACTGAGAAACCTCAGTTGTTTTTTTTCAATATTACTCTATCCATGAGGTGCATCTTTTCCTTTCGACTCCTATCCTCAATTTTTTGGATTTTTTGTAGCTCTAACTTAAGTAGCAATGCCTTGCTTACTGCTTGATTGAAGCTCGATAGCTCGCAAGTGGCCAGATCTCTTCTCAATTTTGGTTGCAACCCTTATACAAATTGTAAGGTCTATCAACTTAGTCATCTTGTATATAGGGAGCATATTATATCAGTTGGCTTAAAAAAACCTTGTACTAACTAACAAACTATGCCCTCTGTATAAAGTTCATAAATTCTCTTTCTCTCCCTTACTTCACCACTTCTAGAACAAATTCACTCATCAAGTCTTAGGTGAAATTCTCCTAAGTTCAGTAGGTTCATTCAACCAACTACCATCGATCAATCATCTTCCACCAACTTTGGGCAGAACCTTCTAGAAAAAACATAGCAAATCAAGCCCTCTACTTATCTAAACAACACAGTGTCTTAAGAGTATTCTCTAAACTCTCAATCCATTCATCAGCTCTTCTATCATCAAGTTTTCCTAAGAACTTTGGGGATTGAAA
This sequence comes from Jacaranda copaia, assembly GCA_014898725.1. NCBI lineage: Eukaryota > Viridiplantae > Streptophyta > Magnoliopsida > Lamiales > Bignoniaceae > Jacaranda > Jacaranda copaia. The sequence continues at coordinate 247,148 of JACGDI010005299.1, forward strand.
TGTAGGAATCATTCCAACGCTTGATCTTTGGGCATCTCATTAACAACTCTTATTCCACCACCCGACTATTGACCCTGTTGCCTAAATCTCGATCATCTTTGATACATAGGATCTACTGACTGACCAATTGAAAGGGTTTGTGGAACCTATTTTTCTTGCATGGCTTATGGGTAAGTAGATGCCTATTATCATAAAGCCTATCGGTCATTGACTTATCACCTAAGAGGTCTTTCCTGTCATCTAATTCTTGGTAGAACATGAGCACCAAAAATTCCTTGAGATGCCATCAACTCTACAAACTTTTCCAAGCTTCCAAAAATAAAAGAGAGAGAAGAAGTTAAATTAAATTAAATTGAACTCATAGATGCACAAGTCTTAATCATTCTATGATAAATGATAAGATCTCATAGAAATCCTATAGCATGTAAACTCATTTATGTAATTATCAATTGATCAAATTTATCTTAATTTCTCAAAATCACAAAGGAGCTTTCCAAATTACATAAAATACTCAGAATTGTAGCTCAATCTAGAGTTCGGTGCTAAATCTTTGGAAATGAAGATTACAGTTTAGTTGATTGTCCTTGGTAAATCTCTTACCTTCTCGTATCAAACACTATACCCTAAAATTTTAGGTTCAAACTAACTCAAACAAAAGGTTTGATACAAGTCCTAATAATATTCAATGCCTAGGTCATCGACAAACCTAGGCTTTGATACCAACTATGTGGCACCCCACTCAAGATAACTCCTAAGTTGAAATGCTACTTCGATTCAAACTTAAATCGTAACCCATAAATCAAACAATAGGCTAATAATAACTTTTCAAAACATATTAGAGACAGAAACAAACTTCAACTTAAACAACCTCAACAAAAGTATCATACACATACCATTAAGATCCCATAACATTCTTCATAATATTTTCTTACAACTGGTGTTAATTCTATCCTATATATCACAACATCTCTAAATTATAATAAAATGCCCAAGCATACCCATAACTGGAAATAAATAATTACAAAATGTATCTACTTTCTAAGCCTATAATCTAAGTTCATCACTTAATCCTATCTGAGAAAATTAAAGATAAAATAAGAGAGTAACCACCAATCAATGCCCAGGTCAATTTCAAGCTATGCTATTGGGAAGGCCTTCAATTTTAGCTCTAATCACCTAGGCCACCATTCATCTTTGTGAGGATCTTTCTTCAATTTTTCCCTCATCGCCACAGAAAACCTCAATCCAAGGCCACCAACATGATCCTTTAGTTGAGTTTACTAGAAACACCACTCAAAATCCGGCGTCTGTCATTGCTCTGTTGGGCTTGTCACTTGTGCTACCAATGAGTTCCTTATGCTGAGAAAAAGAAAATGGTAGATAGTTTGCAAGGTTTGGCCACTTGTCGAAGAGGTTGACAGTGGATGCATGTGGGAGAATAAAGTAAATCTAGTGTGGAAATGCTATATGTATGGGACATATTTTGAAACCTAACATTAACCTCCAAAACTTCTACTCCACTTCCAATTAAGTCTTCCAAGGTTTTGACATTCTTCAATTCAATCCCCCAACTCCTTAATGCCTCACATTCACTTAGTTGACCAAAATAAATCTCACTTTGACCGACAAAACTTCCAATTATTGGTCAATCAAGTCTTCCTTAAATTGTGATTTAACCCCAAAACTTTCAATTTCCATGCAATTAAATCCTTCTTATTTATTTTTTTTGGGCCCTAAAATTGACCAATCGATATCTTGAGTTCTAAATCCTTATTTTCTCAAATACCAAATCTGTGGGTGTTACAATAATGTATGTTGTTCAATATACAAGGTTAGATATAGCATACGCTCTAAATATTATGAGCCACTTTCAATCCAACCTTAGTGAATGTCACTGAAAGGCCATAAAAGCAATCCCTAATTACTTGAAAAGAACTAAGGATTTATTTTTGGTATACAATAAAAGAGAATTGAAACTCGAGGGGCTTTTTGGATTCTAATTTTCAATCCAATGTAGATAACTTAAAATCTATTTCAGGATTTATATTTTGCCTGAATGGTGTCGCAGTAAGTTGAAAGAGTTCCACAAAAGATGCTATGGTCGATTTTGCTACTGAGACAAATACATAATGGCCTTGAAAGCTGCATAGGAAGGTGTTTAGATGAAAAATATCATCCAAAAGTTAGATGTAGTGCCTAGCGTGCAAGACCCTATAGTTGTCTTTTGAAGACAACTTAGGACTTAAGCTAAGATCTCATTAGTGATCCAAACACATGTAGATACGTTATCATTTGATTTATGAGATCAATGACAGAGGCACAAATTGAGTGGATATAGTTGCCTCATAAGAGAATATAGTAAAACTACTATCTAAACCCCAAAACGCAAAAGTTTTATGAAGGATATCTTGAGAAGATGGGCCATAAGGCTATGGGGAATTGGCTTTAGGATAAATGCGAGATTGTTGGCATAGTGCCCTGCTACCAATTAGATTGGCATGTAAACTATTTCATTTGTGATATAATCTTGATCAAATGATATTCATATTAAATGACTATTTTTATTTTATGCTTATTTTATTTCAGTAACATTTGGTTGAAGCCCTTAGATCACACAAGACTACAAGACTTGGTCACGCACTAGGTGGTGATCATGAAGTAAGTTTTACACGATCATGATCTCAAAGCATTCTAAGTTATAGAATTTTATGAGACATGGCATCTAAAATTTGGATAGATTTGCACTAACAATGCATAAATCCAAGGAGTTGGATATTGTTCCATTTTATGAGCAATCCATGTTAGACAATGATGCATGTTAGTCGGTGCTTGTTGGAAAACAAGTTCACTGAAGGCTCGCTAGAGAATCTACTAGATAATCGAAGTGGCTAGTTCTCCAGCTTACATTAGTACATTTAATTAGCCCTTTGACATGAAAATCCATGGCAACCATGTGTTTAGATCCTTATACATTAACTCTTCCTTGACCACTTAGCAGGTCATCTAAGTTGAGATTGGATATGAACTACTTAGACATGGAGGTTTGTGAAATCCAAGATAGGATTTGTCTCCTCATCGTTGTGAAAGGAGAATGCATCTCCTATGTATTCTGTAATGATCGATTACAAGAAATCCTTAGCCAAGGTAATAGGATAATTTGAAAAAAGAGTTTAAAGATGAGGCCATAAAGAGGAATTGAATATTGGGAATAGAAATATAGTTATTGAGGTTATTAGAGAGTCAGCAAATATCTTGCTCTAGGCCTCTTTTGGGAGATAAAAAATGAAAGGACTATATTTGCATGGCAAGTGTAAAGCTAGAATAGTTTACCAGGAGCATATTCATTTCGACCAATTAGTTAGGCTCCATGGGCTTGAGACTAGATATTGACCATGGAGATCAGATACTCTTCATTTAATAGAGATTAACTGAAAGATATTTTAGTTTAAAGAAGTTTAAATTAATGTGAATATTTATATATTTAATATATATCACAAGAGTTGTGATCCCCTATCCAATCAATGGGAGAATCTAATGGGTCACATACAAAAGCCGAAAGAAAGTTCTATTTGATGGAAGGAATTTTCTACTAAGGAGTTAGAAAATTAACCTAGACCATTTTTGTGGAGAAAATCAGTTGGCTAATTCCTTTGTCATTTTGGCTTGATTAATTCAATGGTTAAATTGATCAAAAGAATTTAAGGAGTTAAATTATATCAATTAAATTAAAAAGTTAATTTAATTGGTGTCATATGACTATTAATTAGTCAAGTTAACTTAAAGAGTTAAGTTGACATTTTTTATATTAAAGAGTTAAGTTAGGTGACTTAAAGAGTTAAGTTAAGTTAATTAATTAAATTAAAGAGTTAATTTAATCAATTTGAGAATTTTTAATTTTGGAGGAAAATCAAATGAAGGAGTTCATTTGGAATTAATTTGAAAAATATTTCAGACGAAATGTAGAGTCAAATTAAATCCAAATGCAAGTGAAATTCACATTTCATATGCAAGTGGATTGCCAAGTTGGTAAACCCCCTCATGGAGGGTCTAATGACAAATTGCATCAAACCTCCCACATTATAAATAGAGAGGAGGTGCCGAGCACATGACAATTATGCAAGCAAGTTGTTAAATTTCATTTTTCTCTCCAAAAAGTGCGATTCACTCATATGTTGAAGTTTCACACAATTCTGACCATTCTCTCCACATATTCAGCCTTTCCCTCTCCTCTTCTTCCTCTACTTCTCTAGCTGATTGGAGCTCTCCTTGGGTGTGTGGATCATAACATTATAGGCTTCACATTTGGGGAGCTTTGCTCTTGAAGATTCACTATGGTGCAGTAACTATGCAGGTCTTGCCGTACTTGAATTAGGCTGAAATTTTAATTGGAGTTTCTCAAGGGTGTTGAGTAGATCTCTTCAAATTTTCATTTTATTTGGAGTTGATTTGATTGGTCAATTGTTTGCGTTTCCTTGCTGTGCGTGGATTGACAATTTTGAAGAGTTCATTGTTGTCATCCGCTGCTTCCTTGGATTAAGCATTGCAGGTCAGTTTTCTGCCATTAAATTCATTTTAATTGCATGATTAGATTCTTGAATTTAGAGTAGGCATATTTTATTTAGCTTATTTTTAGTTTTATAATTAGATCCTTAAACTACTCCTTACTTCAAAAACAATGTATGTTAATGGGAAGTGGAAATTTTCTAGTATTGAATTGCCGAATTCTTTGCTTGACCATTGTTTCACGATATTTCATTATTTTTTTTCTAACGATGCTTTTCTCTATTTTAAGATTTTGAATTGGCACATGGATTGTTCTTTTCCACTCTAATCATATTTTTGTCGAAGTAGTTATTTTCTATTGTTATTTCTAAGTTCAATTTCCATATATGAATTCATAAGGATTTTTTTATATCTGTGATCTTGTTGGAGAGTTTCTTTAGGTCATTTTTTTAAGTTCCTTTGGAGGCTAATCCAGCTACTTTCTTGTGCAGTATGAAAATCCAAATGCTCCGGGAATGCAGTCAAATTTTAATCATCCATCTGTGATTCCTTCATCACTGCCTCCTTGGGCCCCACCACATGCTTGGTCAAGCTTAAGCTCATTAGTAGTGTCTTAGTTGTATGCTTTTTCTTCAATATGGAGGGATACCTTAGATAGAAAATTAATAGTGGGTTCATCTCATTGTGTTGTATTATAAATTTGTTTCTTAATGAAATTTTGAGTGTATTGCAAATTTGTTGCTCGAGATCCAGCTGTATATTTTGTAGTCTCTCAAAATCTATTATTGGCACGTAATAGTTGGATATTTTTTCGCATGTTAGGGCTTTATATGGTATTGATAAACTCTAGTATCTACTACACTAAGAAGTTGAGTAGTCAAGTGGCCACTTAATTTTACCTTCACATATATAAATATGAGGACAAAAATTCGAACTTTAATGAACTCTTGATGTATGTAGAAATAAAAATAAAAGATGCACCAAGAAAAAACCTAGCACCCACTGATACAAGGTCACTTGAGAGATGCTTAGCTGATAGACGGTGGGTTTTGGCATAGATGAGTCTTCCATATTAGGACTCCCCATTCTCACCATAAAATGACTGCAAAATTTCCTTTTAAACTACTGCTTAAGGGAAAATAAAAGCTCTATAGCACATCCGAGGGGTAGGTTGATGAGGAAGTCCTTAATCCAAAAAAATAAAAATAAAAAAGAGAGAATAAGAAAATGCGGACATATGGCCCCAATAGATGACAAACGCAAATACGTGCCCTTATGAGATGTTAACTATTTCAAATGATGTTTATGATTAATTGTTGCTCTATTAAAGAGTCGGAGAACTAAAGGATGCAGTTGAAATTACATATGTACAAGATTTGGTTGAGATAACAGGTGAAGAAGCTGATAGTTTTGTATAATATTTATTGGGTCTAACTTGAAACAATGATATTCATAATCACAGTTTCTTATCAAAAGTAAACTTTAGCATTTATCAAATTACTGATTGGATAATAAAAATGCTTCCTTTTTAGTTGGAAAAAAAAAAAAGGAACTTTTACCCCGACGGATGTTCGCTCCTTATTTTATAGACCGTCGGTATTTATTTTGTAATTTTATAAAAGAAAGTTGTAATACTCAGACTAAAAAAATTGATTAGAATAAAAAAAAAATGTTGTAATAATGCTTGTGAAGTCACAATGCTTTGATTATAAAAGTATTTCTATATAAAGAATGATTTCATCTACTCTATGTGATAGAAAGGGTGTTTAACCATAGATGAAGGAAAGCCAAATGAGCTTCTTCTTCTGTTTTTTTTTTTTTTTTTTTTGGGTTTAAATAGTAAGGCTAGCATGGTAAAATATGGTTGAGAACACAATGTTTAGGGGAATTATGGTTTAGGATTATAATATTAATCTTGACTTGTGTTGCAAACAAAATATATCTAATTCAATCACGAAAATTGATTTGAAGTTTGGATTTAAACTTAAATCGTACAGAATTTAAGCTAAGCTTGTTGCTTGAGCCTATCAAATTCGGCTTAATTAAATAAATACTTTCAATTAACTTTTAAGTTGTTTTATTAAATTTTAGTGAATTTAATACTACAGAGTGGTTGCATATAATTGATGGAAGTACATTTAATGAGGGTCAACATAATCTCACTGGAATGGGAAAGACTAGACCTATCAAGGAAGAATCTTTCCAAAACCATCAGTAAGCCCTGAGCGGAACTTGAAAGCACAAAGTCATTAGAAGTATTGAGAACATTTCCAACAAAAATCTTCCGATGCTCAGATCAACAAGGTGGGCATAAAAGAGCTTATTGAAAATTTTTAAAGGAGTAATTAGTGTATAAAATATAAAAAGTGTACCTAAAAAAGAGACAAATAAGGGACTATTTATCGATATTTTTAAGGTTTCAAGGTCTATAAAATCTAAAACGTTGGACAAGATACTAATTTATGGGTAAACATGTATCAATTGCGGGTGGATTGAGCCTGAGTGATGCGATTTGATTAAGCCGACGCAGACCCTTTTTCTTAAGCATCAAGCTCATGATAAGGATGAAAATAGGTTCCAGGCCTCTAGGTTATCTTATTTATTCATAGCTCAATATTTTCTTTATATCAGGCATGTGTAAATGAGCCTACAGTTGTTAAACGTTGGACCTTACTTAGTAGAGTAGGGCCATTTGAGGATGGAGGGTGCGCAGTGTACTAGATAAGGCTCACAATTTTATCTTGGGGCCGCTTAGCCGGTTTTATTTTCTTGCGTGACAGATGGGAATAAACCCTTTTTATTTGGTCCTCATCAACATCAATGACATAGATATATAAATTTTATAGTTTGAATCGATATCTATTTAAACTAAAATTATGTTGATCCCTATATAAAGCTTACATGCAGGCATTGTTTTATTCAAATTACACTTATTTGAAATCAAAATCAACCACGAAAATTCCTTCCACACCATGGTGCATAACCACAATAGCTATTTATTTTCACACCTCAAATTTGTGAAGTTTTTGGTAAGGCTCTAGACAAGAGAACATAGAGAGAAATCTAAGAGAGATTAGTGGTGACCTAGTCCATTAGAGGTGGGATCTCAAATGGCTAAGTTTCTTATATAAAGAAGAGTTTCAATCTAATAAAGAATACAAGCCCATCCAAATATTTAATTAAAGTCAGTTTAGATATGGATACAAATAATCATAATTTCAAAATCAAACTAATTTACAACATCTCTCTCATATGTATTTGACTTGGCTTCTTGAGTCTCATCCTTATACAATTTTTCAATCTCACGTCCTTTCTTTCATACCGGATATGAAACATCTAAGTAAGAAAGAAATAGCGAGCAGAATTATAATAAAGCATTTTCTAATTAGTATAACCATACAACTCAATAACTCATTATGTACTCCTTGCTATATGGTTGCACCTAACCAAACATTAATAGATCCTTTAAAAGTAGAGCATGCTTGACTCTCTTAAAAATAGACATAGTACTCTCATGACTAGTCTGATATAATTCGATATAGTTGCTTCAACTATGAACTATAGGGTGTAAATGCATTGCTAACTTAATTTTCCCTTGCCCTCTTATGCCAATGAACTCTAAAAATGCTATGGTGGACCTACGAGATGCCGTCAAAATGGTACACCAAAACAAAAAATTAAGTTCAACTTCAACAAAAAAAATAAATTCCAACCAAAACTCAATTTTCATGACAAAACTTAACAAATTTATATATCTCATTTTAAGCACATTTTCCACATATAATATAGGATGAATTATGGCTACTATCCATAAAATTTGGCTTAATTATGAAAAGGTCCTCACTCTTTTACAAAATACAAAATTTTCCCTGATATTTATTACTGTCCAACAAATTAATCCATTCGTTAGTTGCCATTAGGGTTTTTCAAAAACGCCATTAAAATTGGCACATGAAATTCTAAAATTTTCCTTTAGCTTAATAATCTCAATTTTGATCAATTCTGACCATATTTTGTGGACAAAAATATTCTTGAGGATTGTACTGTCATATTTTGAATTTATACAAGGACTTAATATTGTATTGTCATATTTTGAATTTATATAAGGACTAAATAATAATATTGCTATATTATAAGGGGTTAATTGTAAGAAAACTATAAGGATTTATATATATATATCCATATACATACATAATATAATATTATAGATAATATATGCATATATATATACACATCCAACCCCCATCTCCCCAACTCTCCCTCCAGCCAAATCCAGTGGGGTGGCCCAGCCAAATTTGGCCATGGCGACCCTTGGCATGGAGCTGCTGCTTGGCGGCCATGACCGGGCAACCAATGGCATGGCAGCCGCGGAAGAAGAAGGGTAGGGACGGGGGGTGGAATTCTGATTTTTAAATTTTTTTTTTAATTAATAAATAATTTGGTTAAAATACACGTTTATATTTTTAATTATTTATTCCTAATTAATATAGTTTTTAATTTTTTTATTTATTTTTTTTAATTAATTAATAAATTTAACAAAATTTCATTAATTATTTTATATTATTTATTATTTGAATACATAATTTAGTTTTTTTAATATCTTTATTTTAGGTATAATTATTATTTTAATAAATATTTTAATTAAATTTAAATAAATATTTTTTGATGTGCTCATTAGTTTGATATTGTTTAATATGTAACTCAACTAATAAATATATCTTTTTATTTAATATTATTAAATAAATTTAATTATATAGTTTAGATATATAGTATTCAATATATTTCAAACTTTTAAGATGCATAATACATAGAGGGTATTTAAGTCTTTTGCCATTTCACTAATTTTTAGTCCTTTTTCAAATTTTTAATTGTTTTGCGATTAAGGTATTTCGACTTTTCACATTTTCCATCTACCTTACAGATAGGTTTGTCAATTTAGAGGGATTTTTGTAATTTTGCTAAAAGCGAGGACCTTTTTGTAATTCTGTCAAACCTTAGGAATATAGCCATAATTCACCTATAATATATCATTGCAACACAATATGAAATAGATTTAATTTTTGATTTTATGAAAATGAATGTCAAGCTTAAATTTGATTGTTCTCTTAGACCACTCAATTTGAACCTTGATCGACGGATCTTCATATCAAAATCTACACGTGGTGAAAACATGCCAAAGGTCCATACTTATAAAAGATATGAATATTAATTATTTTTAAAAATATAAAATAATTTCATCCAATTCGATCACATAAACAAGTAAGAATGAATTTAATTGTCTTTGATATTACTAACAAAAATAGGCCAATCACATAAATACATAAATTTACAATGTAGATCAAGTATACTTATATGCAAATGAATTACATTGTAATCCACATATGGCCGCTCATGTTCGTCTATTAGTTTCACTTTGATTAAACTATCGATCATCGCATAGGGTTCTCTCAAACATAAGTACTTTTTAAGTCTAACATATTTTTATGCAACTTTTTCATTCACTACAATAAAAGTAAATTAGTATTTACATTATATTTTCTTTCATCACGATGTAAGTTAAAGGTTCCCGAGAAAATCTTATACCAAGATAAGATTAAATTGAAAAAATCATTATATAACGAAATTAATTTATCAAAGTATGGGAAAATTGCAAATTTGGTATATCAACTATACTGACTTTTGATTTTAGTTCATTTTGATATAGGGTTGGCATATTTAATCCATGAGCCCATAAATTTTCGCATATTTGGTCCAATTTTTTGCAATTTTGGTCCATCAGATTGAAAATTTTTAAATTGAGCCCGCTAGAAGTCCAATCAACAACAATTGGACTCCAATTTTGGGTGTTTTATGCTATTTGGCATGAATGGGCCACATCACCCTGTCTACGCCACATAGGTAAAAATGAAAAGCTATTATAAAATAAAAAAAATATAACATAGTAAAAAAGTGTAAAATAATTTATTCAAACTTAATCAATTATTTATTAATTAATAAATAATAACAAATAATAGATAATAATTAGTAAAAATAAATAAATAAAAATTAATTAATAAATAATTAATTAAGAATAAATATCTTTTTACATATATTTTTATATATATTTTTTCATATATTCTTTTTAAATATATTATTTCATACTTTTTTATACATCTTTTTTCTTCTCCTTTATACCAACTTTTTTAATCTTTAAATTTTAAAACTATTTTTAATTTTTATCTTTTTAATTTATTCTTTTTTATTTATATATTATATATATACAAATATAAATATAAAACATATAATATAA
>JACGDI010005299.1:258039-313079 GCA_014898725.1 Jacaranda copaia
AAAAAAAAAAAAAACCTACCTCATTCCTTCAAATATTTTGAATCCAAGGAGCGGCTGTATATATTGAGTTGAACTTTGCAAAAACCTATAATTCCAACAAAAGTCCAAATAAATCAATTATCATTTAATGGTTAATTAAAAAATATTATAACACACGTGAATTGCATTCCTAATCAGACCGTCTAAACTAAGCATACACATATACAAAAACCCTACCTGATCAAATCAATATTTAGACTCTATCAATGGCTATTTAATTCAATAACAAACTGGAATTCACATGATTCATTAAACATATCGTCCGCTAGGCTATGAAGCCTTACTCATTTTATAAATGTGATAAACTGGAAAATTGAAAAAGAATCAAAATTCTAACATCCGAATTAAATCAAAGGTTGATAATACCCATCAATGAATACTAATTCAGTTCATTGGTTATTCTTTTATTCAAGTAAAAAAGAATAATGACAGTATCAACCATACCCATCATTTTGGACAACAGTCTTATTATGTGTGGCGGGGTAATTTTAACTCAAGTACCATAAAGTATATTTTCTTTGCAAACAAGAATTGGATTTGCTTTCGTATGGGGAAGCTCAAGAAGCCAAAGCTCTCGCTTTATCTTCACTCTTGGAGTCCTTGAAAAATAAATTATATGTGGGCAGTGAGAAGAGGGAGAATGAATGGGGAAAAAAGAGTAACACAGATTAAGGAGAAGGAGAATGACAAAGTGATACCAAAGCCAAGTTGGTCTAATATTCTAATAATTGATCTTGGGATAGCTTCCATAAAATATGAAATTGAGAAACTTGATCATAAGATCTGTTTTCTATTGTGGAAAGCTTGGATGATGGCAATTCTTAGACAAATAGATTTGGAAGATGCATTGTTGGGGAAATCAAGGATGCCTACGAATTAAGCTGATGAGAAGAAAGAAAAAGTCATCACTTTTGCAAATACAATTGCATCTTTCCAATGAAAATTTACAGGACATTTTGAAAAAAGACCAGATAGTAGAATAAGTTAGAGGAGATCTATATGAAAAAGAATTTGACCAACAAATTATGATTAAAGCAATAACTTTATTTGTGCAAATTGGGTGAAAGTATTTATATTCAGACTCACATCAATAATTTCAAAACTATTGTTACTAACTTAGAGAATCTTGATATGAAATACGATGGTGAGAACTTGGCTTTATTGTTGTTGTGTTCAATACCTTCTATCTATTCTAATTTTCATCATACAATTTTTTATGGTACAAACACCATTAAATCAAAGGATGGTAGAGAGTCTTGTTGAGCAAATATTCAAGTGATGGGGCAATTACATTGAGAATATATGAAAATTAGGGTAATGGACTAGCTCTTAAGGTTATGACAAAGAAGAAAAGTTTCCATAGCAACAAATAGAGAAGTAGATTGTAGTCGAGTAAGCTAATTAAGTGCAACTATTGTAAGAAGAAGGGACATTTCAAGGTAGATTGTTAGAAACTGAAAAGAAAATTAGGGAATGAGAACAGTAAAATTGGTGAAGCTAGTGTTGTTGAGGCCACTAGTGAACGGGGTATATTGTTGGATAATTATAATGATTAGAAATGAGATAATATCTAGATTATGGATATCGCTTGTTCTTTTCATATAAGTCCCAATAAGGACTGGCTTTCCACATATAAATAGCTTAATGAATTGGTTCTTATACGCAATGATGCTACTTGCAAAGTTGTTAGGTAAGAGAGAATTAAAATAAAAATGTATGATGATATTGGTAGGACTTAACAAAAGAGAGGCATGTTCCAGATTTGAAGAACCTTATTTCTTTGAATACTTTTGATGCCCTTGGATATAAGTACACTAGCTCATATGGTATGTTGAAAGTTTCTAAAGGAGTTCTAGTTGTCATCAAAGGCAAGAAAGTAGGCACGTGGTAGTTTATACATTTTGCAAGGTTTTGCAATTTCAAGTGGTGCTGCAGTTTCATTTTCCACATTATTTGACTCTCAAATTATAAAATTGTGGCACACGCTTTTAGGGTATATGGGTGAGCAATGAGTCACTATTATGAGCAACTGGGGCTTGCTTTATGGGCAGAGTACTTCACATGTGGACTTATGTAAGCATTGTGTCTTTGAAAAACATAAAAGAACTAGTTTTAGTAAAGGAGTTCACAAGATCAAGGAGAGATCTTATTATATTCATTTAGATCTTTAAGGTCCTTCTAGGATTCTCTCTAAGGGCAATGCCAGATTTATGCTGACTTTCATTTGTGATTATTATAGGAAAGTTTGGGCATTTTTCTTGATGCAAAAAAGTGACATCATTGCTATAGTTAATCAGTAGATGACAATGATATGGAAACAAACTAAAAAGCACATAGCATGTGTTTGCGTTAATAATGGTTCGGAGTTCTATTTAAGAGATTTTGAAAATTATTGTAAGGAAGTTAACATTGTAAGACATCATACAATTGTTAGAACACTACAACAAGATGTTTCGAGCGAATGAATTGAACTTTGATAGAGAGAGCCATTTGTACACTCTCTAATACTAGATTATCTAGAGATTTTTTGACAAAGATAGTTGTTACTGCTTGTTACTTATTGGAATCTCTCTCCATCTATACTAATTGAGTTGAAAACTTAGGCGGTATGATCTAGTAATGCACCTAATTATTCTAATATTAAAATATTATATGTCATGCTTATATACATGCCAATAAAGGAAAACTAGAACCTAGATCTAAGAAATGTATTTTTCTTGGTTATACTTTGGGATTAAGTTATTTAAGGTCTAGTGTTCTAAGATATATCAGGTGATTACAAGAAGAGAAATTATTTTTAATGAATCTACTATGAGCAATCCTAGAAAAAATAGTGTTGTGTTTATATAGGTAGGGGTGGTAATTTTCAACACTACACGATAACACTATATGAATCGACATGATATTATTGGGTTTGGGTTGGGTCAATATTAGGTCGACCTGATAAGCAACACAAAAATTATGGGTTGGTTCAAGTTGAATTTCGGGTTACATGATAACAACCCAATAACACGTAATAACCTTATTTTTTTACATTTTTAAATAATGATTTGTTATTTTTGAAACTCTAGATTGATTTATAAAAATTAATGATTATTATTTACTATGTAATTCTTGACTACTTGGTGATATTGTGATGATTATTAATCATTGAATAGAACGAATTATACTTCTTTGCTAGAATTCGACTTTATTGTTGTTAAAATTAAGTTGTTCAAAACTTTTGGTTTAACATAAAAATTTGTATATTATTGATATTTTAGAGGAAATTAAATGAAATCCAATTATCATATTGCTTTATAGTACAAAAGTTGGGCTGCTAGAATATAATATTGACTTTTTTTAGCTTTTTGTTGTAACTTAACTTTTCTCAAAATATTGGTATAAATTGATTATTTTCTTAAGATTCTAGTTGAACATAAAATGTGTAGGTATTTTAGATGAATTATTAATGAAAAATAATCATATGCTGAAACGAGTTGAGTTCAGGTTAACACGAAAACTTTCAGGTTAGGTTTGGGTTAAGGCTTACTGAGTTGAGTGCTTATTGGGTTGGATTTGGGTTGAGAAAAATTTTGTAATACCCCCTCAACTTGACATGAAACAACACAATATGACACGATTGCCACCCCTATATATAGGTGTTAATGGATCACCCAAGCTGGTGGAATCGGAGGCTCGCATTCCACCTACTATTTAGTAGGTTTTATTCTTAATGATCTAGTTCCACGTGAGATACATACTACACCCATTGAGCCGTCAATCCATTGTAAGTGACAAGCCGATGAGACAGATTAGGCCACCTTTTAAATATGTAGATGCAAGTTTGGTTTCATATGCTTTAACTATTGCAGAGGAAACAGTTTCTGATAAACTAATTTCATTTTTGGATATTACTTCTTAGAGGGAGTCAACATAGTTTGGCAAAGGAAATTAAGTCTTTTCATAAAAATAAGACTTGGGTTTTGGTGAAGCCTTTGGAAAATTAGAGATTTATTATATGCAACTAGATATTTAAGAAAAGTAGGGAACACCTAGTGTTGATGATATGAGATATAAGCAGAAGCTAGTTGCCAAGGGTTGTACATAGAAGTATGAGGTTAATTTTAATTAGATTTTCTCTCCACTTGTTAAGTATAGCACCATAGAGTCTATTATTATCTATGGTTACTCTGTACAATTTTGAACTTTAGCAGTTGGATGTGAATGGCATCTTCTTGAATGGTGAGCTTGAGGAAACAATATTTATGATTTAACTAGAGGGATTTGTTGTGGAAAGTAAGGAAGGCCATATTTGCTTACTAAAAAAGTCCCTTTACATTTTGAAACAATCACTAAGATAGTGGTACAAGCATTTTGATTCTTTTATGATCACTATTAAATTTACTAAAAGTGGTTTTGATGGTTGTGTCTACTTTTGAAGATTATCTTATAATTCTTTCACTTGTTTACTCTTTTATGTGGATGATATGCTTATTGTTTCAAGACATATATCTTTTGTGAACAAGCTTAAAGCTTAATTGAGTAGTGATTTTGAGATGATAGATTTAAGTGGTTCTAAAAATCTAGGAACGGAAATACATTGTGATCTTTGTTTAGAAAAGTTGTTCTTATCTCAAAAATATTACATTGAGAAAGTTCTTAAGAGATTTAGGATGCAAAATTCTAAGCCTATCAGCACTCCACTTGCGCCACAGTTTAAATTGTCAACTTTATTTGTCATGTCAATCGAGCAAGGAAGAGAAGCACATGTCTCACATTCCATATCCTAGTGTACTAGGCCTGATATCATGCAAACTGTAGGTATGGGAAGTTGTTATATGTCTTATCCTGCTAAGGAACACTTGAAAGCAATCAAATAGATTTTTCAATACTTGAAATGTACATTGAATTCGAGATTATTATTTAATAGTTGTGGGATTTCATCCAGAGGTGAAGTTGTTAGGTATGTTCATACTAACTTTGCAAGTGATTAAGATAAAAGGCGCTTGCTTAATAGATATATTTTTACTTTGTTTAGTGGTGCCATTTGTTGGAAGGCCATTCTTTAGCCTACAATTGCCTTATCAATTATAGAAGTAGAGTATATGATAATCACTTAAGCAATAAAAAGTAGTTATATGGTTGAAAGGTTAGTTTGTAGTTTAGGACTCAAGGTGAAGTTTCCTATTGTACACTTTGATAGAGTACTATTCATCTTATGTAGAATTAATATTCAATGAAAGGACAAGCACATTGACATACAGTACCATTTTGTTCATGGTCATGTATCTAGTGGTGAAGTTCATGTTACTAAAGTAGCTAGCAAAAACAATCTAGCCAACATGATAACGAAGCTAGTGCCTAAGCAGAGGTTCAACATTGCTTAGATTTGGTGTAAATGAGTTGTTTTGATTGATTATCCTTGTGAAGAGTTAAAGAGGATATTTGCAATTTATTTTTTTTCGGGTTGAGGGGCATTTATGACTTGAACTTTTAAAACCAAGGTGGAGATAATCGTAGTTGTGGCTCAAAAGTTACTTTAGACTATGTCTTTTGAGCTCCAGCTCAAGGTTTTTCAAGCCTCAATGCCCAACTTGCAAGAATGATGAAATTGGACTAATTGTTGCTCCTTGGCTCAAAAGAAGTAGAGCCCCAGCGCAAGTTTGAGTTGGGCTCAAACTTGTTTGTTTTTGGGAGTTCTTTATATTATGTTTTTTAGAAGGATTTTGGGTGTACAATTTTGAGAGCACTTTTATTCTTCTTCTCTTCTTTTTAGAGATCCTTTTGTGATATAATTTTTTGACACTTCTAATAATTTAGTGAAATTCCTCTTTTTTTTATTTGTGGATGTAGCTCGATTGGATGAACCACATAAATTTGTGACTCAATTTTTTTTTATGTGTCACTATTTTGAACTTTATTTGTAACAAATACAAATATAGCAATTAACATTCTTTTATTTGGAGTCAACCTAAAAATATGTATTACTCACGCCAACCGATAACTTCAATAGTTACACACTTGTAATTGATACATTTAACTATTTGACTTTTTAAATGTGAGTTATCCAATAATAATCAAGGGGACGAGGGAAGCTCCTGGGAAATATTGTTGATCTTGACTAGAATAAAAATGCTGTTTATATCTCGACCATGTCAACAATTGAGATTGCGTTCAGATTTGCCGAATATTATACTAATTAAAGGTATTAGGTGAGCTAAGAACATGTTCACCTCTATTCCTCATCAATTTGCTTGTCCATCAGGAAATGTGACTGAGTTACATGAATGCCATTTTTTCGGTTATATATAAGTAGAAAAAATTATTTTTCTATAAGACAATTAGAAGCATTTTTCTTATTTTTTTATGTGCTTTTTGTAACTCAAAATTCTTTCAAAAATACTTATAAATTTATATTCATTAAATTAACTGAAATTTGAAAAAACTGGATATTGGCTCAATAATATTAGTTCCATACATGGAATGTGAGATTGTGAATTCAAACCTAACAAACCCCTAACTTATATTTATATAAATAAAAAAAGAATTGAACAAGTCTTATTTAGATAAGAAATTACGATCAATTGGTAATACAACAACCTTAAATATGTGTAGGTACATGTAAATAGTCTAAGTTTTTACTAAATTTTAATATCTTTTACCCAAATTCTCAGTTGAATGTGTCATTTAATTATTTAATCAAATTTAAAGTAAATTTTCATTATTATTAACTTAATTAATTAGTATAATTCACGTTATCTATAATTCAAGTTTTACATGTAAATTAGATGCAATTCTAAGTTTTGTTCCCTCTAGATCTTAAATTACCACACCGCACCAACAGTGTGACAAAATATCTATCTTGGCCCCTAAAACTAAAAATTTCTGGTTCCATCAAGACTATGATGTTAATGAAATATCAAAAATGACCCTTAATTCCTCTGTCAAATAAATTTACACAGGAGACAACAATGACATCATCTTCTCTGAAAAATCCGCGAATATATCATGATTCTACCAAACCTATAAATATTAGAAATACATAAAAAGAGAACCAAACAAGAAAAAGGGAGGAAATTAATATATGTCATTTTTCTCTTTGTGCTACATATATGTGTCCTTTTGTTTTTTTTTTTTCTTTTTCACTGGACTATAAGTCCAAGTCAATGTATCTTGTTCTTGTCCTGTCAGGCGACAGACATTCTTCCATTGGCTTTCTCTTGTTAACAATATTTGGCTGATTTTCTTTCCCCTTTCCTCTCATCAAATGTGGCCTAAGTTTATTCAAATCAGATTGTCGAACTGGCTTAAGGAAGAATTCTTCTGCCCCTTGCTCCAAACAGCTGTTGATTCTTGATGGAACATTCTCAGATGACATTATTACAACTGGGATGTCCTTTAGTGATCTTGATTCCTGAAAAAATTAACATAAAAAATTAAAACTGTTTAATTATACTGGACTTGCGAATACAATTTGGCTGTTGGAGGTACCAAGAAAAGGGCCTCAAGATTGTTACCTTAATCTTTCTAAGAAGATCGTAGCCGGTAATTCCTGGCATGCAGTAATCTGTGATAATCAAATTTACTTCCACTTCCTGCAGATCATAATACAATACATTAAGGTTAAAATGTTTGATTTCATTAATATAGGACTTATGGAATTAATCATAAATGTTTGGAAAAAGTAAGGTTAGAGATAATAGAATATAATGCATACATGATGATTCTTCGTGGTGGAAACTGAATTTGAATCTGTATTGTTTACGTTGTCATCATCTAGTAACCCTAAATACTCCAGAGCCTTCACTCCAGAATCCACTGCAGTGACTGCCAAATGCAGATATATTAACATATATAATGATCAATTAAAATACTATTGATTAATCAAGATAATGTCAAAATAATGTACCTTGATAAGAAGAAGTCTTGAGAAGTCTCTCGATCAACTTTCTATCAATGAGGCTATCATCGACTGCTAGTACATGGAACTGCATCGTTTCTGTGGCTATTGATCCAGTGCTCATTGTCTTCCTCGTCTGTAGGACAACTTGGTACTTAGGAGAAAACTGAGATGTAAAAATGAGTTCAAAGGGAAAGAATTTCAGTTGAGGTATTGAGACAAGAATTGAGGGGGAGGTGGACCGGTATATATGAGGAGGGTTCAATTTTGATTTGAGTGTTTGAATATTTGAGGAGATACCAAAAGATTTGGACAGTTTGGAAAGAATAGAGATCCCACCAGATATCATTACAGAATCTTCAGGATTTCCTAACTTGATTTTCTAATTGCAGAAGAAGCAATGAACTTTCTTGGATTAACATAATTTTTTTAACGTACAATGGCTCTTATATATTTAAAAAAATAGAAAAAATATTGATTCTTTGGCTCTTTGACAAGGCTAAGGCTACTATAGTGTTTGCCCCTTGACCTTTTGGTTAAGTATATTATTATGTAGCATGCTTAAAGTGTCCCTCCCCATGCACATGGCAACTAATTTTGACTCTTTTCTTTTCATAATAATAATAATGGAATCACTATAAAATTCTACAAGAAAGTTGAAAAGGTATAATTTTTTTGGAATTATATTATTCTTTTTAAAAAGACTAATCAAAAGTTGGCCATTATATTATTATTTTAATTAAGAAAATAATTTTGGAAAGAAAATTTTTTATTCTAAGAAATTGTCCAATTTTGCTATGTCTCAGACAAATATATATATATATATATATATACATGAACAATAAATTTTGATGGAGAGTAAATCTTATTTTATTTGTCTGTTATCTTAAATTATTAATATTAACCCTATGTTTGGGTCTTGAATTTTAAAGTGGAAAATGCGATGAAAAATTATTTTCATGTTTCGAATGATGTAACTATGTACTTTAGTATGTGCACATTTGTATTTTTCTTCTCTTTTTTCTCACTATTTTCCTTGATCCAAACACAGTCTAAATAATTATTTTTTTTTGGGGGGGAGGGGGGTGGTGTTGTTTAAATTGTTTGAATTCATTTTAAAGTATGAACGATAAGTGGTTGGTCATGCTACAACATATATTGAGTTTATCACTAATAATTATTACAAAGGCTCCCATCATTTATAAGAGGGGTAAAATTGGCAATTGAATCTTCTTGGTATTTAATTTTTAAAATCCATATTAGGAAGGAAAATAATTAATCTCAAGATACAATGTTGGTAAAGATACAAGATTATCATATAAATTTCGTAATAAGTGAAAAAAAAATCAGTTTTGAAAATTCAAAATCAAAGTGTATTTGATAAATAATTTCTTTCCAAAACAAGAGGATGATTATATGTAATATTACTCCTATTTTATTTGTCCATATATTTGAAGAACATGCCACATGCAATTACCCCCAAAAGAAAATATTACTCTTGTTTTATCATGTCCGTATATTTGAAAATCATGCCACATGCAATTACCTCAAAATATATTCCAAAAATATCGTGAATATGATTTTAAAAATCTTATAACATAACTAGCTTCAAATAGTCAAATCAAAATCGTATATTAGTGGAAAAAATTGAAAAAAACAAAGAACTAATTTATATAATACACAAATTCTCAAGGTCAAGTCCACATTCTTTGGATTCAAAGGCCCCATTAGCGACCTTAAAGGCTAATTTCACGGTGCCGACATAATTAAAGATATCCCAAGTTATTATTTTATATTCACTTTATATGTGTGTGCGCGCGCAAAATAATAGTGTGCCAATAATGTAAGAAATATTTTCATTCGCAGCAAGTCAAAGAACAATTCCATCTTCGATTGGCATTCCAATTAAGAATAGGTAAAAACATTTTTCCAATCTTGAATTCTATTGAGATAAATAGTAAATGTAGAACTCTTTATTTTTCACTTACTAACGATCAAAGAAACTTATACGTATTAATATAAGAGAGATTTATAAAATATTCATTTCATTCTCTTACTTTTTATATATCAAGTTATTTAAAAAATCACAAATATATATATATATATATATATGTAAGATCAAAATGATTCTAGGAAAATATATTTTCTTTTTGCTGTCATATATAGACAAAGCTTTTCTTTTTCTTATTCATTGTCATTTTATTACATTATACTTGAAAATAAATAAATATCAAGCAGGTGTAAATTTCACTAGATTAGGGATGCATTAAGAAGAGTTTGAGAACAAATCTCAAATTCAAGTTCCAACTCGAAACATATAATTAAGTTTGATTTTTGGCTCAAATTTGACCAGCTAACTTGAATTTTTCAACTAAATTTTAAACTATAATGAGTTTAAATTTGTGCTTGACCTGAAATTTTAACGTAATAAAATAGTAAATAGAATTAAAAACCAAACTTATGAATAACAACATTCACTAATTCTTTCTTTATGGCTGCGTTTGATTTATGCTATTAATAATATAATGTAATCTTGGTCCGTCAAAAATTAATTGAGATTACCATAATATATGCTAGTATAATTTTATGTTTGATATTATAAATTACATTTGACACTACAATATATTTAAATTTTTATCTTATGTTTGATATAGCAATTGATATTTATATTATTTTCAATTTTCAATTATGCCCCCATATCCAATGACTTGCTTAATATATAAGATTCACCCTATTGATTAGATATTGACGGAAAAGTTGATCTTATCTCAAACATGTGCCTATTCCGTACATTTCTGGCAAGTCATCCTCTATTTGATAACTTCTAAACAAAACTATCTTGTGGAAAAATATATGGATCGATAGTAAAGATCAAAAATATATGAAGCTAAAAATATATGAAGAAGCTAACAATATTATGAAGAAGGTTGAAGATGGTTAGGGAGAATGCATTTGTTTACCTTTAGTCAAAGTGCTTGTTGAATTTGCATGGATTATGGTTTTTGAATTTGGGAACAATAGTGTTCGAATTGAAATAAAAAAATGCGTGCGAAAATGTGGGTGATGTAATATTGGGCAAATTGATAATTTATCTATTGACCGGTGAGGAGATAATGGTTTTATTGTGTATGTTTTGAGCATAGACACATCATAGATGTACGCATTGGCGCTAGAGTTGGTAATGTTTGTGCACATTCGTACAAAACATGATTGTTGGGTCGCCAAAAAGTGCATACTTTGTTAATAAGAAAAGAATTGCATAGACGTAATATGGAATATGGAATATGTACCAAAATATTAATGTGGTATATGCATTTTACACACACATATGGACCAATATATGCAAGAAAATCACTTAGGCATTGATGCTTTAAATAGACACCAAAATTAGCAACCTTCAAATTTTAAATCTAAATTAATTTTGGAAGTTTCCTAATAATTTTATTTTGCAATTTGAAGGATACATTGGTCATGTTAATTGACTTGAAAAGATTACAAATCTCTTCTTCGACCTCAAAATTTGAATATACCCTAATTTTCACTATAGTACAGGCTCAGCGTAAGCTCAGAGCGCATATCAAACAATAGATTTATCCAATATTGAAACACCTATTAGACGTTATTAACTGAAATCAAATGTGAAGTTTGCAAGATTAGAATATAAATACAAACAACTTAAAGTAAAGAGTGGGCACCACTCGATTGTTTACACCTCCTCATTATATATTTAAAATTGAAATATTTCTTAACAAGAATAACATAAATGAACCTAGATCTCGTACATTTGGTTTCATTGTCACAATTCATTTTCATTTTCACATGAAAATGCATAATAAAAAGTTAGTTAGAAAAAATAAATTTGAAAATGAGTTATATTTGAATGTGTTGTTTAAAATTATAAGTTTATATATGTGTAAAAATGAGAAATATTTGGATGTTTGGAGTTTTTGTATTAAAAGTTGTATAAATTTTGAATTTAAATTAATAATGTGATATGTGATTGTTTGAAAAAATAATATTATAATTTGAATGGTGTATGAAAAGTATTGAGAAGATAAAAAATAATTAAAATAATGATAAATGTTGAAAAAAGGGATGAATATGGGGAGAGAATATAATAAAAAAATATTTTGAAAAAAAAAAATATTTGAAACAATTGTGTAGATACTAATAGTTTTCTGTTTCAATTTTCAGATGAAAATAAAAATTGGCTCTAAGAACGAAACCAAACGGCCCCTTAGGCTCATTTGTTTTCATCCTCAAACTCCAATTACACATTTTTCTACTATTTAAAAATAAAAATAAATCACTTTATATATATATTCACATAACATAATTTTATTTTTATTTTCAAAACACATTTTTCAATAATCTATTTAATTTTTCTCAATAACTTATATATTTTCTCTCTCTCTCTCTCTCTCTCTATTACCATTATTACTATATCTCTCTATTTACAACCTATTAAACGTAATATAATTATTACTTTTCTAATAATTTATTCAAATACAAACTCATGTTTAATTCGTTTTCATTAATTCACTCTTCAAATTTTGAAAATAATAAGAAATAAAAAATGAAAATAAAAATAAAACCAAATGGCCCTTAATTTTTTTTACTCAAAAGTAAATATGAACTCTGACACATTATTTAAATCATTTGTGTTTAAAGCATCAACATCGTACTAAAATTTTCTGTACGTCAAACTTTACAAAAATTATAACCTACGATATATACGGTGTGGCCCGTCGGTGCAACCATCCCTCTTTTTCTATCCTTTTATATATATATATATATATATATAACAGAAAGAAACATGAAACTTCTTACCCGTTTGGGCCAACGATCATATTATAGTAAACTTATTACTATTGGATGCCAAATATTAATATTATAGTTGATCGTTGATCGTGTTGTCAGCTCATGACAACACGATCAACTACTAATTTTCCCTTAATTGCTCGTAAATTATTATTATATATCTATTACTTATAACAAATGCATATATATAATAATTACATGATTATTTATCCACAACTTAATTAAATTTATCGAAGTGATTGAGGCGAGAATTTAATGTGTTGCTTAAATGCAGTGTAAGCAGTTGGGTATGACGAGTTCATGATAAAAATTTAATTGATGTGTGTATATGGGTTAATAAAAAGTTAAATCTTAATTGCATTATTATTATTATTATTATTATTATTATTATTATTTAATAATTTGACTTAGTCAAGTTTAATTTATTTAGCAGTTAAGTAGATAAATTAATAATTTTAATTATGTTTCATCACAACTCATCATTGCAACTTAGATATATGATAATAAGTAGAAAATTTGAAGAACTTACCTTTCGAAATTTCAGTAAATAATACTAAAAAGCAAAATTCGAATACATAAATGAAAAAGGAGCAAGTTAGTGTTATTAACAATAACTGTAAGTACAAATATTCGAAAAACAAAGTATGATAAATGAAAATAAGATATAGCATTATGTGTGATAGATGTGAATACCTAAATGTGCGTACATGGTGGTTAGGTTGAAGGAGAAACTGATTTTGATTATTTAATTCATCAGTATTTTATTTCAAATTCAATATTAATTATAGAACTTTTATTAATGTGAAAAAAATTAAAAATTAATGATTTTAAATGAATTGATTAAGTTTTACATGAATCATTTTCTTTCTATTTATAGATATGTATGTTGAGAGTAAGTCAGGTTCAAACTCCTAACCTTGCACTTTATATTTTAGATTAATGTTATTGGACCATTGGTCACTTAACAGTTTTTATAAGAAAGATTGAATTAAATGCCCCTAATTTTTTTTGTAACATTGCAATTTTTTTTTCTTTTTTTTACTTTGTGATGTTGCACATAAATGGGTTTGCATCCTTTCCATTAATTAGCAAGGTTTGAGATTTTTTTCTTTGGGACGCAATGAAAAAATAAATAAATTTAGTTCTCAGGTTTTCGCATTTTTTGTGCCCAATATTTTCTTGGGTCTTGTTATTATAATTTATTTCTTAATAGATACATGCCCATTAAGGTTTCTTACTTGTTTTTTTGGGGTGGGGGGTAGGTTTAATCAATTTGGGCTCTCAATTTTTTTAATTATTATTATTATTTTTAATTCATTGAGTTTTTTAATTTTTATTTTTAAATCTCCTTACTCTTTTATCTTTTTAAGCTTAATTCGGGTTTACTATTGGTGTTTGATCGAATTGGAGAAGTGAATTATTGAGATTCACGTGGAAGCAATCAAATTTAAGATTTGAAATTGAAACAATGTATGAACACTTGACTTGACTAGCGCACTCTTATCCAAGAAGATTTGAATGCATAAATTAAAATCAAAGTATTTGTTGGTTTTGACACAAAGGGCATCCACTTGCAACACTAAAATTGTCCTTTTCTCTTTTTTGACCCTCGTCTTTGGTTAAATGTGAGTTGGTGCCTGCAGCGAGACAACATGATTCAAATCCGCCTGATTTTATTCCCAAATGGTAATGGTAATGTCTAAACATGAATATTAATTAATTAATTAATTAATTAAATCCTTTAATTGTCAGAACACCAATAAGACGCGGGGAACAAAGATTAATTAAATCTTTTAAATGGACGTCCACTCACCACCACAACTACCGCGATAAAAAGTGAGAAATTTTTACTAAAGGGAATAATGGATATTTTGATGTATACAAAAAGATATATCAAAATTTGAAAGTGATGGGAATTTTAATTTTGACTCGAGTTTATCTATGAAAATTTGAAATTATGGACTAGTAAGATGGATAATGAATACGTTGATCCAACATTTCTACTCGTTTCTTCTTCATCCATAGAGCCACAGTACACTACACTTAAATATAATACTAAGAAGGAAAAAAAGTTACAATATAATATTATCACTAATAATATAAATTAGATTTAATAATCTTTATTTTATTTTATGATACTTTTGAAGTGATAATAATTTTTGTTTTGTCAAAATATTGATTAGCAATGGCAAAAACAAATGTTTTATATTGTCACAATTGATTATTACTTATACACTTATGTGATAATTTAGTAGCAATAAGAATTATCACTATAATTTATAATAATATTTTCATTATCATTGTAGATGTATTAATAACTGTTACTAATGACAATTTAAATACCATTCTTAGTATTCTTAAGCTTGTAAAAAATTATTATGCTGAAATATCAAAATTTTAGTTCTAATTTAATAGGTATAATTAGTGACAATTTTTGTATCAT
This sequence comes from Jacaranda copaia, assembly GCA_014898725.1. Classification (NCBI taxonomy): domain Eukaryota; kingdom Viridiplantae; phylum Streptophyta; class Magnoliopsida; order Lamiales; family Bignoniaceae; genus Jacaranda; species Jacaranda copaia. The sequence goes on from JACGDI010005299.1 coordinate 273,225, forward strand.
CAATCATTATTCTATCATTAGTTTTTCTTTTTCTTCTAGTGATGAACTTTTATTGTTGAAAAATTCCACGTATGATATTCAAATAAATTTTTATGTTTTAATTTACCTTATGTTATTATGGTAATCATTATTGTACTTCTATTATTATTATTATTATTATTATTATTATTATTACCGTTCATGATAATTACTATTGCCATTATAGCTTATCAATCACTACTAGGTACACTTCCAAACATGTCCAAGAACTATACTAAATTGATGAAATTATTAATTATTATAAGCACGTTATGCTAACTTTAAATCTGTTCGCAGATTGCCCTCTGGCCTTTGGATAATACTGTACTTTCTTAGTACAAGTTGAGATTCAGGTGGGCGACGACCAATAGAATCTCTAGGTGAATTAAAAAAATATAAAATAAAAAAAGAGTTGGAATTGCACAATACTGTACGAGGATTTGATCATGCAAAATCAGAGAAAGGGCACTCTTTTGCACGAAGATTTGGATTCAGAAAATGAAAAGTATTTCTGGGCCCCTTTGGTTTTATTTTCATTCTATTTTTCATTTTTATTATTTTCAAAATTTAAAAAAAATAATTAGTGAAAATAAGTTAAAAATAAATTTATATTTGAATAAAATATTGAAAAAATAATAATTATATTGAGTTTAGTAGATTAGAGAGAGAGACAGAGAGAGAGGTTATTAGAAAAAAATATATAAATTATTGAAAAATGTATTTGGATAATGAATATAAAAAATAATGTTAGGTGAAAAACTCACATAACTATAGGTTGAATTGGACTTTAGAATTTGAAAAATAGGTTCAAGTCGTACATTAGATGAATTTTATTAGGTTTAGGTTCAAAAAAATTTAATAAAAAATTTAATAAAATAAACATATAATTTAATAAATTATGTAATTATATTTTAAATTTTACATCAAATAAGTCGCAAAAATTATATTTATAATATATTTTTTTAAATTATTTTTAATTTTTGAATAAGTGAAATAAATAATAAAGTCATTTTTTTTTGTTATTGGATTCACTTTCAATTCAATCCAACTTACTTTCAAATCAGCTCATTCAATTCACCTACCTAAACTTACATGGAGACCATTTTATTTTAAATCCAAATCCATTTAAACCTAAATCAAATTCAACTTGATCATCCATTTGCCACCCTTACATGCAATCAATCAAACAACTACCAAAAAAATTTTAAAATTTTGAAAATCAAAAAACAAAGAAGAAAAAGAAGAAAATGATGATGATAAAACATACATCTTTAAAGAGATTTAGATCAAAAACCATGAAGTCTTAAACTGTAGCGCCCCAATCAAGAGGTGCTTGCTCCCATCAAGGTGCTAGTCAAATCTATCCCATAAGCTCTCTGAATAAGAGAAAACACATCTTTCAAAATTTAAAAAAATATTTAATTTCTACAAGTGACATCTATCAATAGTTTAACTTGTCACCAAAGTATCATAGACCATACTTAATATTTTCAAACCTACCTATCATATCCACATCAATAACTCATTAGGCTACAATCCACATATCCATATATACATTAGGCTTATTACCTCACATGTCTGGTAGTTAAGTCTATCTTCGTCGCTCCTTTTTATCCAGGTAAAGAATGAAAGCAAATAATACAAACAATGTAAGTCCAAATGACTTAGCGAGTTATTAACGCAGGAGCAACACAAGTACACAGAGTGATAACAATTTCATTAGTACTAAATCAATAGACAATGAAGCACATTGTAACTAATAACAAATCAATAACAATTTAGTAAAACAAGTTGCTAGTGATTCTCTTACCTTATCCCTTCATTTTCACAAACACGAAAATTCTTATTCCTTCATTTCTGAGTGATCAGCTTGGACAATTAACTAAATAGTAAGCATGGCTTGCTACATGCCTTATCCCCTCATAGACAGCTTCCTCTAGTTGGTTATGCGGCCAAATTATCATTAATGAGGTATCAGCTAGAGACTAGTCACTATCCATCCGTTCTACTCGACCATCTCTCAAAACTGATCCCAAGGCCCACCCTTGAGGGCATTCAATAATCAGTATAGTGTAAGCATCCAATAGCATTTCACTTAACACATTAATTCGCCATGATAACAGTAATTAGTTAATCAATATTAGACTCATTTCCATGTAATAGGTATGGTGATAATAGAAAATTACATCTCGAAATCCTTTTTTAGTTTTCCTAACACAATCATTAATTTCAGGTAAAATGGCATAAATCACGATCAACCATAAACCATGATTACTGAAAAAGGGCAATGTGTGGTAGGATTTCTCAAACAATTTACTTTTTCAAAACTTTTGAAAATTTGACATTTGGTTCTAAAATTCAACAGCTTAATATGGATAAGAATTCAAATAAAAATGGTTCAAGAACTATTAACAAAGAAGAGAAGTTCAAATAGGCTGTCAAGTAGTTTACTTTCCAAAAACTTATATAAACATGATAGCTAGTTCAGGGGTTCAACAACTCACAATGGGTAAGAAATTCAAATAAGAATAGCTCAAGAACCACAAACGAAGAAGAAGAAAAGTCCAAAAGACTACTAAGAGCAATACAAGGATCAAAGGTCAAGATTGTATAAATGAACAACAATTTCTAGTAAAGAAATGGTCAAATAGAAATGATATATTTACTATTATGTATGCATAAGATAAGAAATCACATTAAGTAAGATTGAGAATTTGGATAATAACGGCTCAAGAATTATAGGTAAGCGTAACTACTCAGACTGTTAGATTCAACACACGAGCCGAAGAACAGCATAGAATGAACAACAGTAATTATTGAACCTCATCAAAAATAGAATTACACAACAAAAGGATAATAACAAATATATATGTTCTTTCCCCAGCAAAGAAAACTAATACAAACTCACCTAGTGATACTAGGTAGTGGAGCTCTTCTCAATGAGCTTGATAATTCGTCCCCTTGCGACCTTGTAACCTTAAAATATCATAGAAGAAAGATGTAAAATAATATTGACTTAATTTCCTAAAGTATGCTTAATACGTTGATAACTTATTTCTTTTTCATAATTTTATTAGTCATAAAATTGAGTTTCAAAATATTCAAGTACATTGGGCTCTTTGACCGTTGTTCTCATTTCTATTTTCAATCAATTTAATCTTTACTCTGCTAGATTAAATGCTTACATAATAAATTCTAAATCAAATATCATTTTTAAGTTCCCCTATTTAGGAATAATCTGTTTACCTAGATTTTGTTCATAGACCCAATTCTTATAATCCATTTGATTGGATAGTTAATTTAACCTATTATCTTTAAATTATCATATTGATTTGTGACTTGATCTATTCAAACTAAACTTTCATGCACAAGTTCCATTTTAGTAAGCTTATAAATCATCAAACTGATTCCAAAATTTGATCCCTTTAGTTTAATAGTTACAAGGTGAGATCTTCTAATTCTAGGTTAACTAATTTTTGACTTAATGAATATAAGGGCATAGTCTTTTATATTGCTATTTGGGAAGTTCAAATTTGGAAATCAAACCTTTTTACATAGATATTTTGAACCTCTAGCTTGATAGCTTCAAAACCAAATTATAAAATTACTACGTCAAATTTTAATCTAGGTCCATCACTTTAAATCCTACTCTCTCAGTACGATCCAATTAAAATTTAGAAAATGAATTGAATAAAATTCAATTAAAGACTTTTACCCAAGTTGGGCTAAGTCAAGGCCCGAATTGGCGCTTGAAAATAGTTTGATTAAGTGCAGCATCTGTTCCTAAGCTCTTCACTAGAACACTACTGCCACCACCTCCAGAGATAGGCGTTGACCACACCATCTGATGCGCCATGCCACCCGGAGCAAAACCCACAATTCAATTTCAATAATTTCCACCCTTTAGGTTGTCAATTAGCCACTTAAACATCTATAAAACCCTCCCCTACCATTGTGCCACCACTAAAATTCCTATCACACTGTTGGCGTTTTCCTTAAATTGGCACCACTTAAAGTTTGCCAAAATATTTCGATCAAAACCCTTCAATATCTATCTCAATTCTACCATTAGAAGTGGCAGAACCTTTACAATTACCACTCGTGAATTTTTGCCCTACTTCTTTGGGTGATTCCTTGGCGGTTTTCGTAGTTAGTTGGTATGAAGGTGTTCCTTACGATGAGACGTATCTAGTAGTGGTGTTAGTTTCAAGTTTTCTATTGGCTTTTCAAGCATTGGTGATTGAGGGTGATGTTGGGTTAACTTTTGAGCATATGAAGAAAATGTAGGCTGATATCATATATATAAAGTCATCTTTTAGAATTCACAATTTCACCCCAAAATATTTAAATTGTCTTCAATTAAGCCCGTCAATACTTTATCCACCTTCAATTTGACCCTGACTTCTAATTGAGTCCTCTAGTTTCTATTTTTTGCTCATTGACCTTAGACATTATTAATCATATGCAATTGAGTCCAACGTATTTTATTTTAAAGCCCTTAAACTTTTGATCTTCTCTCATTGACCCTTAATATTTCTAATTTGGTATAATTGGTCCTAAATTTAATTAACATTCAGCCCTTTGATCTTTAGTGTTTACACTCAGATCTTAATTGATTTAATTAACAAGTTGACTATGATTTAATTCTTTTATTCAAAAGGTATTTCGTCAAAATTGAAACTTAAATTTCTCTTATTTTAATTTTATGATATTCAAAATATGGGGCATTACGTAAACCATCAACTTTCACCATAGAACTAGATCATAATACGTCTAAGATTGCCACTTTAGCTTATCGCAATCTAGCTAATTTAGAGTGGGAGCACAACTCTAAGGCAACTTAAAATTTCTTAATTCGCGGCTTAACCTTCACCAATTTTTTTTGGCATTTCAAAATAATTTAAATCTTTTGCAAAAATCTGTTTTAGTTACTAACTAGAATTTGTAAATACCAATTCAACTACCAATCAGACTAGTGAAAGATAAAGTGATAAAACAGTAGTAAATGGACACTGGTATTTAAAAAAGTTTAGCCAGCCTACTTCTCTACCTCAGTTTTTACTTAGAATTTTGAACCTGTCAAATTAATTAATATATAAAAATATTTTTATGATAGTAAGAAAAGTAAAAAGATTAGAAACACCTTAGCAAGGTGAAAAAATAGCTCTTCACAAGAAGCTAAATCAGAATCCCAAATGGAATAAAGCAGATTCTAGAATATTGTGAAATTAGCTGCTTGTGAATAGGCTTGAGGGAACTTCTGCTATATTCTCTTGTACAACCTCTATGGATTAATACATGAGTTGCTATCATTATATATGGCAAACTCTAGTCTTTTCTTTCAGACCGAAACTAAGAATGCAGCAAGAGATTCCAGACAGTATTGCCCTACTGGTTTCTTCACCTAAAGGTTCTTAAAGGAACCAAGTACTAATTTGTTCTCTTCATGGGATCTCTTGAGAGTAGGTACAACTCTCATCCCTCTTTAGTATTAGGTCCTTCAAAACACAAATCATCTTGTCCTCATGTCTACAAGGTTCGTCAAAGGCAAGCTCCACTTGACCTTTTGTACCATAAGGTCCCTCGAAAATACATGTAAAGCAGTGAATTAACAATACTTAAGCACAAAACTAGTATGAGAGGATCACATAACTCCTTAAGATACTTAACAAAGTTCTTTCCCAACTTAGTGATTCTCACTTTACAATGCTGCATAATTTCACTTTTATATGCTTATGTCCAATTGCTATAAGTTCTTTTTAAGATAAGTGTCCATTGGAATTAAATAAGGAAACAAGATATTCTAGTAAACACATACTAGTTCCTTAAATAGCAGATATATCAATGATTTTAGCATGATATGATTTTTTTCGTAAGTTATAGAGATGTGAATCAAACTAGAATCTTCATAAGATCTTTTAATTATGAAAAGTGAATTCCCGTATGTAAATAAATTCTAGTAGATAATACATAAATAGATTTTAGCAGATAATATGAAAAGATATTCATGCTTTCAGCACATAATTCTAGGAATGTGATTTTGTTATAAACAAACAACATAAATCATCAAGGGGTTAACAATATCCCCCTTTTGGATGAATACAATGGAAGGATATCACCTAAACTTCGCCTATCTATGTGCTTAGTTCTGCCAATTTGTGCTCCCCCTATCTAACTCAAGAAACTATAGAAATGGAAAGTACTAGTAGATACTAGATAATTGATTAATAATAGGCATAGTCATCAAAAACTAATCATCCAAAATAATAAGTTTGCAGGCCCATAAAAATTTTCATCATCCAAGTAGATAAAATTTTGAAAATACATTCCAGCAGTTTGGAAAAGTCCCAACAAACAAAAGAAGCTTCAAAGTTCCAAAAACGTTTTCAAATTTTCACTTCTCTTCCTCTTCAACATCAAAAAGAGCCTAAGAAGCATCTAGATAAGTTCTAACTTTCTCCTTCATAATAACTCTAGCAAAAGTGCAACTAGAGTTGTGAAGAAAACGCTCAAGTTTGTAATCCATGGAATCAATAAAAGTTTCCAGATGCCTTATGAGAGTCTCCATAACTTTACTGAGGTCATTTATCTTAGCTTCAAGTCCAACATCACCTTACCGACTTTTTCTTGAGCTCTTTTTGGTGTTTTAATAAGAGTGGGACGAATAGGACTGAATTCTTTAGATTCCAAGCTAATTGATACTGGAATTTTGGTTTTTTAGGGATAAAGCTTGATACTTCTAAGGGTTCTACCAACACCCCTAAACCATCCATTATCCTCAATATACTGAATTCTTATTTTCCTAAAGCTAGCAAGATCCAATACACGTGCACCCTTGATCCAAGCTTCAAGTAGAAACACTTCTTCGCTTTTAAAGATATGTGAGAGAAGCATAGAATAAGGAAAATTTTTGGCTTGATAAGAGAAAGAATAAACCATATATTTTAGAATGACAAAGCTATGATTAACTAGTTCTTGTTTGATAGCTTTAGCCATAAGATAAAGGTTCATGGAATTCAAATTAGTGGTATGCCCACCACTTGAAATTGGAGTAGAAAAATAGAACAACTATGCAGTTTGTGGAGCAAAATATGTTCAATTTTCATTTTATTCAAACTAACACCACCTAAAAAAGAATATTATTTTCATTCCCAAAAAAATTGACAAATTTTATCATAGGAAACATCAAAATCAGACAAATCACCAAAGTTAAAAAATTTTGTACCATTATTTGGAATATCAAATAGAAAGTTCAACTTTGAAAAAGATAACACAATCCTTTTGTCAAAGACATAAGATTCCATAGAGATATCAGATTCATTAAAGGTGAAATTTGAGTAGAATAGCTTAACTAAGTGGGGATATGAGTTCATCAATTCTCATTAAATTATCCCATCTCAAACCATAAACCCAGTTAATTGCATCGGATTTTAGCAATAAATCAAATTTGGTTGCCCTACCATGATTAAGATTGCGAGCAGAAACTTTTCATCAAAACATTTTTGAGCTTCAAAAGAGTGGAATTTAAAGAGGGTGGAAGCTTACTGAAATTCTATTCCTTGACATCTTTAGGACAAATAGGAATTGGAGTAAAAGGGCCAGAGACATCTTCTTTAGAACTAGCATGTCTTTCAGGACTACCCATGGGAATATCCTTATTGCCTGGTTCTTTACTACCAAGATGGATTAGTTTGTCAAAAGAGAATGACTAATCTTCATCAACACTAGCGTCATGTACCATTTTAATAACATATGAGCATCAGAAATCTAAATAGGAATGGGTTTAGAATGAGATGATGAGTGTCTTTTTTTTTGGAAGAAGAAGCTCCAACATCTAATTTCGCTAAGTGCTTAAGCATGGTGATTTTTTGCCTAAAAGAGAATAGGGTTCTTTGACAGAGATAAAGAAGGGTGTTTTTTTTTCTATGAATGGGAGGAAGAAATGGCAAGTCAAGAGAAAATGAGTTCTTTGAAAAGCGAAAAAAACCCTGAATTAAATGGCTAATCTTTTAGGCATGCAAAAATGAGTATTGAAAATGGAGGATATGCAGTTAATATAAGTGCATAACAGCTACGATGTTTAAATAAGTCAACAAATCCTACTAAAATTAGATTTTGATTTGATTCCTAATTTTTCTCTAATGCACACAAATTTTGTTTTTCTTCCAAATCTTTGATAAAAATATTTGCAAGTTGTAGGAACAAAATCAATTAATATATGGCCTTTATTTAGATAGTTATGCAAGAAATGATATTTAATGTCAATGTGTGTTTTGCATGAATGCAAGATTGGATTTTTAGGGATGTTAATAGCACTGGAGCTATAACATAAAATGGGCACACAAGGCACATCAATACCAACATCATACAAAATGCACTTCATCCATAGTACCTAGGTGCAACAATTGCCTAAGGCTATGTATTTTGCCTCGATTGTGGATAATGCAACTATGCTTTACTTTTATTGCACCATGAAACCATACAATTTTTCAGTAGTTGACAACCACCACTGGTACTTTTCTTGTCTATCTTGCAACCAACATAATCCACATTAGAATTATTTATGAAATTAAAGGATTGGAATGTGGATACCATAAGCCATAGTTGGATGTTCCCTTAAGATATCTTAATATTCTTTTAATAGATTGAAATGGGATTCCTTTGGATCATATTCGAATCAAGCACATGAGAATATTTGGATGGCTTGCATTTAAATAAAGTAAACTACTAATCATACCTTTGTAGACTTTCTAGTCTATACTCTCACCATCCTCATCAAGTTCTACTATGGTATTTATGCTTATGGGAGTGGTTGCAAGGTTACGTTCACTTATTCCGAACTTCTTTAAAAGCTTCATTGTATATTTTTCTTGTGAAATTAATGTCCCTTTTTGAGTTTTCTTCACTTAAAGTCCCAAGAAAAAATTCAAGTCTCCTATTAAGCTTATCTCGAATTCCTGTTTTATTTTCTTAGCAAACTATGGACAAAGTAAATCATTAGTAGCACCAAAAATAATGTCATCAATGTAGACTTGAACAATAAGAGAACCATTTTCTTGGTGCTTGGTGAACAATGTAATATATAAGATTCCAATGGAAATGCCATTGTTTATAAGAAAATTACTTAATCGGTCATACTAAGCCTTAGGGCTTGTTTTAGTCTATATAAAGCCTTTATCAATTTGAAAACATGATGAGGAAAGTTTTTATTTTTAAAACTAGGAGGTTACTTAACATAAACTTCTTATTTTATAAATCTATTTAGAAAAACACTTTTTACATCCATTTAATATAGCATAATGTTTTTATGAGATGCGAAGGTAAGAAGAATTTTAATAGATTCTAACCTTGCAACTAGAGAAAATGTTTCATTGTAGTCAATGCCCTCTTACTGACTGCAACCTTGTGCTACTAGACTGGCTTTACTCATAGTAACTCTACCAGTTTCTTCTAGCTTATGTCTGAACACCCACTTTGTACCAATCATTAGATGGTCTAATGGTATTCTACCAAGTTCCAAATTTCATTCTTTTCAAACTGTTCTAATTCTTCCTTCATTGCTTCAATCTAGAATGTATTTTTCAATCCCTCTTTGAGATTTTTAGATTCAATTGTTGAAATGAGAGCATAGTTGGATTTATCTAGTGAAACTTGTTTGACTTTAGATCTGGTAGTTATTCTCGCACGAGGATCTGCAATGATTTTGTCGGTAGGGTGATTGGAAGCATGCTTAAACTTTTTGGTTCTTTGTTCACCCTTATCTACTAATTCACTGGAAACAGGTTCATCAATGGGATTTATTTTTTAAAATGATTCTAGTTCCTCTTGATTTGTTATTGATAGCTCAGGATCCAAAATCTTGATTGGTTCTTTGAATCCTGCAATTTCTTTGCTCAAGGTTTCCTTGCCATAAAATGGGTTAGTTTCATCAAACATAACTTGCGTGGATTCTTCAACCATTCTTTTCCTCTTACTAAATACACGATAAGCTTTACTATGCATTGAGTAACCAACAAAGACAGCTTCATCAACTTTGGAATCAAACTTTAACAAATAATTTTTATCATTTAGAATGTAATATTTGCAGCCAAAGACGCAAAAATAAGAAATATTTAGAACATTATCGTACCATAGTTCATATGTGGTTTTTCCCAAAAGTGGTCTTAAGAAAACACAATTTGACACATAACAAGTCATATTCATGGCTTCACCCCAAAAGGATTTTGGAAGATCGTATTCATTAAACATAGTTCTAGCAACTTCTTGCAAAATCTGATTTTTCCTTTCAACTATCCCATTTTGTTAGAGAGTCTTAGAAGCGGAAAAATCATGAACGTAACTATGTTCTTTACAAAACAAATTAAATTTTATTTCATCAAACTCAGTTCCAAGCTCACTTTGAATTTTATTAATGAAATAACCCTTTTCATTTTGAAGCATTTTAGTGAGTGGAATGAAAGTATTTAGAGCATTATTTTTATGAGCAAGGAATAGAACCCACATAAAATTAGTATAATCATCTACAATGATAAACACATATCTTTTACCTCCAAGGGAAACAATTTTCATAAGTCTGAATAGGTCAAGATGTAGAAGTTCTAGTGGCCTGAAAATTGTGACCTCACTCTTTGGTTTGAAAAATGTTCGGATTTGCTTCCCCTTTTGACATGCATCGCATATTTTGTTCTTGGAGAAGTTTAACTTAGGTACCCTTTTGACAAGATTTTTCTTTATGAGATAAGATATAAGTTCTATGTTTACGTAGCCCATTCTCCTATGCCATTTCCAGCATTCTTCATCTGAAACAGTTTAACACTCCATATTTTGATAGATTAAATCATCAATGGTTGTAAAATAAACATTTCCATTGTTAGTAGCAATAAAAAACAATTTCTCATTTTACTTGATAACACAGTGAGAAGGATGGAATTTAACCTTAGAACCTTCATCACATAGTGACTGTTGCTAAGCAAGTTATGCTTAAAGCCCTCAATAATCCATACATTATTAATAGAAGTACTAGTCTGCTTATCAATGGTACCTTTACCTATTTTGCATCCTTATGCATTATCTGCATAAAGAACATTTCTTGCAAAATAAGTTAAGAAACACGGATGCATCCCCCGTCATAAGCCTGGAATATCTGCTGTCCAAGTACCACTTCTATTTCTCAAAATGTTCCTTGGCATGAACCTATAAGAAATTAGTTTGTTTTAGGTCCCCAAACTATGTTAGTCCTTTATTGTTAGTAACAAATAATTTTCTTACCCAAACAAACTTGGTACCAATGAGTTGTTTAATCGGACATTTATAATTGACATGACCAGATCTACCATAAGTAAAGCAAGTTTTTTGAACTAGTTTGAAATTCATTCTGGAAGTTGTTGAAACTAGTTTGGTGTTTTTCTAATTCATGAGGTTTCTAAATTTTCAACCCTTTTTAGCATTATGTCTAGGTGGAACATGCATATGTGTGTATTTAACACTTGTGGAACATTAACCTAGATCACCCTCAGCATGCAAGCATTACAATCATTTGTTTTCTTTGATTTCACGGCCTATGTTTTCATTTTCTTTTTTCAAAGAATTATCCTCTTTAGTTAGCCAATCATTCATTTTCTTTTTGCATTTTGCATCAAAGGACTCTTTATTTTTAGCCATTTGCATTTCAAACTTATCTTTATGAACCCTATCCAATTCTTCCTGTAAATTGTCCATTTTTTCTTGCAAAACTTCATTTTATCAACAAATATTTTGACACGAATTTCATAAAGTTTAAGAGATTTTTGCACATCCTCATCTATGTCAAATTCATCACTAAAATCATAACCAAAACATAAAAAGATACTTACTTGATTTACCATGAAGCAATTCTCTTTGCTGTCAAATTGTCCCAACTCTCTCCTCTGTTACCGCAAATTTCTTCTTTTTCTTCGATTTTCCTAGCTCCAATTCTAATCTTAATTGTATTAGCTTGTTCTGCGAGCAATCTTTTAGAATCAGGATTCAGTCTTATCAGTATTCCATAATGGAAGTTGCAGCAGCAAGGAATGTCTCAGCCTTTGATCGTATCATTGAAGACCTGTCAAAAACTAAGTCTGCACTTACTGGCTTCAAGGGAGAAGCAGCAGGAATCCTTTACTTGGTGTTATCTAAACTGAGTTTCTCTGAATATACCCTGTATCAAGAATTCTCTTTTGTCTGTATAGAGCTTTACATGGATGCAGAATGGTACCATATTGGTGTGGAAATGGAATCCCGATGCTAATATTCCTAAACTAGTTACAACTTTGAGAGAGCATGATGGCTCCATATGCTCACTTGCTATAGGGGCTGGTAGACTCTATTCAGGCTCAAGGGACTGTACTATAAAGGCATGGGACCTGCAAAATTTTCAGTGTGTGCATACACTATTTGGACATACAAAAGTTGTGATATCTGGCCTTTGCAAGGACACCTATTTGTTATCTGCTTCTCTTGACAACACACTAAAAGGGTTGATTGCTCCACGTGGCATACATGATAGAGGTGTGCCTATTCTATTTTGCTCGTGTAGTGACAATATAGTCCACCTCTATGACTTGCCTCATGAATTTGTTGAGAGAGGCCGGATTTTTTCAAAACGAGAAGTTCAAACAATTCAAGTTGGGGGCAATAAGTTATTTGGTATCAATGATGCTATGGGGAATGTTTGCTTTTGGAAGCTTGATTGTTAAATATCAACATAACTATTATTTACTCCTATCAATTCTCTTTTTTCAGAGGGTTAATTTTTGTGCTTGTACGCCATCTTCTAAATAAAATATTCTAATTGATGTCTAAAAAAAAATTGTTCACCATCGAATTTGTCCCATGTAGTTGCCATCACCTTAGCTTTGGCTTGTCTAGCATTTTTCCTCAATTTGGAACAATCTAGTTTTCTGTGTTCAATTCATTACATTTGCAACAACAAAGTGGTTCAATACTTTGAGTTTTTGAACTAGTTATTTTTGGTTTTGATATGTTGTTCTGAAATTTTCTTTTAAGGTTCATCAGTTGTTTTAATCTCCAAAAAATTAGAACGATTTCATCCTCAACTTGATCTTAATCAAAATCATCTTGAAGTTCTAAATCGTAATCATGACTAGTATTAAAAGCAACATTTTTTTTACTTTTATTTTCAAACCTCCATCTTTATTTAGTCGTGTTATCTCATGGGATGTGAGAGATCAATTAGTTTACCCATGGTCATCTTACTAAGATCACAATCTTATTGAATAGAAGTAACTTTGGGCGTCCATTTCTTAGGAAGTGATCTAAGAATTTTCCGAACTTGCTCATCCTCGTTTATTGTTCTTTCGAGTGTGAATATAGGATTTATAATTTCCATGAAACATGCATACATCTAACTAATGGTCTCAATAGGTTTCATTTGAAATATTTTATACTTATGAATTAGAAAAGCAATCCTTTTTGCCAAACCTAACTAGTATTTTCGTAGGTTACTTGTAACATTTCCCACATTTGCTTTGCTGTAGCATGTATTGACTCAATTGTACTCCTCTTTGGTGTGAGCACACGACATAATATTTTCGGCCCTAGTATTCATTGGGATGGTCTTTTTATCATCATTGGTAAATTCATATAGCTCTTTTGTAACCATCAATCCATTAACTAACTTTATTAGAACCGTTGGCCCTTCATTGACTACATCCCATAAATCAAAATCTAGGGCACTCATATATTCTGGCAACCAATTTTTCCATGGTAGCATAGTTGGAACCATCAAATGGTGGAGGCCAGTTGTGCGAATACCTTTCTACAAAGATATCAAGAGTTTTAGTGGCTGTAGGATCTTTTACTCTGGTACTTACACCACAATACAAAGAACCAATGCTTCAATGCTAATTGTGAGTGATTATAAGCCTAAGTGGGGAATAAATTAGGCCTAAAGAATTTTAATGTAGCAAAAGTTTATCATTCAAAATTCTTTTTAGCCTTTCAAAATAGTTAAAATGTTTTACAAAAAACTGTTTTAGTTACTGATTGAAAATTGTAAATACAAGTTCAACTAGTCAGACCAATGAAAGATAAAGTGACAAAATAGAAGTAAATAGACACTGGTATTTAAAAAGATTCAGCAAGCTTACTCCTCTACCTAAGTTTTCACTTAGCATTTTGAACCTATCAAATTAATTAATATATAAGAATGTTTTTATGATAGTAAGAAAAATAAAACAATTACAAACACCCTAGTAGGATGGAAAACCAACTCTTCGCAAAGAGTTAAATCAAAATCCCAGATAGAATAAGGCAAATTCTAGAATATTGTGAAACCAACTGCTTTTAAACAGACACGAGGGAACTTCTGCTAGATTCATTCACACAACCTTTGTGGACTGATGCATGGGTTGCTCACTGCATATGGAAAGCTCCAATAATTTCTTCCAAATCAGAACCAAGAACACTGCAGAAGATTCTAGATAGTATCATCCTACTAGTTTCTTCACCTAAAGGTCCTTAGAGTAACCAAGTGTCAATTTGTTCTTTTCTCAAGATCCCTCTAGAGCACATATGACTCCCATCCCTCTTACACTAGGTCTTTCGAGACATAAACCACCTTGTCCTCATCTCCCCAAGGTCTATTTGAAAGCAAGCTACACTTGACCTTATTCACCACAAGGTCCCTTGAAAACACATGTAAAGCAAAGAATCAGTAACACTTAAGCACAAAATGTGCATAAGGGGATCACACAATGCCTCAAGATACTTAATAAAGTTCTTTCTCAACTTAATGATTCTCACTTTATAATGTTGCATAATTTTTCTCTTATATGCTTATGTCCAACGACTATAAGTTCTTATTAAGGTAAGCTCCATTGGAATTAAAAGGAAACAAGATATTTTAGTAAACATTCATTAGTTCCTTAAATAGCATATGTATCAATGATTTTAGCATGATATGATTTCTTTCCTACATTAGAGAGATGTGAATCAAACTAGAATTTTTATGAGATCTTTTAATTATGGAAAGTAAATTCTAGCACGTAAACATATTCTAGCAGATAATGCGTAAACAGATTTCAATAGCTAATATGAAAAGATATTCATGCTTTCAGCATGTAATTCTAGAAATGTAATTTTGTCAAAATTAAAACAATGTAAATCATCAAGGGGTTAACAAAATCTCAATTTAAAAATTTTAAAATCACGCTTTACACTATTAAATTGCACTAAATCTTACTCATTTATTTATTTTTTATTAAAATATAAATATTTATGTTATATTATATATATAATAGATATAAAATAAAAGAAAAGACCCCCATGCTAAGACCTAACCCACGACTTCACTCCCAATTAAAATCAAACCTTTGAGTTTCAAAAGTTAAAACTCGTTTCCTCATTCAACTTATAATTTTTAGAAATAAAATTATCAAAACTCAAATCCTTTTGACTCAAATCTTTTAAAATCAAATTCGAATTGAAAAGGTGATAACAACTCTTTGATATATTCTTTTTGGTTTTTCAATATGTCTAGCACTCACGAATCAGGTATGAAATGGTTTTATTTTCTTTGCAATAATTTGAGACTTTTTTAATTTGATGGTGAGGGTAAAAATTTGTAAAGCGGTTGTGTTTGTGAAAATTGTTTCTTATTCATGAATAATGAGATCTTTAGCTTCTACTTTTGGATGTTTTTTGTTCCTCTAAAATTTAATTGGCATTAATGAGTGATCAATGTTAAGATTTTGGTTTTTGTTTTCTCTCTTTTTTAAAAAAATGTTTTTAAACATGTTTCTTTTGTTTTTGTCTTTTGGATAGCTAGCTAGTGCAATAAATGAATTCCATGTATATCATATTAGTCTAGTAAATAGAAATAGGTATTTATATGAGGTAGATTAGATTAGTTTGTCTTTTGTTTATTAATAGTAGGCAAAAGAAAAAATTTATTTGTTGGATCTTTGGATGAGATAACATTGAGTCCTTTGACTCTTTGAATTTATGAAACTAAGTTCAGTATCCAATTGTATTAGAATTTGCATATTTTTTCTTTTTTGATCATATTATATACATGTATAAAATATGAAATGTGCTCTAAGATGCTCCGCTCCCAAACCTTTTTTTAAGTTTTGCCACTCTCCCGCTCCCGCCCTGCTCGTGCTTTATTTGACTTAGGTGTTACCAAATCGAAAATGGAACATACAACTTCAAATTTAAAGATAACTTCAAGTGTAGCATTCGACTTTGTATTCAATGATTAAAATTAACAAATACACTAATGGTGTGAATACTTTAGACTAAAATTGAGAGAATAGGAATTCTAGGTGAAATTTTAGGGGATAAAATCTTTTATTCTAGATTAAGAAGAAATAGAATAGTAGTTATTGGGCCTCAACAATGGGAAAGCCCTAGATTTTAGCCTTTTGGCCTCATTTATGATGGTGGAATTTGGGCTTTTCCGCCCTTTTAGTTAGGCCATTTGGTGGAATTCACTAAAATGAGGGTTAAAATATCATCCTTGATTCGGGTGAACTTATTGCTAAAAATATATATTGGAAAAGTCAAAAGTGTGATGTGTCTAATTGCATGTGAGAAAACCTTCAACATTGTTCTTAAGATGGTAATTGCTCTAATATGAGATAGCCCAACAAGCCCAACCTAATAACACTCGACTAGGCATGAGATAAGACATGGGATAACCTAACTAGGTATTTGGTCCAGCCTATTGGTGATCAACTAGGTTATTGATCAAGGTCAAACGATGCGATTACCTCATCGTCGAATGGAATGCTCTGACAGATGGCAGCATGAATGATACATGCCACCACTAATACCACTTTTTTGGCAGCACCAGAATAATGTTCGTCTCTTGTGTATCGCTATGTCCTATAGAGCTAAAGGGAGTGCTACCTCAAATAGTACACAAAATGGAGAAAACCTAAAGGTCCTTAGGTAAAGAAAAAGCCTTATATGAGGTGCAAACACATCATTGACATATCAACCTCTCCAAAAGGCTATAAATATAGAGGTTTTGAATATTTTTTCACAAGATATAATATAGAGGATTTGAAGATTAACAGCCTCTAGATAGAGTTTCTAATAGATGTGTTTCTCCTAGGTCTTCGATAGAAAGAATACGCTAATGTACTAGTCCACGAGAGACCAAGGATAATGGAAGAGTTAGTCAACCTCGCAGAAATGTACATGACCTAGGAGGATATGAACAAACTTAAATATAGTAATTTAGATAATGACAGGAAGAAAGCTAAAGAGAAAAATGATAGCTAACACAAAGATGGTCATCAATCTCCCATCAAACACTTTCACAATTACACCCCACTGAACACTGCTAGAAAGAAGGTGTTGTTTGCCATTCAGTACGACAACCTCCTCAAGAAGCCTAAAAAGTTGACCAAAGTGGAAGTAATGAAGAGATCCAAAAAATACTATCACTTCCATAGGCAAAAAAGCTATGACACAGAGGATTATCACAATCTGCACGATAACATTCAAAGGCAAATTCGACAAGGGCACTTGAAAAATTCACAAATGAAAGAGCTAGATAAAAGTTAGCCCCCGAAGAAAGAAGATAAAGGAAAAAAGCCTACCCATGATCCCTGCCCAACTATCAGGGGATTGATTGATGCCTTTGCTGAAGGCCTGACTAGAGGAGTCTCCAAGTCAACAAGAAGGCAAAATCAAAGAAGGTTGTAATCGACAAAATTTTCCCTAATTAAAATAGTTTTCCAACTTTTAAACAGCGTTGAACCCATCTCTTTCTCGAACTTTGACTTTTCACATATCAAGAACCAAGATGCTAATAACAAGTTGGATTGCCCCATTATTTTATCTATTGAGATAGCCAACTTTGAGGTTAGAAAGCTCTTGTTCAACCACGACAGCTCCTCAAACATGATTTTCTTGTTAACGTTGAAGAAAATGAACATGGGAAAGCTGAAGTTTGAGCCTATGCACACCACTACACTAATTTGATTTGGTGGATCAAAGATCATCCATGAAGGGTCTATAAACTTGTCTACTTCATTTGAGGAAGCACCTCAACAAAGAATGATCATGATTAACTACTTGATCATTAATGCGTCTTTTGTTTATAATGGTATTGTTGGATGACTAGCATTAAATAACTTTAGGGCCATAGTCTTAACCTACCAGATGAAGGTCAAGTTTTTGAAAACTGCTAAAAATGATGAAATGCTTTACAACATGAAGAAAGTCTAGTAATGTTACGTAATCTCAATCAAGGCAAATGAATAAAAAGTTTAACTAAAATTGAAACCCTCGAGGGACGTCTAGGTAATGAAACCCAATGAGGGACAATAAAATAAGAAGAGAAAGCTTGAAGAGACTAAGGTTGAACTTGCTAGTGAGTTTAAGACCATCGAGCTCGAGCCTGAGAACCCCAACACGACCATTAGTATCAAAATTGATCTTAGGAGTAGCATGGAGTACTTGATGGTTGATTTACTCAGAAAAAATATTAATATTTTTTCTTGGAAAGCTACTGACCTACAGGAATTTACCCCAGCATTTTCGTCCCCTACCTAAATGTGAACCATTTATTCAAACCAATCAAGCAAAAGACCAAGACCTTCAATGCTGAAAGATGCCAAATCATTGAGGAGAAAGTCGACAAGGTATGATACATTATAGAAATTCAATATCCTAGTTGGCTTTGCAATATAGTCCTAGTCCCTAAGAATGAGGAAAAATAAAAAATGTGTAATGACTTTACTAATTTAAATAAATCTTGTCCTAAAAACCCTTACTTGCTACGTCACATAGATTTATTAGCTGATTCCACTACTAATTGCAATCTTTTATATATGAGAGGTGCATTCTAAAGCTATTATCAAATTTTTATGGCCCCCGAGGATAGGGATAAGACCTTTTATATGGTCCCCAATGGTGTATATTATTTTCTAGTCATACTTTTTGGGCTAAAAAATACAGGTACAACCTATCAAAGACTTGTAAACTTTATGTTCAAAAATAAGATCAGGAGGACCATGGAAGTCTATGTAGATGACATGATTGTTAAAACAAAAAAAAACAAAATCACTTAGTTGACCTCAACTATACATTTTCAATATTGAGAGCATTTAGCATGAAACTTAACCCTAACAAGTGCACACTCGAGGTGAGAAGAGGAAAGTGTTTGGGCTATGTGGTTAGTCAGAGAGGCATCGAAGTAAACCAATAAAAGATCCAAGCAATCCAAGACATCATACATGCTCAAACAGTCAGAGATGTTTAGTATCTGGTTAGAAGAATTATAGCTTGTGGTCGGTTCATCGCTCGACTAATAGATAAACGTCTGTTGTTCTTCAAAATTCTTAAGAATGTGTGAAAGTTCCAATGGATGAAGCAATGCAACCAAGCCTTGATTAAATTGAAACAATACCTATTAGCACAGCTGATGCTAGCTAAACCTGAGGTCAGTAAAGTTTTGCATATTTATTTGGCAATCTCGTTGGCAACAATTAGTTCAGTTCTAATCTCGACCAAACATGGCACCCACTATGGGTAGGTGGGGATTGGGGGTACCCAAATGAGGGCTCGGGTATCATTTTTTGATACCCGAGTCTCGACCCTAATTTTATGGGGTATCCCCATCGAGTACCCTCTTAATAAAAGGAACCAGGGATACAACCATTACATTCCTAGTCATCGACAAACTCACCATAGGTGGTCGCAACCAAAACTTGGTCAGGAAAATCATGGAAGCAACTTTCTCTTAGCAGGATAAAATAAAAGCTTACTTAAAAAAGGGGAAAGTTCCTAAGGATAAGGTAATAGCGCACAGATTCAAAGGTTGAGTAGTGAAGTTTGCCCTAGATGACCATGGTTAGCTTTACAAGGGATCAATTTCAAGACCACTATTAAGGTGTTTGACACTAGAGCAAGCTCAGGAAGTCTTATAAGAAGTCCATTTAGGAATCTGTGACAATCACTCTAGAGGACGATCTTTAGCCCACAAAATCATTAGATATGGTATTTTTAGCCAACTTTGCTAAAGGATGTTATTGACTTTGCTAGAAAATGCCCATCTTGCCAGGTCCACTCCAATATACCTCACCAACCTGTGTCAATATTAGTACTCATTCAGATCACATGGTCCTTTGATCAGTACGGATAGATATAGTTAGTTCCTTTCCAAAAACCATAGGTTAAAGAAACCTCATGATCATTGTGATCAAGTACTTCACAAAGTAGGTCGAAGCAGAAGCAGCCAAGTATAATAACTGATGCAGTCATTAGAAGTTTTATGTGGAAAAATATTTTCTGCCATTTCAGTTTACCTAAAGTATTGATATCAGATAATAGGATACGGGAGCATGAGGAACTAGTGCAAAAGCATGGGGATTCGATAATATTTTATCAAGTAGGGAACCTTCAAGCCAATAGGCAAATAGAAATTACAAATAGGACTATCATAAATCGCCTCAAAGCTTGACTCGAAGGATCCAAAGTAAGTTGGGCAGATGACCTTCCCAGTATGCTTTAAGCGTATAGAACTACCTCTCAAACTACCACAGGTCACAATCTTTATAGCCCTACCTAAGAGTCAGAAGTAGTCATTCCAACAGAATTGATACAACATACGGCTCGAGTAATCTACTACAACCCGATCAGGAATGAGTTTAAAATAAAATTCAACCTTGAAATAATCGATGACCTACATTAGCAAGCCTATACAATAATACAAAGATACAAGTCAAAGATAGTACAACATTACAACAAGGGAGTTCGACTAAAAATCTTCAAAGTAGGAGACCTTATCCTTAAAAAGGTCAAAGTGTTGAAGAATATGGTTAAGCTCAATCCAAAATGGGAGGGCCTTTAGTTGGTTGTTAAAGTAGTGAAGCACAATTCTTATTGACAGGTGGATATAAATGGTAGCAAACTCCTTTGACCATGGAATGCAATAAATTTCAAAAATATTATGTGTAAAATGACCCAAGTCTCCACTAGATTGTATCATGACATGACTCTAAATCAATAAAGACTACTTATGTTTCGACAGTTGTTCACCCTCACTGCAAACTAGGTCTTCTAGCCCAAATTAATAAATGAGTTGATCATTTAAAGTTGACCCCATAGTTGACCAGAAATTGATTTCAAAACGCAACTAATGCCTTCAAGCCCAAATACTTAACAAATGAGTTAATTATTTAAAGCCGACCCCAAATCGATTTTAACCACAAAGTAAGGCTTCAACCTAAATTAATGAATAAGCTAGTCATCTAAAGTTGATCTTGTAGTTGACCATGACTCTTAGCTAGATATGGCTTCAAGCCTAATTATTCAATAAATGAGTTGATCGATTAAAGCCAAACACAACTTCAACTCGATCCTATCATCGATCATTGCAATCAAGTTGTTCCATTGATATACACATTAAACACAAGTGTTGAGCAAGAACATGAAGTCACTTTGAGAAAGTCGATCTATAATCAACCATGGCATCAAGCCAATTCATTGGATTGCAAAAAAGACGTCTTAAGTTGGCTAAATAAGGGACAACAAAGATTACTCCAAAGCTTATTTTAAATGGGTTAAGTTGATATGAACATCCTTAGATTTGTTCAATTATTCCTTTACAAGTCGATCTCGTAATCGACAACAAACTTGGCTCTAAACCAATTAAACATTACCCATTTCCTTTATTATAATATTACATTATTCGATTGGTCACTTGAAAATAAAATGTTTATCTCATCACTCATTGGCATGATTAATTGACAAGAATTAAAGTAATAAAAGTGAAGGGAATGGATCAATGACAAAAAAATAAGCAGAAAATTCATTTCATAATTTGAAATATTTGATTAAATGGTTACAAAAGTCATTCTATTACATCAAAATGCATTGCAAAGCAAACAAACTTGAATTAAGTAAAATAACCAAAAACAATTACAGCCTCAGCTCGACCTAGCTCTTTCCCCTCTTACTCCTTAAGCGATTGCTTCGTCATAAGAAGGCATGTGATAATAGTGGCAGGACTTTCAATCTCTTGCTCAAGCATAGGTGCACGTAATAGTTGTATGGCTATACCATAGTCGTAAGTCGATAAGGGCTTGCCTCATCAATCAGAAAAGTACACTTGATAGGAGGGAATAAAGCAGTAATGTTAACTTTGCTATTCCTAATATTGAATGCAAATTCATTAGCAAAGGCAAACTCTTTAGCCACCTCAACAACCCTTGGGTGGGAAGCAGCGACTGAGCTGTTTGTAGGTATGCTCTCTTTAGGAGTAGAAAGGTCAAGATAGTCCTCGAGCTGCATGGTTTAAAGCAAATTAATGTAACCCTTATCCTTGGGATGAAACTAATACCCCAAGAACTCCAATTGTTTTATCGCATTGTCGAAGGCCTCTTTCGCATCATTGATTGAAAAGATAATATTGGAATCTTGGAATCCAAGCACAATATGAACTGCTACACAACCTCTTTTCATATGTGCAGGAGCAGCTTGAAGAATTCAGCTTGAGGATAATTCATGGTGATGTTATGCCAGTACATTCGACCAGTATTGTAATCGGCCTCAACATCTTATCCTACCTCAATGCCTTATCCATTTTACTTTTCTTGGCCATGGTATCTATGAGCTGAGCATCTTTATCCTCAAGCTACTTAGTCAACTACTTGGTCCTCGACTATGCAGAGTCAAGTAGAGTTTTAGTCACCTCCATTTCACTTTGCTCTTTTTGGATCTCTTCTCATCACCGGGGCCAACTTTAACTACTATTAAAAGTGGTACCCTGGCTGGTTTACCTCCAATGATGACAAGTTTAGTCAAAATATTTAAACCCAAACTTAGGAAAAATGAGTTAAACTCAACCAGACACATACCATATTAGGGTGAAAAGCAAAAGCTTTTAGGGCCTCTAATTAGGTCATCTCGAGCATCTTTTTCTAGTCAAACATGAAGAGTCTTGCCAGTATCACTTGTAAGGGCGTAACTTCAGTCGGCCATGCCATTGTCATCAACAAAGAGTTTTGGACCCTGATCTCAGTCTCTAACCTAGGAGATGGAAAGTCAAGCAGTGGGAACAAAACGCTTTAGGCAAGTCAAGGTATCGGTCTTCTCTTTCCCTTATCAGCAATAACTTTCTTTTAGACAGATCCAGTTTACTCTGTAGCTGGTCTTTTTTGTCAAGCAGAACAGCTGCTTATCTCCATAAGAGTTAGTTGAAGAGCAGGTGGTAATGCTTGCGACTGTAGAGCAACCTAAGGGGTAACCTCTTGATAAGCATTACCTTAACAGTGCTTTTGTGCCCTTTCCTGTCATGCCATTGCTTGTTGTCGTGTGTGATTTATGATTTTCTCTCGATCTAAAAAATGGGACAGAAAAAGAAAATAGATCAGTATCGACAAGAAAGTTAGAGCAAACATTACCAAAAGAGTCAGCAAAGGCATTTTACCTAGTCTAGTATCAACTAGAAAATTTAGCTAAGTAGGTGATAAGTCTGCGAGCATCAAATTCCTCTCTTCTATATACCTAGACACCTCCATTTAACCAAACTAGGTTAAGCCTCGAATAAAGATGTTGGGCTAATTGGGGTTCTCATTCCTTAGCATCTCTATATGTCCCTTCCACCACCCTTTAGGTATGTTGAACCTAACTCCATTCGATGCTTGAACAAAGAAATAAAGCTTTTTCCATTCTTGGCTATGGGATGAGGATAGAGTAGCCAAAAAAGTTCAACGAGGGTAAGTTGTGAGGTAGTAAAAACCCGACTCCTCAGTACTACCTGACTTCTAGGACATTGGGAGATAGAAGAGATTTAAAAAATTGGCAAATGTGGGAGATTGATCATGTATGAACACCAAGACGACGAAACTATATAAGGTCAAAAAATAGTTTAGAAGGAGTTGAATTATACAAACTTGAAAGCTTGTCAGCAGGTCAACTATAAACTATGCAAAGGAAAACCTAAGCCCACACTTCAAAGCCTTCTCAAACACCATTATGCACCTAGTGGGTGGTTAGTATATCCTATTAGTGGGTCTAAAGGCAATCAACTAGAACCCTGGGGAAATGTGATATAATTGCCTAAGCAACTCAAGTTCGCTATTTGTGATCTTAGATATGATTTCGCTATAATAGTCAAGAGTGAATAATCAAACATGAGATATGAGAGGTTGACTCGGCTTGGTCCCAACCCCAATGTAACCTTGACTACCACTTGAACTATTGGAAGAGATTGAACTATCACTCGAAGACTCACTAAACTTACTAGTCGAGCCATCTATCATCTTGGTTGAGCCCACACCCGATCGAGTCTACTCAATATCACTATCCCTATTACTCTCTTCACCAAACACACTCAACATATTAGCTATAAAAAATATCATTGAAATTAAGTAGAATAAAACTTTCTCAAAGGTTTTCAAAAACTTACACAGCTAGCAAGATTAGAGAAAAACTCCATTAATCGAAAATACAGTAAAATATAGAGTTTTAACCTACTAGGATGCTATGAAAGTGAAAATGAAAGCTTTCACTGTGCCTATTTATAGGCTTCACTCTGCGGACAAGCCAACCAATTAATCTGACCAACTGCCAACTCATTATTACATGTCCTCTGGTTGTCTTTTTGCACTGCTCAATGTAATAGTCACATTAAATGTATTGAAAGCTTGGTTGATTTTTTGAAAGCTAAACTTCACCAAAGCATTTAATGCCCAGTTGAGCTACTTGTAGTTTCATCAAGCTAGCTATTCCCCATTCTTTCTCGTCAATACTCTCGATTAGGACCCAAGAGTGGAAGGGGCTTATGATATAGGATAACCCAACAAGCCTAACCCAATAACACTTGACCAAGCATAAGATAAGACATGGGATAACCTAATTAGCTATCAAGCCTGATCTATTCATGATTGACTAGGTTATTAATCGGACCCAAGCTTACAAGGCCTTTCTTAGTAGCATAAACATTAATATCTTGTCCAATTGACTAGATTATGATTGATTAGATCAAGAATATTTATTTAACACTCAAGTAGAGAGAGATTTAGATCCAACAAAGCTCTATTGTGTTGATCAGATCCAGCGCAAGTGACCATAGGTCACTACCCATGTCGACCCTAAGAGGTAAAATGAGCGCAATCACCTTTATGTTGCATTAAATGCTCTGATAAGCGGTATACCTCTGCATTAATGACATGTGCCACCACCAGTACCATTTTTCTAATAGTGCTAGAATAGTGTGAGCCTCTTGTGGATTGCTATGTCCTGTGGAGCTATAGGAGACACCACCTAAAATAGTACATAAAATGGAGAAGACCTAAAGGTTCTCAGGTAGAGATAAAGGCTCTCTATGAATGCGCAAGGGCATCATTGGCATACTAATATCTCTTAATGAATGCGCATGGCTATAAATATCCTATTGTCACCCTTCAGCAAGGTATGCTCATTATTATTCAAAGCCCTTACTTTGTTACTCTATCTTCTAGTTGATTAAACATTGACTTGAGCATTAAAATGCCTTAGTCGATGGCACCTTGACTAGCCTGACATGTGCTGTTGGTTGCTAAACTTGACCTAACTACATCATCAAACATCTTTCTTGACCTCCCAACTAGTTAATTAGATTGGATCACAGCCCAATACAACATCAAACAGTTGATGCCATCATCATTTTCCTACTATTTGTGCTGCAGGAATATAACAATTCACCTTTAGTATGCAACTAAGGCATTCAAGAAATTATAGATAGCATTATGAAATTCTTACTTTAGAATTTCTGTTGATGTTGAAAAAATTAATTGAGCGAGAAAGAGAATGTTTTTTCTAGGGAGTAATAATTTTTTTATGAAATATGTAATTACTTTATCTGGAGTAATTCCCCTTATATAAGGTTTTCACAATTATTCTCAACAATTATGACTATTAGTTTAAACAACTCATTAATTTTAATTATCTTGTCTTTTCATAATAGTCACATTATTTCTGATGAGAAACATAATTTCCTATGCACTGGATACTCTCCAAGAACCTAATTAAAATGATATGAAAACCTATCAAGAGATCCATCTAATAAAAGGAATCTATTTTCTTTTTCTTATTTTTCAATGTCAGATTGAGATCCCAAAAGAAAACTCTCATCTCTTCTCCACTTAACATACTATTTAGAAGTCCTAATTAGTTCCAATACTTATAACCTCCTCAAAATATTTCCTAAAATATTTAAGAACATATAAGATGTAAAAAAGTGTTTAGTTAAATTTCTTTTGAAGAGGAGCTTAAAAGATTCTAAAATAAGATGCTAATATCTTGTAAACATTTCTGAAAACTAAGAAAAATCTAACTTATTTTCAAGATTTCAATTAGCTCATTTAAATTTAACTATTTTAGTTAAAATATTATCACTACCAACATTTTATAAGCTTCAAAGTCTTATTTTCTCCAAATACCTTAATAACGTTTTCTAAAAATGGTACTTATGTAAGTATATTAGCTCCTCAAAAAAATTTAAACATGTTTAAGATCTCATAAAGTCCTAAAATAAGATGTTAAAATCTTATAAGCTTTTAAAATAAAAAAATCCTTACTTATTTTCATGATCTTAACAACTTGCTTTAAATTTAAACTATTTTAATTACAAAATTATCATTATTAACATCTTATAAATTTAAATATTTTTGTATCAAAATACTTTAATAAATTATTTTAAGAATAAAATTTAATATTTTATAAACTCCAAATTCATCTTATAAGATGCATACGCTTTTAAGTTTTCCAAATAAGTTTAGTTAGACGGTCTATTAATTGCAAATGATGGATATCTCTACTTCTAGAAGCTTCATCTAGAATGCAAAATTTTTGATATCTAGGTTCCCTAGTTGCAAATTCTCATTTATTAGATAAATAGTACACCTCAATTGTCGGATGAACAGGCGTTACACCCAAAATCTTGGCATCAAGTTAGCTTGATCATGACTTGACAATGGACCAAGGTAGCACATGGTGAGAGCATCTTAGCTAAGTGTTATGCAAGATGAACCAAGCCATTGGAGCAGGCTAGATAGTGCTGAGTGCTGAGCACAACGGTGTTGAGTAAAGTTGCATTATGGGTACAAGATAGGGCATGAGTAGGTAGGTTTAGCTTTGCATGCCAACATTCCAACAAGTGTGTGGAAATCTCAGAAACAATATGTTGGACATTCACATGAACAATTGGCATTAAGCAGAGTAGTGCATGGGCAGTAAGCTAATGCATGCATTAGCATAAGAGGTACAACTAGTTTAGATAATGTTGCGGGATTTTTAGACATGTGGGCCAGATTTACAAAACATTGTGTGGGGAACTTGTAGATACATGCACAAGTGGTTGGCACATAGGACTTGTGTGTCCAAACGACTGTAGTATGACCCTTTGACCTAGTTAAGACGATATCAAGATTTTAGGTTGTGCTAGCATGTTGCAAATGTTGTCCTTAATTAAGCCAAGTACTTGATTTCTAGGTCAAGTTGACTTTGAGCGGATAAAACCTCAAAGACTGACAACAGTTGGCCCTAAAAATGTGGGAACATGGATTGAACCACTTAGCTTGGTGAGTGCTTAGTGTGTAGATCAACTGGCACAACCAGTAAATAGTTGTGATTGCTATGTAAGTAGTAAACTGAACTGAGTTTAACTCCACAAAATAGTGTCTAAATAAGTACCACGTGTAACTATGATAACACTCTAGCAGCTTGGGGTGTCGACTACATAGTTTTGCCTATAAATAGCCAACAACCTCATAACTCAAAGCATAACAAGCAAAACAAGCAAATGTACATGAGTATTGTGCACATGTCTTAAGCAAATCCAAAGTACTCTATTTGTTTGAAGTGAATTATATACAAGTTCAAGGTTGGGAGTGGCCCATAAACTTATTGTGCCTTGATTTGTGCATAACTTGTCTCTATGCCTGCAAAAGTTCACTCAAACTATTCTGTTGCTCTAATCAAAACAAATACTAGTAGGCCGTTCAAAGTTAGGCAGACCATTTGTGGCGCAACTAGATCACATAGTGGATAAACAATCAGTCGGAGTCGACCATACTCATTTGCCCTATGTGACAATAGAAAACTAAGTTATTGATGTGTTGGGTCGGAATGTTACTTTGAGATCAAACAAATGTCTAATATCCTATTGTTTGCTTCTTAGCTTGTACTTATGAAATTAAAAGGTGAATAGTTTTTCACAGTTTCTTCACTACACTTATTTGTATATCTCTAAAGTCGCTATAAATTTAAAATCTTCTACTCTAAATCTCTTAATATCTCTAAGAATTTAAAATGTAACATGTGCATAAAAAATATATTTAAAATCTATTCAATGTGAAACCATTTAAAACTTCATTTTAAATTCAAATCCTACCATCTGTGTACAACTTTTTATCATTCCACTAGTTTTGTTTCTCCACGCATCTTCAGTGTCATCAAAAAAGTTTACAATAAGAGCCCAAAAAGGCCGATTTTTTATTTTTTCTTTTCTTTCTTTCTAATATTCGTTTGAGGATAAGGAACAAGACATCTCCCTCCATCTCCCTATGTTAAGGTTCTTTATCCATTAAATTCGGCCCGAAATGAGCTTTCAATGTTATTCTTTTCCTTTTTAGAGACAACAATGAACTACATAAATTCAGTGCATCAAAACAGCACAATACAAAGTTTCATAAAATTAAATTAACATTCGTACTTTTGGTGCGCCACGTGACCTGATCTCAAGTGAGTGAGTGATAATTAACTAATTAATCTTTTTTTTTCATGCTTTTAGGATATTTTTATAGTTATTAATTAAAATACATATTTACTATAATTTAAAATTAATTAATATGAATTGAACAAATGATTACTTATAATTGAAGCTCTTAATAATTAGAATAATAAATAATCATATTTATTTATTAATTTAAGATAAAATAAATGAAAATAAAAATGTAAACCCATCATTTAGCGATATACTTTAATAAGTTTAAATTTCATACTCAATATTAAAATAATAAATGTCTACTAATTAAGTTTAATTGAATTTATTTGTTAACTAAAAATAAAAAATAAAAACAATCCTTCATATGTATCCTACAATATCTATGGTAATGGAAGTATGTCAAAAGATATGGAGAAAAGGTGATGTAATAAAAAGACGAAACAATTTTTTTTTTTAAATATTGAACTTA
This sequence comes from Jacaranda copaia, assembly GCA_014898725.1. Taxonomy (NCBI): domain Eukaryota; kingdom Viridiplantae; phylum Streptophyta; class Magnoliopsida; order Lamiales; family Bignoniaceae; genus Jacaranda; species Jacaranda copaia. The sequence continues at coordinate 302,420 of JACGDI010005299.1, forward strand.
CTAAAAAACATAAAGTAAAAGATAATTCTCAAAAATACATCGTACATGAAATTAATAAATATTATTCCATCTATTATTAATAATAATTCATGGCCACACATTGACTACATCAACTCATAGTAATTAAATTAGGCTTCAACTGGAAGTTTGATAATATTGAGTGGCATAATTTCGTGCATAAAATATAAGGTTAAAAATTTAAAGTCTATAAATTTTTAATATGCGTTCATATAAATTTAAAAATAAATCTTTAAAAATGCACGTGAAGAACCCGAATTCTTGAAAAAAGTTGGGAATTGGAATTCGAATGTCGGCCCGTAGCTTTCTCAAACAAACGGATGCCGCACTAAGTCCGAAATTACACATTTACTCTTTTCGCTCATCCTAATTACGAAAAACCCCACACTGTTGCCCATTTGTCTGCCCGCTGGTCCGATAAACGCCCAGGAAATTAAGGAGAGCTTTTGAAAACTGCTTCATTACGCTGGTGTTCATAATAGTAGCATTCTCATTGTTGCCCGCACGCAGTAAAGTGTGTTCGGGTGTGAAAATGGCGGTGGTAGGATTGTACAGGCGCGCACTTCCTTCTGCTCCGGCCGTTAATTTTCTTCTCCTGAAGGCAAGGTATTTTTCTATTACCGTGTGGTACCTATGTGATTAGGAATGAGATAATATGGGGTAGCCATGTAGCAGCAATTGCCTCAAATTGGTTCAACTTGTCTGTACTGCATTAATGCAACTCGGAGAAATAAATGATTCAAAAATGGTAGTTATGTCAACAAGCTTGTCCAGAATATGAGAAGAATTGGATATCGATTGGCTTAAGAAAGTATTGAGGAAAGATGCTTTGGTAGGCCCTTGAATTTCTTTTTATGGTGAAAGTTGAGTTTTATCTTATGGTTATCTTCGTTGTTCAGGCAATGTATTAAGAACACTGTGTATATTCAACCTTATCACTAAATCTAATAACGTTGTTTTGGTAATTTTTCACTTGATAAAGTTTTGTATAATTTTTCATATTGGTCATCCATCTCAGGGTGTCTCTAAGTGGTAGTCTGTTAATTAAGGGTCATCAGGTAATTCACTTTTGGAAGGCTGAAAACTGTGCCTTATTTCAAATTAAGGGGCGACACGATTATGAATTATAGAGTTAATTATGTGTATAAGCTTATATTTGTTCCTTGAATCTTTCTGCAGCTTCATACGCATACTGTATATCTCTATTCAAGCAAAATAGATGTACTTCGAAGATGTTGGCATGATAGTGCCGTACTTTGTTTGCTTCTGTTTCTTCTTCCCTCTTCTTGATTTTGGCCTATATTTCTCCATCTTCATACCCCTTTTTCAGTATTGGATTATTTCTTTCAGTTATGTTTAAGCCACCAACATGTGAATCTTATGAAACATACAGGTCGACCACCATTCTGTATTTTCAAATAATTGATCTTTTCTGTATGATTTGCCAATGCAGAAACTCTTCTCTGAGGTCCTTCACAACAGAAACATGGAAGGATTTTTCAAGTTGATTTCATATTTTCAGACACAATCTGAGCTTGCATATTGTGGTTTGGTTTGGCCACCCTTGCAACGGTTATGAATGCCCTTGCTGTATTCATCCATGTAGAAAATGGAAAGTTAACTGTTTTGTGTTACAAACTTCAACTCTGACATGCCTGATGCCACTTCAGCTGGTCAGTAATCACACTGATGTTACTTAAGTGACAGTGCCAAGCTTTCACCATGTTAAACTTGCTTTTAATAATTATTGCTTGAAGACTTGTCTCTAATTGTCACGGTGATGCTTTTCTGGTTCTCTTTGTCTACTGCATAATTGTCAAATATGCCCTCTTCTCCATTGTCCTATAAATGGTGATGCTCTTCTGGTTCTCTGTATCTACTGCATAATTGTCAAATATGCCCTCTTCTCCATTGTCCTATAAATATTTGAACTATAGTTCCTGAATGTGGCTTGCATCTCTTTAGAAGTTTCTAAATAATATACCATTTTTGTACCAATTTAATGTCTCAATAAGTATAAATCCGAAATGATGCCTCATGAACTTGCTCTACCTGCATGCATAGTGGGAAGACTATCATGGTCAACTTCATTGTCAAATTATTGCCAAACTTGTAATCTTTTTAAACTAAATTATGTATCACCAACTTATCAAAGTTCTATGAGTGATTTCAACAAATCTCATGAGTTCAGAACTTCTGAGTCCTTGAATCAGTTTTTTAGTTATTGTTTTCTTTAATTTATGTAACCAAGAAAATTATTTGCTGCTTGATCTACCTTAGGCAATCTATATGTACTAGTGTTATGCATTAGTCAAAATTTTCAAGAATCAAGAAATATTTATGTCCCTTTTACTTTGAGTAGGAAGAGGCGAAGGTCAGAAGAGAGAGATTTGTGTGTTTTGGTATTAGATAGTTGTTTGATTGCAAAAAACTTTTCTTTTTCTAAAATCGAAATTCTCAGCTCTTCTTTTTTATTTACTTTTGAAAATAACTTCCTTAAACATGGATATTTCTTTGCCTCTACTAGTGGTGAAATTTTCCTATTATGAGTTTACTGAAACCCAACAACAGGACCTTGGAGATGGTTTGATAAAACTATGTTAGATTGCTATGAGCTGTTAGAGAAGATTATAGTTAAAGGCATATCATTTGGGAAAGTTGTATGCTTGGCACACTGTGCAGGTGCCAATGTGGAAGCCTTTCACATAGATCAAAGCTTTATTGATGAGTTTTGAAAGTATGTCTTGGAATGTTCTAAATAAGATGATTGTCATTTGATCTCATCATATAATAGAAGAGCTTTTCAACAGGTAGATATCTAACTACTCCTTTTATCATTTATTTTCTTTACATCATTCATATGACACTTTTAATTGTATTGCTCACTATGTGTTGTGCATCTACTATGGGTATTGTGAGCTTTTACTATTTCTGTCATTCTTCTTTCCACATTATACTATTTCACAGTGCTATCTCAATTGTATGAGTTTCTATGTTTAATAGCAATATTTTCTTTTCTTTATTTAGGAGGGAAAAAAAAAAAGAAAAAGAAAGTTGGAAAGAGACTATGTGAATTGTTACTTGTTAGAAATATTGCCACAGAGTATTTAACAAAAACCTTTTTGCTAAAAAGTCATCTAATTTCCAAATTTAGTTACATTGTTTTAGAAAAAACATGAAAGTCGATTTATCAATTTCTAGACTCTATGTACATTGTTAGTGACTACCTCTTTTACTATACGTTTGGTGCATCACCTTGTAGTGTTGGTAGGTCTTGTACTAATATTGCTCTTACTAGTTCACTTTGTTCAATGGATGATGAATTGGATGATTATTATTGCAGATTGGAGGAGGCCATTTTTCCCCCGTTGGTGGATATCATTCTGATAGTGACATGGTGCTAATTCTAGATGTTGCAAGGTTTAAATATCCTCCTTATTAGGTTCCACTCTCACTTCTTTGGGAAGCCATGGATACCGTTGATGGAGTAACTGGGCTACATAGAGGGTATGCTTACTAGCAATTTATGGTGCTTTCTATACTGAGAAAATTCACATCAAGCAAATAGCATCCTTTTATGTTTCAATGCAATCACTTTCTTTCTACCCTTATCATTACAATTTTTGAATGTGTAGAGGATGAAGAAGCAAACAAAAATACGATTATACAACTAGATATGAAAGAGATAACTTAATTTTCTTCGGAAGTGTGCCAATCCATGGATGAGTGATGTATACTTGGCTACATCTGATGTTGTACTTGTGCATTAGTTACATGATTTGATTAACTTAATTTGCTGGCTAATTTTAAAGTTCCACTGTTATCTCCTTGCCTTGTAAAGAAAAGAACATGGAAGTTAGATAAAGTTACAAGTTTTTGTTGGGTTATTATGCTTCCTTGTCTTTTAGTTGTTTAGTTTCTTCTTTTCCATTGTATTTGTGACATCTATTGTGGCCATTTCTACTGTTTAACTTATTATAGGGAATCTGAAGTAAGCTTCTACTAGAAGTAAAGTAGTGAATGTATATTGAAGCAATTTACATTTTCCTTGCTTAAACACATATCTTAGCTTCTCTTTATTGTTTCTTTTACTTATATTCAGGTTCTTGCTTGTGTATAGGCGGCAGAGAGCTCCAGCTTTGCTTTATACCCCGGTATGATTCAACCTACATTTTCAACATCCATAAGCAAAAAATGGCAGGCCGATTCTGTGTTTGCACATTTATGCCTGCCCTTGGAGAAATGAGTTGTGTCACCTAAGGAACAATTGAGAGAGACAATTAAATTAGACTAATATATCCGTTTTAAAGTAATTTAAGATAATTGCATTGGTGTCTTTCCATCTTGAGTTTCAAACAGACATAATATATATTGACTTGTGAATACAATTTATCTATATCATCTAGTCTAGTAATTATCCATTACATAGGGTAAAACTTTCTTCTGTTCACTTTTTTTCTTACAATTAACTAATTCTACAGTGGCTCATTATTATATTTTCTATTGAATGGTGTAAAATTAATAATTACTAATATTCCTACAAACCTCATAGTTGTTGCTATATACAAAAGTAGAGTACCCTTTCATCCTAATTTTTTCCTAATGTTGTCTTGTGTAATGACTCATTCCACCACACGTACTGATTAACTTATCCAGCTTCTTTCCATAAAATTATTGTGGAATATTTGGGTTTTGGTGTGTACTTGTACTGTTCTGCATGGTATCTATTGAGATATACTTAGTTTATTCTGATATATCTGTAAGTTAGGAAAATTTATCTTTTTAGGATCTTTATATTATCTCTTGTACCTAATCCTACTCTCACATACCCTATAAATATGAGACAGGTGCTATTCAATAAAATATAGAAAACAATCCTTTCTCTTATAACATGGTATCGAGTAAGTTTTGATATTAAAAAAAACAAAAAATCCTGCCAAAGCCCCAGCCATTGCACCATACGTACCTGCCCAATTCCTTGCTACTGCTGTGCAATTCTCATAGCTGCTGCCACTACTGCCGTCCACCAACCACCCATCCACCTGTATCCATGCTGGTTGCATTTCCATTTGCGCCATCAACACACTTTTTTTTTGTCACATTTGCGGATGTGATTCCCATCTTTGATGTTGTTCTACAATCATATCACACCTATTCTTTTGCCGCTATCTCATTCTTCAACTACCATCTCAGACGTTCCTCTCTTTGTCTAGTCTCCTTTGGTCATCGAGCTCTCACGTTTTCATTGCCAAAGTTTTTGCTTTTCCTTTTCTCGTTTCTTCTTTACTTTTTCTCTTTCTTATGCCTAAATAAATCTTTTTCTTTTCTTTGATATTATTTCTGCCTATTTATTATCATATTAATAAGTTTTTTTTATGGCTATTAGCTTAATTCTTTTATCTGATTGAAATGCCTATCTATTTTAAACATTAATTTCTCTATCCTAAGTTGTTGTATGTCTCTACCTATTTATATTACCTATTCTTTATGGCCTCTCTACCTAAACCAAAAAGTGCTCTAGGCACAACTATCAAACTTAATGGTCGAAACTATACTCTTTGGTCCCAAGCTTTCAAATTATTTTTAGGCTCTCAAAATAAATTAATGCACCATCTCTCATCTCCTCTAGATTCCAAGGATGCATCTTGTGTCTTGTGGTAACAAGCAAATTATTCTATTATGACTTGCTTCTGAATAGCATGGATGAGTCTATTAGTGCTAATATTATGTTTTTTAGTTCTACCAAGGAGATGTGGGATGCCTTGCATGATATGTATTCCCAAGAGAAAAATGTTTCTTAGGTTTTCGAGTTGTATGAGAAACTTTTTTCTCTAAAACAAGATGGTCATCTGTCACTGATTACTTTGCTTATCTTAAAAGGGCTTCCGATGAACTTTTATTATATCATCCATTAAATTGTGATGTTCAAACTCACAAATCTTAGTGGGAAAAATTTTTGGTGGCTAAGTTTTTGTCAAGACTTGATCATATCCTTCGTCCCGTTCATGATCATTTGTTAGCTAGTGATAATATTCCTACTTTTTCAAATATGTTGTTTCGTGTTCTATGTGTTGCCACTGGTGGTTCCTCTGGACCTCAATCCCTTCCTACAATTGAGATTTTTGCTATGGCCATTCATAGACGTGGTCGTAGGGGACAAGGCGATAGAGGTTGCGATTCAACTGGATCTTAGGGTAGTCATCCTTGCTCTCATTGTGATTAAACCAATAATGTTTCTAAAAAATGTTAGATTAAATTTGGCAAACTGGATTGGGCTAATGCTATTACCGAATCATCTATGCCGAAGTCTAATATGGTTACACTTAGCCAAGCAGATTATGAAACACTAGTCAATTCTAATGTTGATAATTCTGTAGATCCAATTGACTTTTCATCTGCAATTGTCTCTCCATCTGCAGGTGCCTTTGGCTTTTAGATTCTGGTGCAACAATTCATATTACTGGTAATAAATCTTCCTTTACCTCTTTATCAATCTCTTCTTCATTATCTCCTGTTCGTATTGTTGATCGCACTTTTTCACCTGTCTCTAGCTTTGGTACGATTAAACCTAAGTCACATCTCACTCTTGGTAATGTCTTTATTGCTCCTAATTTTCCTATTAGTCTTCTATTTATTAGTCAACTCACAAAATCAAAAAATTATTTTGTAACTTTCTTTCCTTCATATTGTGTTTTTTCAGGATCGGCACATGAGAAAGAAGATTGGAGGCAGTCGTGAGCATGGTGGTCTCTACTTTCTGGGCATGGTTAACACTCTTGTAGATGCTCATGCTTTCTCTGCATCTATTTCACTTCGCCAATGGTACTGTCATCTAGGCCACCTATCTTTATTTGCTTTAAGGAAGATTTTGCCCATTCAATCTGCTATTTATGTTTTAGAGTGTGAGTTTTGTGAGTTTGGAAAGCATCGTCGTGCTTCCTTTCCGTCTAGAGTTGATAAACATAATTCTTCCCCTTTTGAACTTGTTCATTCTGATATTTGGGGGGTTTGTGTCGTGTCGCGTCTTTTATTGGTTTTAAATACTTTATCACTTTTGTTGATGATTATTCTAGGATGACTTGGGTTTATTTACTTAAAGATAGAACTGAGGTTCCCCATGTGATTACTTCTTTCCATGATGAAATAAAAACTCAATTTTCTATTAGTATTCTTCATACTGATAATGCCTTAGAATTTGTTCAAAAAAACATTTCTATATTTGTGAGAATCATGGTATTTTACATCAAACAACTTATCCTCACACTTCTCAGCAGAATGGTGTTGTAAAATGAAAACATCGCCACCTCTTAGATGTCGCTCGTACACTTTTGACTAAGATGAACGTACCCAAATGTTTTTGGGGGGATGTTCTTCTTACTACATGTTTTCTTATAAATCACATGCCTTTGAGTGTTCTTCATGGGGATATTTCATTTTTTTGTCTTTATCCTGACTGCCCTCTATTTAGTGTCCCTCCTCGAGTCTTTGGGTGTATTTGTTTCGTTCATGATTTTTCTATGAGTTGTGACAAATTATCCCCCAGGTTAGTTAAGGGTATTTTTCTTGATTGCTCTTGCTCTCAAAAAGGGTATCAATGTTATGATCCTATTTCACATCGGTTCTTTACTTTCGCAGATGTCACTTTTTTTGAATCTACCCCATACTACTTCAAAAGTCATCATTCTTCTAAGATTATCTCTCCTCCTATACCATTGCTTGTCCCTTTCTCTTCAGCTATCCTATTACCCATCACATCATCTAAGCCACTACAGGTGTATTCTCGCTGTCGCACGCATTAGACCACCATGCTCACTATTGTTACTAGTCTCATTCTTGCTGTGGATCTCCCATCCTTTATACCTTCCACATCTGATAATGACCTTCCTATTGCCCTTTGGAAAGGTGAATGATTCTATATTGCATATCCCTTAGCTAAATATCTATCTTTTACTAACCTTTCCTCCATTCGTAGTTTTGCTGAGTCTCTTTCCTTAGAATCTATTCCCAAGAATTATCATGAGGCACTACAACACCCTAAGTGGAAAATGGCTATGGATGAAGAAATGTATGCTCTTATTTCTTAAGGGACTTAGGTGCTTATGCTAGCCCTATCCAATGTTGATATTATTGCTTATCGATGGGTGTTTACCATTAAGTATAGGCTTGATGGGACCATTGATTGGTATAAAGTCCGTCTAGTTGCAACAAGTTTGTCCCAAACTTAAGGTGTTGACCATCTAGAGCCATTTTCACCAGTTGCTCGTCTCAATTCTATTAGGTTCCTATTTTCATTGGCCGTTAATCAAGATTGACCCTTGGATCAATTGGATGTGAAAAATGCTTTCTTGTATGGAGATTTACATGAAACTGGTTTTATGGAGCAACCACCAGGGTATTTTGCTCAGTGGGAGAGTCAGCATATGGTGTGCAAAATAAAGAAAGCAATTTATGGTTTAAAACAGAGTCCTTGAGCTTGGTTTGACAAATTCAGTCGTGTCATTTGTGATTTTGGCTTTAAGAGATGCCAATCAGACCATTCAATCTTTGTGCATAATAGAGGTCCGGGCATTATCATTTTGGTTGTCTATGTGGATGATATTTTAATCTCTGGTAGTAATTATGAAGGCATAGAACAAACTAAGGCATATTTGCAACAACACTTTGTTACTAAAGATATGGGGCGTCCTAGATATTTTTGGGGTATCGAGATTGCTCATAGAAAATTTGGTATATCTCTATCTTAGAGGAAATATGCTCTTGATTTGCTTCAAGAAGCGGGTCTACTTGGTACCAAACTGATCGACACTCCTATGGACTTGAATCTTGCTTTCTGGGATGATACTAGTGATTTTTTTTATGATAAGGCAAAGTACAGATGGCTTGTAGGGAAGTTAATATATTTAACTATTACTAGACAAGATACCTCTTTTGCAGTTGGAGTAATTAGTCAGTTTATGGACAAGCCACGAACTTTTCGTTGGGATGCTGCTCTTAGAATCTTAAAATATATTAAGGCCTCCTTTGGAAAAGGTTTGCTATTTAAGAAGCATGGAAATTTGAATATAGAAGCTTATTCTGATGCTAGTTATGCTAGTTCTAGCAATGACAGAAAGTCTACCTCTAACTATTACACTTTTGTTGGAGCAAATATGGTAACTTGGCGTTGTAAGAAACAAACAACAGTAGCTAGATCTAGTGCAGAAGTCGAGTATAGAGCTATGGAGCACACTGCTACTGAAATATTGTGGCTCAAAACTTTATTAGCTGAAATGGGGTTTACTTTCATTGATCATTTGCCTATGTACTGCAACAATCAAGCAACCATTCATATTGCTAGTGATCCAGTATTTCATGAAAGGACTAAGCATATTGAAGTTAATTGTCACTTTATTCATGAAGCTGTGATAAGCAAGAAGATTAGCACACCGTTCACTCCATCTTCAAAACAACTAGTAGATATATTTACTAAGGCTTTAAGGGGGAAGCAATTAAATAATTTATGTAACAAGCTAGGCTTGATTGATATATATGCTCCAATTTGAGGGGGGAGTGTTGAGATATGCTTAGTTTATTCTAATATATCTGTAAGTTAGGAAAGTTTATCTTGTTAAAATCTTCATATATCTTTTGTACATAATTCTACTCTCATATACCCTATAAATATGAAATGGATGCTATTCAATAAAATATAGAAAATAATTCTTTCTCTTTTAACAGTATCTAAATAGCTGGAGGATGTTTTTCTTGCCTGTACAGACCTGACATAAAGTGTTTAGTTGGATTCTTTTTTCTGGCAGTAGCTCCACTAAGTTTATATTTTGTTGCTGTTTGGTAGAGCTGCAGACATGAGAGTTGGATTAGTACTGCAAAATACTTGACGGATGATGTTCTGCTGTTGTTAAGTTCAGAAAATGTCAAGGACACGATAGATGTCATTTTGACTGTTTTCTCATCTCTACCTTCAAATTTTGTAGAGTTTATTAAGTGGGTAGCAGATGTTTGCAGAACAGAGGATGGCAGTCAACCTCTGAGTCAAGAAGAGTAAGGATGGCTACTATTAAGGTAAAACAAATGAAAAACCTAGAAATTAGAATGTAATTTCATGCACTTGTATTTGAACCTCTGATCAATGTTTACTGCATGGTGTTAAAGTTATTAGCAGTTCTGGATTGTTAGTTCTATTTTTACTGAATTCACTAAAACATCCAACTTTTCAGGAGGAGTTGTTGAAATTAGTTCAAGAAACTGGCCTTTATAAGCATCTGAGTAATTCCTTGTTTTCAGAAATTATTTTCGCAATACAGAACAAATTTTAGATTACAGGGATTATTTGCTGGTTGTAGACGGCTTAATTTTTTAGCCAATTGAGAAGTGACATGTATAAATGAATATTAATTATTAATTTAAAATTTTCTATTTATATATTAGAGTTTATTAAATTAAATTTTAAATAATAAATAGTTAATTTTAATTAATATTCTAATATTTATTTTATAAATCAAATATTGATAAATGTCAAGATGAAGGTGTATCATCTCAATCAAATCAAATCTCGTGCTCTAGCAATCTCAAACTAATCAAGTCGGGACACGTGGTGCATCCATGTACGCAGACCAATCAAGTCAAAAAATATTTGATATTA
>JACGDI010005299.1:315589-363999 GCA_014898725.1 Jacaranda copaia
GTCTCCTCTTTAACATTATTTTCAACCTCTAGCATCATAAACGGCTCATTATATCCTTTGGTGCGAGATAAAAGTGATGTATTGATTCTTCCACATGGATTGTGAGAGATCTTTGGCTCAGTAGACCTTCTTTGAGAAGACTTCAAAGGGGGTTCCCCAAATCTCGATGGTCCTTTAAACCAAAAACCAATCCAATCAAAAATAGAAACGCCATCAGAGTCCTTTGGGAGCATATGATAAGCCAAGAATAGATATTTACAGCTTCGTGGAAGAGAAGAGTCATGTCTGTCATCACGAAGTAATTCTTTTGCAGTGGGGATAGATTCATCATAGAAACATCCACGGATGGGTAATCCACCAAGTACACGAAGATCCCATAAAGAAACTGAAAATTCACCAATAGCAGTATGCAAAGTGTTCATGGAAGGGCTCCACAACTCAAGGAATGCTTGGAGGATATTTTTATGACAAACGTATGTGAAAAGTGAGGCATGGACTACTACGTAAATCTTAGCTTGACGAAGAACATCTGCACAATGACCTAGCACATCCTCTGTCCATTCCCAATAGCCTACATGAAAAGATACTTCGCCAAACCATGATGCAAGGATTCTCAATGAGCGTCCATTAGTGTTTGGAAGATAACCTGCAAATAAAAAGTCCGAGCTAGTAGCTTTGGCATCATGAAGAGAGAAGACTTCAAGAGAAGTATCCTGGAATTGGATGTAATGCCAGAACGTGGATCAATTACTTTCCTGATTGCCTCTTCAGACCACTCTTGGATATGCATAGAGTTACTTGGAGGTTGAGGTATGGAACGAAGAACATCATTGGCCGATTTATGAATTACCAGTCTGGTACTTTTAACTTTGAGGTTGTCTTTGTCACTTCCGATGATAATACATGGAGACGGCTCTATGTGATCCTCAATATACATCCTCACGAGTTGATCAAGAATGGGCTATGCTTCTTAACCTATAAAGAAAAGAGAAGAGATGAAGAAGAAAGTACAAAGATATAGAAAGAATCTTCAATTTGATAACTTACTTAAAGTTTTTAAATTTTTGTATTTGCTAGGTGTTGATGCCCTTGAGGAGTATAACACTTGGTGTTGATGAATACCAAAGAAGTCCAAGTAACTCTCTTTCAGTTGTAATGATCAACTGATTGGATAGAAGTGGCAATGGTTATATGAGCTCTATGAGGATTTTCTACAAACAGTTGGTGTGTAAAAACTAAAAGGAAGAGGATATCCCTTATTGAGTAGATGAATTTTCCACAACAAATTCTCAACTTAATTTCAACTATGCTCGGCAAAGCAATCACCCTTTTTATAGTATTTCTGTTGAAGAATCCAAATACATTGTGGAAACCGACTCGTTATAATTCCCAGTTAAAATCGGACTATTGCGGAAGAAGAATTCCACTTGCTTTGGCCTCTTTTTTTTTTTTTTTTACTTTAGGACATTAATTTGCATTGCCAATATTGGAATTCGATTTGGCAAGTGGATGAGAATTTTAATGGGGTCACACAGTTTTGTTTTGAAGGAATTGAATGCTTAACTAAGCTGATAAAGTGGAGACAGATAGTAAGATTTGAAACCAGCAGCAGCATACACAACTATGATTTGAATAGGAAATGCATGATGGTTAATTTGAGAAGTGTTATGTTAGTTTGAAGTTAGATTTGGTGCCCAATGGATGAATTTTGTTGCTTGCCGCAACTGCATGATGCTTAACCAAATGATTTCCTATATATAACATGTAATGCTTTTATATATATGTATGTATTTAAATATACATATATATATATATACATATTTAAATATACATATATATTTTAAAGGCTCATGTGTTATATATATGTATTTATATGTATCGTGACTTGTTCACTTACGAATGTATTGGAAGACATTGTTCGTGAACAAGTCTCGAGGAGGCATTTGTAGACGGCTTAATTTTTGAGCCAATTGAGAAGTGACATGTATAAATAAATATTAATTATTAATTTAAAATTTTCTATTTATATATTAGAGTTTATTAAATTAAATTTTAAATAATAAATAGTTAATTTTAATTAATATTCTAATATTTATTTTATAAATCAAATATTAATAAATGTCAAGATGAAGGTGTATCATCTCAATCAAATCAAATCTCGTGGTCTAGCAATCTCAAACTAATCAAGTCGGGGCACGTGGTGCATCCATGTACGCAGACCAATCAAGTCAAAAAATATTTGATATTATCTTTTAATATGTGCACCAAAGAGATAATTATCAAATATGTTCAAGTTATTTCGGAGTCTCCTGCTGAACACCTGTATAAAGGGATGACTAGAGACTCATATGGACATTCACATACATACATATTCATATATTCTCAAGCCCCAAGACTAAGTCTTTAAGCTTCAAGTTCTTGCTACGACGACGTATTGCTCCCGCAAAGGTCCTATACCTCTTCAAAGTATCAAGTCATCAAGTCCTTTGATCTCGGAGTCAAGGTTCGGGTTTCAAAGAAATTTCGTAGTATCTTTTACCAAGTAAAGGGATACTACACCAGATATTCAACAACAAGCTTTAAGCCATTGGATCATATATATATTGGAAGAAGAATCAGGGGATTAGTTTTGTTAGGAAATTTATATTTTTTCTCTGATAAATTGTAATTCTCATATATATTTTTTTAATATAAATTTAATTTGTCTATTATTTTTTCTTTGTCATGTTATTTAATTTTGCAGACAACGAAATTTGTGTGAACACTGGTGCTTGCCGCCAAGAGGCAGGGAAATCTTGCTCGTCAGGCAGGTTGTGCTGGCTGGAAACTTGTCTGAGTTCTTACAGTGCTGCTACCGTTGACAATTGTGTTACAATAGCCTCCGGGACAGTCGCTCTGTCTCAAAACAGAGCCTAGTTCATGCGGCAAGCAATGATGTCTTAACGGCACTTCTACTTGCATTGCCTCCTCAAACTTGGTCTGCCATTAGAGACGAAAACGTTTTGAAGGAAATATCTGGCTTAGTTTCTGTAGACGATCTTCTTCCGTTGCTTCAAGATGAGGTTATGCGTCAATTATCCCCATTCCCCCTGCCCCCTGTCCCCAAATTGAGTAACATCATATTGTTTTTGTGAACGTGGAAGATTTTGCACCTGAGAAGTCAGCTCCTTCTGCTCAAGAGATGGAAAAATAACGAGGTAGAAGATGATCTCGATGCTCCCCTGATTTGAATACTCATGTTCCGGTTATACCATAAGTGACTGCTTCAAAAGCATTTTCTTTCCTGCCTCAATATGCATCCAGATTCAAAAGGATGATAAAGTTCCATTCAAACTGAAACAATTTGTTATGTCCCTGAAGATCATCATATGCAAAATATGTCTTTGGGGATTGAGTAAAACTAAAGTTCGAACATTGGTTTCCATACAACAGGAGGGCAAAAGATCCTTGACGTTCCTTATAAAAAAGTATAAGACTGTACCTTAAAACAAGTTAAGGAGATAAGATTAGAATTTAGAAATATTCCTTTAATATTACTATATTTTTCTTTTGTTTTATTACTTTGCAATTTCTTAACACGTGCGTGTTTTCTCAATTTTTGAAAATAATCATGTTGGAGTTTATTTTATGCTTATTCAAAAACTCCACTCTTGTTTAGATATTTTTTTCTCTCTCTTTATCAAGTAGGATGATCTTGTATTTTTGTACGCATTTTAAGGTTGAATTCAAGACTCAACAGCCATAATAGTTAATTGTTAACATAAAAAAAAAAATAAAAAAATAAAAAGTGGTGCTTTAACCACACGATTAAAGTAAATAAATCTCCAGGTACAGAAAATATATTGACTTAATTGACCTTGAAGAGGAATTATCCTTTAATCCTTTAGACTCGAATGACTCAGAGAGCCAAGTTCCCATGTTGCTAAGTCGAAAAACATATATAACATTATAGATTACACAGAGTTGCAAAATTCACAAACACGTAACTCCACTGACATATCTTCCCCAGCAAATACATTTGCTAATTTCATTATTTTTTTCACTTAGAAAGATGACCTTGATGATGGTCATATTCAGTTTTCTTGTAAACAAACCTCTTAGCAACACAAATATAACCACACAAATTGACAGCACTCGTGGCAGCCAAAACCCAATAGAAATACTCAAGATTAGCTCTATTAATATTGTCCCCAAGCCACTCGTTTCCTGCCCTTGAACTAATCCCTTGCACAATAGATATCAAAAAACTGCTCAAAAAGCTTCCAATCCCAACAACACTTATGTATGCAGCTGCGCCAATACTCCTCATAGCAACAGGCATTTGATCATAGAACAATTCTTGCAATCCAACAACTGTGAACACATCAGAAAGCCCACACAATAAGTACTGTGGGATTAGCCACCAAATGGCCATTGGGACTACTGATTTTGGCTTGTCTAAGAGCTCGTTTTCTCTTGCAATGTGAACCCTTTTGGACTCCACAAATGCAGCCACAGCCATAGTCAAGATTGAAAGAAATAGTCCAGTGCCAATTCGTTGTAGAATTGTTATGCCGGAATTGAGGCCTGTAATGGCTCTGGCAATGGGAATGAGGACCCTTTCATAAAATAGGATAGAAGTTAGGATTGTGAGGCCTGTGAAAACTTGGAAAGATGCTGGTGGGATTTGAAAGCTTGATGAGATGGATCTGGTCATGGTGCTGCCTTGTTTGGTGAAGTATGTGCCCAACTGGGCTATTACTACTGCAAACATTAAGCAACTGAACCAAACGGGAATGAGTTGCAGGAGTAGTTTTACTTCCTCAACTTGGTTGACATTGCAGAGCCGCCAGGGGTTCCTTTTTTCACTTGATGCATCTCTCTCATCTATCATCATTGCCTTGTCCAGGAATCTGCAAAACCATGCCAACTACGGTTAATTGCTAGCTATCTTGCTATTTTTGAAAATTTTTCACTATGTGAGTTTTTGGAGCTGGGAATACAATAGTTTTGCAGTCAAACTCTCTTTTACCTTTCCATTAGAGAGTCAGTCAATTTTCATTTGACATGAGAAAATCTTTGTACATTTTTATTACTTTTGGGAGGCCTACATCTTACAGAAACTATCAAATTGACACTGTTACTTGCTCGCGGGTCTTAACACAAGCTAAAAATTTTAGCAAATGTAAATTTTTAAAATGTATGTCATTGATAGTTTGGACTCCCTGAAAGAGGGCCTTCTTTCACTTCCCCTTAAAGTGGGTGTACTCTAGATGGTACTAAAACCCATAAATTTTAACACATCATAATGCATGAGTCGAAATGTCCTTTCTAGAGCTGCATCTCAAATTTCGCGGACAAGAATGACCCTACACTAGATGCTAGCTCAACTCTCTCATCATTATTGGTTGAAGTCAAATTAGATCTAAAATAATACCATGAGGGTCACCTAGTTAAAGAGGATTTGGCTTGCAGTGTGGACCTCGTTCATCCACGCCCATTTTCTCGCGGCTTCACTTTACAAGACAGTAAAAAGGTTGACTTTTTCAGCATCGTTAGAAATAGAATATTTGAAATGACAATTACCACAGCTTGTCCAATTAAGACATTTTTAGATCATACAATTCTATATCAACATTTTCATAAATAGGTGAATATTTCGATTAATGTGTCGATTTAATTACCAAGTGATTTGATCGGAGATTAAGGTTGATAATGCAAGATATATACTTCCATGTGCCTCCACATGTACACATGTGTATGAAATAACTAAATTAAAAATATATATACAAAGATTTTATTTTATGTATTTAATTACAAATTAATAATAGGCTCATTTTAATTTTAATTTTACATTTTTAGTTGTGATTGCTTGAATGAATTGGAATGCAAAAATATTAAGTTTTGATGTTGTAATAGTTGCCAGAGACACTTTTTTTTTTTCTAAAAAAATTGAAGTATGAAAGAGGAAAATTGATTAATGATATGAGCTCAAACTAATTGTTTCATAATTAATTGTTCAAATGCCGAATAGCTCTTAATTCAATGATATACGACTTATATATAATGTATGACATTATGAGTTTGAACTTAATAAATTTGTGGTGTCAATGTGCATAAATTAAAAGAATAATTAACTTTCAAATAATATGATTAAAGATATAACAAAGAAATGCCCTTTTTTTTTTCCCGAAAAACAAAGAAGTACCTGAACTGGTTAGTGCGAGCCAAATGGTGAATTCCCCTACCGTCCTCCACGCTATCCTCCTCCTCATTGCAAATGCCCCGCCCCTCCTCCTCCGCCAACTGCCGCTTCCTCACGGCGGCAACCACCACCTGTGCCACTCTCGTAAACGGGCTACCCACCGGCGCCTGGCGGCAATAAGTCCTAATCCCAACCAAAAACAAAATAAGTGCCGCGGCCACCGCCACCACCAGCATCCCGAAGCCAAAGTTCCAACCCACATAGTCCTCCACGTAAATCACCACCAGCACAGCGGCGGTGGCACCGCACACAATTCCGACGTACCACCAGTTGAAGAAAGAACTTTTGGCCGCCTTCTCCTGCGGCAGATCCTCATCAAATTGATCTGCTGCAAAAGTTTGCACGCATGGCTTGTGCCCTCCTTCTCCGATGGCAAGGATGTAAAGGGCTATAAAGAAAACTGTACCACGTGCAGGCAGAGGAACTACAGAGACTGCTGTGGTTAACAAAATTAAACCCTGAAAAAATCAACAAATTAATGCAGACGGCGTGAGTATCAGTATTACTGTTTCATTGAACTGTACATGTAATAAAATGGTGGAAAGAAATTAAAACGAGGAATGATTGTATATACGTACAATGAGATATATGGTGGTGGAGAGGAGGATGGTCTTGAACCGGCCGAGATAAGAGTCGGCGAGGAAGCCGCCGACCACAGGGAAGATAGCGGAGACGCCTTGCCAGGTGTTGACATTCTTGGCGGCGGTGGCGGTGGGCTGGCCGAGCACCTTCGTGAGGTACATGAACAGATTCCCTGCCACCCCATAGTATGCGAAACGTTCCGCCACTTCCACAACTGTTCACAATGGAAAAAGAAAGGAGCATTTTTAGTCACATAAATTATGATTGAGTCAATATAGAAAAAAGAAAATAAAAAAAATGAACATACAAATGATGAAAATGGCGGATTTCCAACCACCCTTGGAGGGTTTCTTGGGAGGGGAATTTCCAAACATGGGAATTTCCGACGTTAGTACTTTAGTATGGCACTAGTACTAGTGCTAGTACTAGATTGAATTCTTTTGTGGAAGTAATGAAAATTTTCATGTGATATGGACAAGTTGAGATGGTCATCAAGCACTCATATATAGACTGAATTTGCCCCCCACCCCCCCGGGAGTGGGGGGGCGGGGGGATGAATGTGAAAATATTTGTGATAGGGACTCTTATTGATTTAACACCAATACGGCTGCAGTGGAACAGCACAAAGAGAGAGAGTATTTGGAACCCGCGCGGCCCTTGACAATATTGGTCGAATGTCTTGTCTATGTTCCTACTTCCTATAGTTTCATTTCTTCCTGCAGCTGCCGCTGGTTGAAATAATCTGGAAATCTACATTTACCGCATCCTTCCCAATTAAGTCATGTTAATGTTGATTGCCAATTGGGGTTGTCAAGAAACCAATCTTTCTATTCTTGACTAAGCTAGCTAGACTGAGTAAATTTTGAAGGTGGGATATCATTTAACCATAGAAATGACATAACTACATTTTTATTTTATTGATTTATCACTGTCTTATTTTTTTTATTTATACACGTATATGTACATATAATGTTTGTTAAGGTTCAAAACTCAAATTTCACAATCAATACCACTATATTGATTTCAGCAAAATATATTTCAGTTGTTATTTCAATATATTAAACTTACAAAGTACAACCAATTACATCATTTATAATCCAAGATACTAAATACAATAAAAAAATTTTGAGCAAGTAGATTAACATACTATATAATATCTTGACCAGAGGACCTCTGCCTTAAAGCAAGAGCTCTTTTGTAACTGTGATATGAGTTTGTTAATTAAGCTTATATATATTAATTTAGTCACCAAATTGTGCTTAATCAATAATTTCTTTTAAGGAAGCTTAAGTTAAATTATGATGCAGGCCTCGGAATATCAATATATGCTCTTTGTATCTTAGTACAACTTGACTATATTCATTTTCTTTAATGTGATGAAAGCCTGAAAATGACTGTTTGAAAAGATAAGAAAAAATTGCACTAATTAATTGGTTGTTGATCAATTATGTTTAGTAAAATGATTTAGAATATATGAATTCAAGGATATATTCAAAAATAAGAAATCTTGGTAACTCAATAATAATCAATTGAAAAATAAAATGTCTTTCCAACAAAATGTGAAAGAGGCTCAATAGTACTTTTGATTTTCATTACATCTTTTGAGTAGGATTTTGATATGATAAATTAAATTTCTGAGGAGTAGTTTGATTGGATTTTTAAGTTATCTCATGATTATTTATCATATAATAATTTATGTAATTTTTTATCATCATGGTATAGTTTGGTCTGCATGATTATTTTTATATAGGTTCACGTGATTGTTGGTTACTGTATTTGGTTCAATACTAAAGCATCTTAATTATACATATTAAATTACCTTTCTGTCCCTGACTCAAATATAAAAAATCTCTCATTTGTCTTCTCTAATACACCACCACCACCAGTAATAATAATAATAATGGAAAGTAATAATTGAAGATAGATTTTTTGTTTGAATAAGAAAGGGTATTTTGATAAATTGATTTCATAATTTAAGGGTGAATAGATAATTTTAAGAGGAGCAAACCCAGGATAAATAAACCCATGGGGGGAGGTATGTTAATTTATTATTTATATTGTACATATAAATGCGGGATTTGGATATTAATGTGAGCATAAATGTTTAGTATCACTTAAATCAAATGAATGATAAGATAAAATAAAAGTACTATATCCCACCTTATTATCCCAACCAAACTAGTACTAAGTGTAAAAAAAGTAAAACTAGACTAAAAAGGCTCAATTAAGCAAATAAAAAATGAAATAATAGGTGGGAGAGTCTAATTAATCAAGTCGGCTAATATGGGCATCTAAACCTAATTAATCAAGCCACTAAATACAAGTGAACTGAGGCCCACTAAGGGATTAATCATTGTAAATACTCACTCCTAAAGTTAAATGAGGTACGAAAAATCATTTGAGAGCTTCGCCTATACGCAAACGTGTTTTGGAATAAAAAACCTCATCAAAATTCACTAATTTCCGAAACGGATTCTAACTCCATTTTCAAGTAGCATCAAGTTCTTTATTCAATATTTTTTGTATTTTTATTTAGTATCATTTTTGTTAAGGGCCTTTATTATTAGAAAAGAACACTTGATTAGTTCATATATAACAATATATTTAAATAAAATAATTTTCAAAAAAATTTATTTAAACTGAATTTGAGTACACTTAAATGACCATGTAATATATATATTTTTCAAAATAATACATCTTTATATGATAAATATAATTCGCGCGGAATAGTTGATTTAGGTCGGCAAAACCCACCCTTGCCACTGTGTTGTGCACATATAAAAGGTAGATATGATTAGGGTGCGGCCAAACATGATCAGATCTCAACGACAAAGCATATATGTTATTAGTGTTGGGGATTGGGAGTTGAATTTACTGAAGTGCAGTTTACAGTGTCAAAAAGTAAATATCGTGTGAAGATATATATATATAAACGCACTTTTTATGCAATGCATTTAGCATTCAAGTCACATCAATCAACTAGTATTAAAAGACCAAATGATGACACTATATATTTTTAGCTGTCGGTATACATATTTTTGGTTCATTTAATCCAACTAATTATATAAATAGACACAGTTTTCATTATTTATTTTCAATTATAGTAAGAATAGTATTGTAAAATAAAATATATTAAAAATTAAAATTATTTTTACGATTGCATTGGACACATACTACCAAAAAAATTGGTTTTAGTGATCACTTCCAGTGATAACTGATTTGTGACTGCTTTGTAATCGATTTGTTACCGATTTTATTCCAAAAAAAAAAATTTTAAAAATAATTGATTAGTGATTGATTTGTGACCGAATTAGTGACCCCAAAGATGGTGGTCACTAATTGGTCATTAAATTAGTGACTTATTTTTTTGGATCACAAATGCGGTCACTAAATTAGTGATCGATTTTTCTTGGGTCACAAATGCGGTTACTAAATTAGTGACCAATTTTTCTTGAGTCACAAATGCGGTCATTGATTTTTCTTGGATCACAAAATCGGTCACTAAATTACTAAATGATCTTTTTGGGGTCACAAATACAGTCATTAGTTTTTCTTGAGTCACAAAAGTGATTACTAAACTAGTAATTGATTTTTCGTAGATCACAAAAGCGGTCATTAAATAATTATATAATACTTTAATTTAATTAGATAACTTATTATATTAATAAAATTAATTTGCCTAATTAACTAAATAAATTATTATTTTTTTATAATTAATCAAATTAATTTGTTTAATTATATTAAATTTTTATAAATTATAATTTAAATAGATAAATATTACATATATAATTAGATAATACATTTAAATAAGTTATTGTTTGTATAGTCAAATAAATTTTTGGTATAAGTAAATAATGCATTTTTAATTTAATAAATAATGCCACATGTTACATTAACATATAATATGAAGCTATACTATGAAAATAGTAATACCTATTAATTATTAATCAAACCATTTCTTAAAATTATACAAATTTAATTACAATCTAATATTAACATAATAGTTTATTAATTTAATAAATTAGTTTTAAATAATTATTTTATTTATTGCTAAATAATTCATCTAGCAAATAATATATATTAATTTTTTAATGCTTTAAGTTATTCAAATAACTTATTATAGTAATAAAAATTAATTTATTTAATTATCTAAATAATGTTCAATAGTTATCATAAAATCTAATTTTTTAAAATTATATTAAAATATAATATGTAAAATATTAAGTACCAACATGTGAATCAAGTCATATATAACTAACCATTGAAAAATTAAATTTAGAATTTAAAATTTAAGAAAATTAATTATTATAATTTAATAAAAAATCAAAAAAAATATAAAATAATAAAAACTACAAAAATCACATAACTAAACCCTATCCCATTTCACATTTCAACTCCCACCCTTTCCTCCCTTCTCAACACTCAGCAGCAGCAGCAGCCAGGTATACCTTCCCACCCTTCTCAACACTCAGCAGCAGCAATAGTCATACACCTTCTTCCTTCTTTCTATTTTTTCTTTTCTTTTTTTAAACTCCTTGCCGGCACCTTTGCCGACGAGATAACAAGAGCCAGGGAGCCAGGATGATGCCAGCAGCAGCAATCAACACCCAGTAGTAGCTGGGATGGTTTCAGTTGCTACCGGGTGATGAAAATCATCCCAGTAGCAGTTGGGATGGTTCTAGCTGCTGTTGGATTCTCCTTTTTTTTTTTGAATTTTTTATAATTAAATAATTTTAATTTTTATAATTAAAATTATTTTTTATTTAATTTTGTAAGTTCAATATATTGCATTTGGGGGCATTGTAAAGAGGTAATTTATTTTAGTGTTAAGTTATAATTATTTAAATTGTGTTTATGAATTATGTAATCAATATTTTGTTTCTTATGTTTCCTTATACATTTACTATAAGTTACACATAAATTATATGAATTTTGTTTATGAATTATGTAATCAATATGTTTATTATGAATTGTAGTTCTAATTTTGCATTTTGAGGCATTATATAAATTCAACAACAATGAGAATACAAAATTATTTTAGTGTTAAGTTATATTCATATGAATTATGTTTATATATTATGTAGTCAATATTTTGTTTCTTATGTTTCCTTATACACATACAATAAGTTACAAATGAATTATATGAATTGTGTTTATGAATTATATAGTCAATATGTTTATTATTAATTATGTTTATTAATTATGTCTATGAATTATACTTAATTATTGATGATTATAATTTCTATAATTATATGATGGCCTCAATAATATTGCAAAAAATATGTCTAATAATCGAAGTTGGACGTGGCAACGACTTGATGCAAATGGTTTTCTGTCTAATGAGTTTGATAGAGGGGTTAATGAATTTTTAGACTTTGCTTATTCTCATCCTGAGGTTGTTGACCGTTGTTGTATAAAATGTCCTTGCTCAAAGTGCCGTAATATGTGATTTGAAAATCGTGATACTGTACATTATCACCTTAAAAAGTACGAATTTGAGCATGGTTATACTACATGGGATGCACACAGGGAACCATGGATCCAAAGTTCTATTGGGGAACACTCTAGATCCAGAAATAATGAAAACATTGGGATGAGAAATATAGTTATAGATGCTGCAGGATATAACTTTGATTGGGAATTTATAGGGATGAACACCCAATGAATACTAAACAACCACCAAATTCAGATGCCCAAAATTTTTTGATCTATTAAAAGATGCTGAAAAACCTCTATGGCATGGTTGTAGGAAGCATACTAGGCTCTTAGCAGTTTCTCAATTGTTGAACATTAAATCTGATTTTAACTTATTTCAATCATGTGTTGATCGTATCATATCAACAATGAAAAGTATGATGCTAGAAGATGAGACTTTCCCAAGTAACTTGTATGATGTAAAGAAGATGGTGGCAAGGCTTGGACTAGGTTATGACAAAATTGATGTTTGTGTTAATAGCTGCATGTTATATTACAAAGCAAAGATAGAAAAAACAAGATGCTTGATTTGTGGTCATGCTAGATATAAGCCCAGTACCCCAGCCTCCCAAAAAAATGTGCCTTACAAAGTGTTGTGCTACCTATCTATAACTCCTAGACTCAAACGTCTTTATATGTCAAGAAAAACGTCTAAGGAAATGACATGGCACTGGACAAATTAGTGTGAAGATGGTAGCATGGCACACCTTGCACATGGTGAAGCATGGAAATGTTTTGATCGTGCTCATCCTTCATTTTCATCAGAACCACGCAATGTTTGTCTAGGATTATGCATAGATGGTTCACCCCCTTCAATAATAATAGTACTCCTTATTCTTGTTGGCCAGTTATGCTAATTGTGTACAATCTTCCTCCATAAATGTGCAAGGATGAACCATATTTATTCTTGCATATGGTTATTCCAGGCTCTAAATCTCCTAGGAAAGAGCTAGATGTATTTTTGCGCCCTCTAATTGATGAATTGAAACAGTTATAGAATGAAGGAATTGAAACTTATAATGCATTTAGATAACAAAATTTTATGATGAAAGCAGCTCTATTATGGACAATCAATGATTTTCCTGCTTATGGTGTGGTTTCTTGTTGGAGTACTCATGGAAAGTTGTTATGTCCATATTGCCTGGAACATATAAAATCTTTTCGACTACAGAATGGGTGGAAGCAGTCATGGTTTGATTGCCATAGATAATTTTTGCCTCTTCATCACATACATCAAGGACAAACTGATATGTTTATGAGAGGTAGATGTGAAAAAGATCCTCTCCCTCCGCATTTGTCAGGTGAAGAGATCATGAGACGTGTATCTTTGTTTCTCTTGCAAACATATGATAAAGATGGCAACTTTAATCCTTTGCCTAGATTTGGTGTTACACATAATTAGGTTAAAAAAAGTATATTCTGGGAGTTACTTTATTGGTGCACGAATCTTATTCGTCATAATTTGGATGTGATGCATATAGAGAAAAACGTGTTTGAAAATATCTTCAACATAGTTTTAGATGTGAAAGGGAAGTCAAAGGACAATGGAAATGCACGGAGGGATATAGAACTTTATTGTAATCGACTTAAGCTCCATATGTTTTATGATAATAGAGAAAAACTTTGGAAGCCTAAAGCAACTTATACATTAAGTGCTAAACAAGTAAAAGAAGTTCGCAAATTGGCCAAGGGCTTGAAACTTTCTGATGGCTATGCTTCAAATATAACCCGGTGTGTAGATAAAAAGGAGTCAAAGTTTTATGCAATGAAAAGTCATGATTGCCATGTTTTTATGGAGAGGCTGATTTCCAATTGCTTTCCATGACCTTTTGCCTAAATCTATGTAGGAAGCAATATTAGAGTTGGCTAGTTTCTTTAGGGACATATGCTCAACTATTTTGCATGTGCAATACATGGAACAACTCGAGAAAATTATTGTTGAGATTCTTTGTAAACTTGAAAAAATATTCCCACCAACATTCTTTGATGTGATGGAACATCTTCTGATCCACTTGGCCTATGAAGCTAAAGTTGGTAGGCCGGTATAGTATCAAAGGATGTATCCATTTGAAAGGTATTATCCCTTTATATTTTCAAAAGTCATTTAATTAACACAATTATCTTATGTTTAAACTTTAATATTTGAAAATGAACTATTGTGTAGATTTTTGCATCATTTAAAGTAAAAGGTCAAAAATTGAGCTCATGTTAAAGCTTCTATTGTAGAAGCTTACATCATTAAGGAAGTTGCAACATTCTGCTCATTGTACTTTGATTTTAATGTACAAACAAGACTAAATCAGGAACCAAGAAATGATGATAGTGGAGAGATGGATCCAACCGTGCTTCTTTCCATCTTTTGTCATCCAGGGAGACCTCTGGGGAGTTAAAAAAAAGGTCAACTGTTTAAAGATGATGATGAATATATGGCAGCACATAGATATGTCCTACTAAATTGTTTAGAGGTTGTTCCTTTAGCAAGGTAAGTTCTCTCTAAAAAATTCATGAAAATAATAAAAATCCTAAAAACATTTAACTTTATAAATATATCTTGGGTGTTTGTAGCATATTTGATGAAGAGATGTCTAGACAATATCCATAGATAACAAACATGGAATTAGGGAGATTGCGAGATACAAAATTTCCACAATGGCTTCAACATTATGTAAGTATTAAACATCCTATTTTTAAATAATATCATTTGTTACATAATAGTATAATAGTAAAAGTCTTGGAGCAGGTAATGGATGGATCCCACAAGGTTGGAGAGAACATTGGGCAAATAGCACAAGGCCCTAGTCGATGGGTTAAAACATATAATGGTTATTTTGTGAATGGGTTCAAGTTCCACACAATCAACTATGGGCAACATAAATCAACCATGAATAGTAGCATTTATATGTGGGGGAGCTCCTAGAGCGATGATGAAGTTGATTATTAGGGCATGTTAGAAGAAGAGTTGGAACTAGAATACTTTTGGCAAGGAAACAAAGTGGTTTTGTTCAAATGTCATTGGTATGACTTATCTAACAGAGGGATCAAAGTGCACCCACAATTTGGACTTGTTGAGATCAATCATTGAAGGGAGTTTAACACAAATTATCCTTTTATATTAGCTCAACAAGCACAACAAATGTACTATACAAGTTTTCCATCAATGAATAGAGAGAAACGTGAAGCAAGAAATAGAATAAATATCCCCTATATGTTAATGCAAAACCAAGCAAATAAAGCTAGTGTTGAAGGTCCATATCAAGAACATGAAGTGGGTACCTTATTTGAAGTTTCGGTTAATGTTGATGTTGACAATTCAAGCATCTTAGTTGATAATAATGCAAATCCAATAGAAATACATTTTGATGAAATTTGATATTCAATCCCATCAACGAGAAATATAATGGATGGAGAAGATGAAGAATTAGAGGAAATCGAAGTAGAAGATAGTGAACATGCAGTTGAATTTGAAGATTTTGATTCAGCTAGTGGTGGGGATGAGGTAAATTGGTGTCATTATTGAATATTATAACTTTTGACGAATAATATGCAATATTATTTGTTTGTTTAATTGTATTTTATATCACAATCATTTCTTTTTCTACTCATTTTATTTTACACTATATCTCATTACTTAACTTGTTGGCTAATGTTATTGTTTAATTGTGTAGGATGACGACTAGAGGCAAAGGTATCAATAGGAAAGATAGAGGTAGATAGGGTCGAGCACGGTTTGATGCACGTGATGAGGTTCCTCGTACAGAGCTACCTACTCCATCAGTTGAGGTAGAGGATAGTGTTCCTCATCTAGAATATGAGGAGCATTTATTGTCTCCCAATAATGAGATAGAGCAAGAGATGCAATCAAGTGAAGGCCAAAATTCATCTCATGGAAAAGCGAGGGGTGAAACATAAGGAAGTCATGCACCTAACAATCCTGATAGCTGCACTTTTATACGGCTAAATCATGATGGGTATGTTCTTCACCTTTCTACATTGATGCATAATTTATTATTATGAGGGATCTAAAAAGTACTTATTCATTAATATTTATTTTATCCATCTTCTATTATTTGTCAGCTTTATACTATGGACTATTCCTCATGGCATCATGGATATCTTGAGAAAATACATGGGTCCATGGCCAACTTGGGAGCAAGTTCCTCAAGATAGGAAGGAATTTCTTTATGAAAAATTTAGAGTAAATTATTTTTTTTATTATATAATATTTTGCACAATAACAATATTAAATTATGCAATTAAACTTTCTAATATTGATTTTATCTTTTCTTTGTGTATTTGGTGTAGGAACACCCATATGGCTTCCTGAACATGATGCTGATATTAGGCACTCATGGGAACAAATCCACAAGAGAAATTTCAAGAATATCATATACCAATATAAAAAGAAAGCAA
Source organism: Jacaranda copaia (assembly GCA_014898725.1). Classification (NCBI taxonomy): domain Eukaryota; kingdom Viridiplantae; phylum Streptophyta; class Magnoliopsida; order Lamiales; family Bignoniaceae; genus Jacaranda; species Jacaranda copaia. The sequence goes on from JACGDI010005299.1 coordinate 332,301, forward strand.
TAGTTGAAGTCGGAGTTGATGACCCAAGAGATATTCAAAAGGTTGCACCCAAAAACATGCAGACAAGTGATGGGGAAACAATTTGCACTTTGCATATGAGTTCACCAAATTATCAAGAAATGTGTAAAAAAGCAAAGCTAAATAGATTGACAAAAAAAGATAAGTCAATAACCAAGCATACTAGCGACTCTATTTCTTTTGCCAAGCATGCAAGGAGAATGGAGGTTAATTTCTTTAATTAATTTATTGTTATTTTTATTTATCTACTATAACTTTTAATATTAACTAGTTTAACGTAGACACAACATGGTAGATAGATTAGCCAAATCGAGCTTCATGAAAGGACTCACAAAAATGCACAAGGAAAAGGTGAATATGTTGACAACAAATCTAAGAGGGTCCAAGTAAGTACAAGAATATTATCCATGCATTCAAGTTAGTTAACAATTTCAAAGTAAGTAGCATGAAATATTTTATGGAACTTGTAATTGTAGCATTACATTTGTTTGTAGATTTATTTGTCATGAATAGCATCAAGTTAGGATTGTTGTGATATATGTGATATATATTATATTATATTGTTGAACTAAATATATGAACATTTTGGTCTTGTGGTTAATAAGTCATTGCATGAATAACAAGTTAAATGTTTGATCATCAACACCAAATGTATTCCCCCGAAATCTGACTTTTGTCACATAGAAACATAATTAGTACAAGTTACTTAATTAGTGAAATAAAACTTCGTTTATATTTAAGCATATTATTTATACTATATTTGATATTTAGTAATTGTGTTTTTAATATTTGGATGTTCAAATAGGATAAATACTGTTAAGAATGCATTAGTCAACATGGCAGCAATCCAACTCCTAAAAGCTCATTTGATTCTAAAAAATGGCTTGAGATTAGTGGTGATCCAAGCAAGGGTAGAGTGTATGGCTTTGGGAACACTCACCACTGTCATGAGCTTGTTGCTACTGGGACTTTCTTGAATTCACCATCTACAACATCTTCACCTGTCTTTGTGAGTTAGGAGCAACTACAAGAAGCGATTGCAAAAGCAGTTGATCAAGAATTGGCTAAGTAAAGAGAAGAAGCAGCAACCAGAGACGCAAGCATTATGGAGCAGACTATGAGGGTGAGAGAGGAGGCATTGAGGCTAGTTGAAAAATCAAAGACAAGAGAAGAGGCTTTGATGAGGACATTAGGAGTGATGATGGAAAGATTAAATTCAATTGAAGGTACTTCTTCCTCTCCTAGGGAAGAGAGTAATGGTGGGAAAGACAAATAACTTTCTTTAAATTAAACTTGGCATACTTGGATTTCATGAACTTACACATGTATGAAAAGCTTTGTTTTGTTTATGAATTTGGATACAATATTATTGAATTTCTATTATTATTTTGTGTTATTTGGAATGTGATTTATGTTTTAAATGATGTGATTTTAAATTATTATTAATGAGAACAAAAAACAGGTTGGCTAAATATATTAAATCATTACAAAAAAATAATAATAATAAATTTGTGACCAATTAGTGACCCCAAAGGTGGTCACAAATCTATGACCCATTAGTGACCCCAACTACTAGTGACCGCCTATCAGTGAACCTACCAAAACGGTCACTAAGAGGCCACTAATTAGTGACCGCCTATTAGTAACCCCACCAAATCGATCACTAGGTGGTCACTGATTAGTGACCGCCTATCAGTGAACCCCCAAAATCAATCACTAAGCGGTCATTGATCAATGACCGCTTGTTCACTCTTTCGTAAATTATTTTGAGATGAAATTTAAAAACTTAATGACCACTAATTTTTGACCGTATGCTCCAACGGTCACAAATTTTAATTTGTGACAAGAATTTTTGTGACTGCTGTGAGCGATCACAAATGCAGTCACTGACACTATCAATGACCACTTTTTTATTGAATTTGTGACCAATTTGGTGGTCACAAAAGCCAATTTTTTTGGTAGTGACATGTTAATTTGTTTATATTTTTGAAAATTATTTTTGTTTTTCATACCATTTGCAACTGAAAATCATCAACTTATGTACATTTTTTCTAGCAACACTCTTTATATTTATTTTAGATTTTGCTAAATCTATCATATAATCATCCTATTGTTGCATAATTCAAATTCAAGTTTAATTTGAGATAAAGTAAATGGGAGTGCAAACTGCACAATCTGACGCACATAAAGTATAAAAAAAAAAATCCACTTGAATTCAAACTCAAGATCCCTTACAGAATAAAATAGATTGATGCCATTAGGTTACTAACCACTAAATGTACCTACTATCATTTCAAAATAATTAAATTGTACATATTTTCTAAAAAATACATCTTTTTAGGTATAAAAAAATAAACCACTTAGGCCCTACTTGGTTTCACTTTCAAATTTTATTTTTACATTTTCTACTATTTAAAAATTGAAACACATAATTTTATACACATTTTCACCCAATATATTTTTTTTTTTTTGCTCAAAATACATTCTTCAATAATCTATTTATCTTCTCCCAATAACCTATATATCTATTTACTCTACTATCATTATTATTATCTCTGGTACCTACAACTTACTAAATTCAACATAATCTTACAATTTATACAAATACAAACTAATTTTCAACAACTAGTTTTTCAAATTTTGAAAATAATAAAAATGAAAAATAAAAAAATATAAAACCAAATGGACCCTTAAATTTTTAACTCTGTTTCTATTATAATTATTATTTTTTAAAAAAATATTTAAATACAATCCTATTTTTAATTTGAAAAATATCAAAAACAGAAAATAAAGACGAAACATATTCGAACGGACCTAAGAGTCTACCAAAGAATATTTTTAATATTCTTTTATCCTTTTGTGTGATAGGATACCTTAAGGCCTAAGACCCGTGATTTAATTTAGATCCCCTAAGGCCTATTTAGGCTTATAGCCTTTGCGCCAACCAAAACATTCCCCCAGCTTTTGGTTTGGCTTCTCTAACAACATGCAAAATAATTCTTGCAATCTTCTTAAAGAGGTTTAAATCTGGTTCCCATTCTTTTTAATTTTGGCTAAAATTTAAACAGCTAATTTTTTACAATAATAAGCAAAAATAGTTGACTACCCTCTTTCGAGTTTAGCACTTTTGGTCGTCTTCTTAATTTGCTTAAACATTAAGAACAAAAACACTTAATGTGCTTCGACAAATTTAAATTTTTAAAAGGTCGTTTAGTTAGCACAACTATTGTTAACAAATTTAAATATCCTCCAAATTAAAAAATACTAGTGGTTGGTGTACACTCAATACTTGTGCAACTATTAATAAATAAAAATAATAAAATAATATGAATGAGAGATAACATAATTATAGAAAAATTGAAAAGAAAAGATTTGCAAAGAAATGAAATATGTATGACATTCATCAAATTATTGTGAAACTAAATGGTAGTAGTGGAGTAGGAATGGGTTAGCACGTAGTTATTCTTTAATTATAGTGATAAAAAATAAGAATGAAAGTATTTTAAAAAGTACTTAAAAACACATAAAAAAAAAGGGGTAAATGTTGGAATTTTATTCCAATAAGTGGGGTTCTATTAATTGGATCTATTTTCTAATAAAATAAAAACTAGCTAAATTAATACGGTTAATGAGATAAATTCATAGGGCCTAATATTTTGGCCCATTATTGTTAAGGTTCATTTTCTAAACAAACTTGGTATAGCAACTGGTGTAAGTGCAATCCTAGAGGCCCGTGATAGGAGAGTTCTTTAGCATTTTATCTTGTATATATATATATATATATATTGTGGCTAGATCCCTTCTCCACTCCATGTTTTGATATTGTTATCCCGTTAAAGCTGTCAAGTGATTTGTGTGAGAAGGAAAGAAAGATTTAGCAAACAATCATGAAATTACAAGAATCATTGATCATCAATCTCATGGCTCAAACAAGTATCAAGAATTAATTATTTGTATAGCGTTTTGATCCCACAAATATAAATGAATCTTGAATTTAATTATATTTTACAATTGGTATTAGAACCATATATCTATGAGTCAAAACCTAATTTTATTGATTGAATTTCATATATCTTAAATCTTTTTAAATTACACGGAAAATTCTTGGTCTTTTCTCTTTTTCGCAGTTGAAATGAGAATTTAAATTATTCAATCTCAATTTTCGGTAATGGAGCAATTAGGGTGTTTTTGGACTTGTATTTTAATCATGCAATTGATATATGTTAATTCAATTATCCTTGAAAATTATGGCATATTATTTATTGATTACTTAATTATTATTGGTTTTCTTTTATTGAACTTTATCGAACTAATTAAGGTGTTCTATTATGCCTTTTATTTGGTTTTAGACTTTAATTAATATTTTTTGAAACAAATTAATTATATTTGTGGGATGTATGTAGTCAAACGATATAAATTTTGAAGCAACTTGAATGCTACAATTTCTTTTTATAACTCCATAAGTACATATTGTTTTAGCACTCAATTTTATGGGAATTTTGCATACATAGTGCATGTGTACAAGTTGGATAATTAATTATTAAACTTGATAATGCGCTTATTTTATGAGTATAAGTAAATGGTTACACCAAAGTACTCAATTTATTGAAACTTGTAAAATTTGTGGTATGCATATCTCAAGTGGGTAGTATTATGCATTCTTACTTGCCCAAAGGGGGTTAGATATATGTAATAATTGGTTTTATTGGTGCAGAACATATTGATGGGGATATATTAATTTAGAAGATTTGATTCCCAAAGAAGGCGACATTTAACAATTATTATTCTCTATACTGTTCTTGCATGAGAGGCCTTGTGAGTGTGGCAATCTCTGCCTAAAGGGGAGATTGTCATGATTCACAAGGACTCTATGAGGAATTAAGCTCTATTGTTCTAACCTTATTCTTGGTAATTGCCTATTATTAATGTGGTTTATTGCATTCTTGTTGCTTTTGACAGTTACTATGAATTTAAATAATGATAGTGCTACTATTGAAGTATTGAATGGTGAAAATTATAAAAGATAGAAGTGTGATATTAAGTTTACATTGGGATTAGCTAATATTGATATAGCTCTTTTAGAGGATCAACCTCCCCTACGTGCTGATAATGCTTCCAACACTACGAAAAGAGCTTATGCTCAGTGGGAGAGGTCTAATTGCCGAAGTTTCTAGCTGTGAAAAAGTCTATCAAAAAGCATAGGGTTAGTGCACTTCCTGAGACCAATAATGCTAGGGAGTTTTTCCATGCAATAAGACAAAGGTATCAAGTGTCCGATAAGTTTGAGGCTAGGAATCTAATGAGTGATTTGGTGGGTATGAAATACAATAACTCTGGTGGGGTTAGGGAATATATTTTGAAAATGGTTTATATCCAATCTAGACTCAAGGATCTTGATATTATCCTCCCTAATAACACTACTCTCAATTCCTTGCCTATGAAATTCAATCAAATCAAAATAGCCTATAACACCTAAAGTGAGTCATGGAGTATTTTTGACCTTATCTTCAAATGTGTCTATGAGGAAGACAAAATTAAGAAGGAGAGTGGATAGACACCCTTGCTTATTTCTCATCTTGGTCCTAAATTTGGAAAGAGTCAAAATGTCTCCAACTCTAAGGAACCTCATTATCGTTCTCATAAGAAGACTCATAATACTAATAGGTATGGTAATGGTCAAACCCATGACCTACGAGTTAAGAAAGATGGTCCTAAAAAGGAAGTAAAATGTTACTTTTGTAAGAAGCCGGGCCATAAGAGGTTTGAGTGTCTTCATTTCCAAGTTTGGTTAGAGAAGAAAAAGCAAAAAAGGTAAGTTATTAGCCTTAGTTTGTTTTGAGTCAAATTTAGTTAATGTTCCCATTAATTCTTGGTGGGTTGAAGTAGGGCAAATGTCCATGTTGCTATTTCATGGCGAGGGTTCATAAACAAAAAGAAGCCAAGTGGAGAAGAGTCTAAGATTGGAGTAGCTATTGAAACCTTAGCAGTAGTAGAATGTGTAGGAACAGTCATTTTGAAGTTAAAATCTGGTTTTAAGCTTGTTTTGGAAAATATCTTTTAAGTACCAGCTTTTACTTAAAATTTAATTTCTATTTCTATTTTGGATAATTTGGATTATGATGTTTCTTTTGGAAAAGAAAAGGTTTATTTGATTTTAGACTCTAAAATTATTGATTGTGGTATTTTATACAGTAGTTTGTATATATTGACCTTGGCTTCTATCAAATTTATTCATCCTTCAATATTGAAAATATTGTGTTCAAAAGACCTCTAAGTAATGACAACTCTTCCATGTTATGACATAAACATCTTGTCCATATTTCTAACGATAAAATAGAAAGACTGATAAAAGCTAGCATTCTTCCTAGTCTTAATTACAAGAATCTAGAATTGTTGCTCAATATACCATACTAGGAGTCCTGAGCAAAATCGTGTAACCAAAAGGCGTAATCGCATCTTAGCTAAGATGATGAGAAGCATAATGAGCTGATGTGAGTTACCTAAATTTCTTTGAGGTGAAGCTAAAAGAACTACCATGTATATCCTTAATTGTGTTCCTACAAAATCAGTTACTAAAACACCTTTTAAGTTGTGGGTTGGTAGGAAGCCATGCTTAAATCATTTTATGTATGGGGATGTCCTGTTGAGGTTAAAATTTATAACTCTTTTGAGAAAAAAAACTGTCCCTATATCTATTCCTAGTTATTTCATTGGATATCTAAACCATTCTAAAGGATATAGATTCTTTTGTCTTTCACATGGAACTCGAGTGGTTGAGTCTCAAATAGCTAAGCTTTTAGAGCAGGATATATTTGATAGGTGTGAATGTTCTCATCCTATAGTAGTTGATGATCCAATCAAATCTATTACACTTTTCTTACCTATTACACATGAAATTGGGAATCCCCATGAACAAGTAGCTACACCTAATGCTAATATGGAGTAAGATGTACTTGATAGGTGCGAATGTTCTCATCCTATAATAGCTGATGATCCAATCAAATCCGTTACACTTTTCTTACCCATTGAACATGAAATTGAGAATCCTTGTGAACAAGTAGCTACACTTAATGCTAATATGGAGACCGATTTGAATATTGATCCACCTCAAAATAATATCTATCAAATGCCTCCTAGACGTTCTACTAGAGAGAGACATCCTATAATTCCTAATGACAACTACATGTATCTCTTAGAAAGTGATTATGATGTTAGTCCTATAGTTGATCCTATCAGCTATTCTGATGCCATGTTTAGTCCTCAATCAGACTTGTGGTTTAGTGCTATGGAGGATGAAATTCACTCAATGAAAGAAAATAATGTGTGGGAGTTAGTTGATCTACCCCAAGGTTGAAAGACTGTAGATTACAAATGGGTGTTTAAAAGTAAGAAAAACTCAAAGATTGAAAGGTTTAAGGCTAGACTTGTAGCTAAAGACTTTACTCAAAAAAAAAAAGCTAGAATTGATTGTGTTAACACCTTCTCTCTTGTTTCCTCCAAAGATTCCTTCAAGATCATTATGAGTTTAGTAGCACATTTTGATTTAGAACTCCATCAAATGGATGTTAGGACAACTTTCCTTAATGGCAACCTTGATGAAAAAGTTTATATGATTTAACTAGAGAGTTTTATTCAAGAAAGAAAGGAGCACCAATCGTGAAGGTTAATAAGTTAATTTATGGCCTTAATAAATAGGCTTCTTGGCAATGGTACTTGAAGTTTGATAGGGTAGTGACTTCATTAGGTTTTGAGAAAAATAAGGTGGACCATTGTATTTACCTCAAGACTAGTGGGAGTAGATTCACATATTTGGTGCTTTTATGTTGATGGTATTTTGCTTACTAGTAACGATTTGAGTTTGCTCCATGAGATTAAACAAATATTATATGAAGGATCTTAATGAAGCATCCTTTGTTCTTGTAATTGAGATCCACTGTGATAGAAATGCTTGTTAGGACTTTCTCAAGTAACTTACATTGATTGTGTTTTGATAGGGTTTAACATGTAGAATTGTAAACCTAATGATGTGCCTATTATGAAAGGTGATAAACTTGGCATTGTGTAGTGCCTAAAAACAAACTTGAGTAAGAGTCAATGAAACATATTCCTTATTGTAGTGTTGTTAGCAGTCCAATGTACATACAAGTCTGCACTAAGCCTGATATAGCCCTTGTTTTTAGCATAATTGGTTGTTATCTCTCTAATACAAGACAAGAACATTGAGTGGCTATTACGAAAGTCTTAAAATATTTGAAAAAATTCTAAAGAACTTCATTTCAAAGCTTTTTAGTTAATGATTCTATTTATAGCCCATTGAGGATTTATTATGATAATGTTGTTGCTGTGTTTCTTATTTAAAGAATAATAAGTCCTCTAATGCATCTAAATATGTAGAACTTAAATATCTCACTGTGAGAGACTTGGTTAAAATGATAGCATTATTATAGAGCATTTGACATCGACTATATGCTTGCAAATTTTTTGACCAAGGGATTGAGATGTATAATTTTTAAAAGATATGTAGAACACATGAGTATGATTGAGTCTTTTGATGTATTAGGTTAAATGAGATATATTTCTTTAATAAATTTGTCACAATATTGAAGCATTTATCTTGTTGGCTTTTATTAATATGAGATTCTTTTTCAACTGTTGATATATTTGTTATAATTGTGTGCACAATTTTTGTGGTTATATCTCGCTTGATATGTATCTTAAGATTAGGTATTGATCTTGAAAATTGGGTATGTCTTGTAAATGACGTCATATTATATTTTTTAGTATTGAATGAGGCTTATATGGCTTCTTTTGAACTCGAATTTTCTTGGAATTTCATATTCTATTGCTCAAAAGGCCTATATCTTAGAAGAAAATCAATTTTTCTTGGAATGTCATATAGTTCTAGAAATCCATGTATTACAAAAAAATTGGAGGACCAACAAAGAAATCCATGTCTTGCTCAAAAGGCCTATATCTCCACGTTTTGATATTATTATCCCGTTAAAGCCTTTAAGTGATTTGTGTGAGAATGAGAGAAAGACTTAGCAATCAATCATAAAATTGCAAGAATCATTGATTATCAATCTCATGGTTCAAGGTATCAAAAATTAATTATTTGTACAGTGTTTTGATTTCATAAATATAAATGAATCTTGGCTTTAATTATATTTTACAGTAAACACTTTATTAATAGTGTAAATATTGCCGCTCATGACATTTTCATAATTTGATATAATTTTTATATGCAATGAGGTAACAATGTATTTGGTCATTTTACATAAAAGAATAATCTATATTATCCAAACTATTGTGGAAGTCCGCGAAATTATATAATAAAGATATTTGTAAATATATGATAATGTTTTGAACCTTCTAAAAATATATAATATAATATTTTGGAGAAAGAAGAGGATATCTTTTTAGGAGGAATAAAACCTCAAAATTTGGGGAATGTCCAAAACTAGGGCTACAGAGCAGTGACTGATGACGAACCAGCTTTGTACGTGGATTCCCTAGTCCAAAACCTCATTCACAGTCATGGTTGTCTAATTTTGGCTTTGAACTATATTCTTAGTTATAGTCAATTGGTGTTTATTAAAGTGGAATATTGTTATCATTTAACAAAATTATAACAAAGCGTTACTAACAGTTTTTTTTTTTTTTAAATTGTACTAAAAGTTGACAAGATTATGCATCACTTTATTTTCTGGGATGAAAATTCATATTATTCTTTAAAAGGGTAGACAAAATTTAGTGATTAATTAGTTATTAATTAATAATCTTGAGTAAAATAGTTTAAAATATATGAATTTTAAGATACATGTAGAAATAAGCATAATTTTAGAAGGATAAGATGATCCTTCTAATGAAACACAAAAGAGACTCAATATTTAACGTGGTATTACAATTCTTAGTTGGATTTTTCACCCAACTTTTTTGTAATTTCACATTGCATTATTTAGGGGGTGTAAACATATCATGAACAAATCAAATTATTGTATTCTGCCTGAAAACATATACTAAACAATTTCATATAGCATGTTCCAATTAAGTATAGGGCTGCTAGACTCGGTAGGACGCCATTGTCAGATGTCATGTGGTTATGAGGTCAATTAAAATAAAGTGGTCCACCCACTAGATGGCCTCACTGGGACTTGGCGTGCGCCGCTAGATGGCTCATGCCTCCTTGTTTGGGTGTGGTAGTTTGAGCAATCCTCCAATAGCTGGTTAGGGTTTCGGTCAGTTTTGCGAACACCTTCTTTGTGAATGATTTATGATTTTTTTTTTTCACATTACTTTATGCTCTAGAGACTTGCTTGCGGTTTGTGGTACGTTTATATATGTTGACTTTATTCATTTAATTTGATTAGTCTACAAAATGGACTTTTTTCTTCAATCATTGATATAACTTATTATTTTGTTTTTATTTTTTTTTAATTTGTAAACATTTTATATCTTCTTACTCAATATTTTGTTTTAATTATGAATTCATTGCTTTAGTTTTGATTAATATTTTCAAATATTATTTTTATTCATCTAACTTTATAATTTAATAGAATGACAGATACTCATTGATTTTACTATTTTTATAAATTGTTTCAGTTTTTGCAGCAATATTTTTCTTTTCAGCCATCAATGACAATGCCTCTCATTTTATTTTTTTTATTTTTTATTTACATCATTAAACATTTTATATCTCTACTCATTATTTCTTTTAAATAATCAGTTCAATTATCTAACCTTTTTGCCTCTTTTTGTTCATCTGATTTTTATAAGACGGGTCATTTACTTGAAATGTTTAACAGCTGTTGCATTTTTCTTTCGTTATTCACTTTTTATATTTTCCATTTGTGATTTATCACATGAAGATCTAATTATATTTATGAAAACATTAAGGATAAACATAATAATTCTTTTTTTTTTTGGTGATTCCTCTTACAATTTTTGTCCCTTTTATCTTTTTACATTTAAAATTTTTCCTTCTTATTAGCTTATATTAATACTATAACATTAATATTATTGTGAATTATAAATATAATTAAAGAAAAAATATGGTATAAAAATTAAAATATTGAGAAAGAACAAATTTGTGGTAAAAAGTGAAATGGATAGAAATTAGATATTGCTATTCCAAGTATCAAAATTTTGTTGTTTAAAAACTAGAAATATGTGAAGACATTAAAGACTAAAAAATTTTATATATAAAAAATGAATTTGAAAATTATTTTATGATAAGTTAAAAAACTTAAAATTTTCATGGATGAATGCCTGTGAAAAAGGTTTAATTTACGCACATTAACCAAAAAAATTATATAATTAATAATTGAAAGATGCTTACATTGGAAAAAACAAAAAACAAAAAAAAAAAGAATAGATTGCAAAATTGATGGGTTAAAAGTGGTCGAAAAAGAATTGTCAATAATTTTATAATCATTTTAAACTAAAAAGATGATAATCATATATTAAAATAAATACTTATATTTTGGGTGTTTAGAAATAAACTATAAAAAAACTTTTAAAAAAAATCTGCGCAATCTTAGTTTTTGCTTAAATATTGATTATAAAAATATGTCTTATTTAAATATTTTATTATTTATTATTCATGCATAGCACCGTGGTAGACTTATATTTGGGCACTGTCCTCATGCAACAAAAACGAGTCATTGTCACGTTATAGATGCTCTTCACTTTCTTGCATATCTATCAAGCACTAACTACATAACTTTACAAAAATTACCAAATTCAGTCAATTTAAAACAGAGGGTTTGGGTGGTGTTATGGTGTGCGCGGTGAAAATTCAAAAGATGACCGATCAAACTTATAATTTCATTCCTCAATTTAATAGATATTGAAAGAGGAGAATAAAGTAGTTTTAAAAATAACGAGAGATATAAGAACACAAAAGTTCAATTATATCTATTTTTTATCCTAAATTAAATGATTGTTGTATGTAAAATTCATATATAGACTTTGTGTCTATTTAATTATGAGTCTAATGATTTTTTAGAAATGCATGTAACTTTATTTGGACTTGATCTGAGAAGAAACGAGGTTATAATGAAAAAAGCTTAAAAGTTAAAATAGAGTAATGATTATTAAAGTGTAGAGGGATGGTTAGCCTCATATTCTCAGTGGTGAAGACAAACAGTCTAAATCCTCAAATCAAAATAAGAGATAAAAATAAAATAAAATAGAGGATTTAAAGCAGGGTCTAACCTATTATTAAATTACTAATGGGCACAACTGTTATGAAATTCTTTAGCAATTGCCTTTTAACAAATGGGTATTCTTGTCATTTTCTTAAAGGGAAAAAGGTAAAAAAAGGAGTGAAACTTTGTTTACAATAATTTACAGAGCATAATATCTATTCTTTTATAGAAACTAAATGATATAGCAATCGATGCGTTAAGCGATCTTTATGTTTGTAATTTTTCGAGGTATTGCCATAATTGAATTGTTAATTATAAGATTATATAGAACTTAGCTTAATTTAACCAATTAATTTTCAGTGGGATGCCTTACTATATATTATTTCACTTAATGGCCCTTTATGATGGGAGTACTTCTCTTCTTCTATACGATGCCCTCACTACAAAAGCAAAAATCAATATTAATAACAAAAAATTAAGTGATAATATTTGTGTGTGTATGTATATATATATATAAGTTGCAGCATTAGCAGATATTAAATGACAATAACATTTATTTTGCCATAATAATGATATAATAGTATTAGTATTTTAAATAGTTTCTAGTAATCTTTATTGGAAAATATAATGAGAACCTAGTTATAATAAATATTGAAATTTTTTGACAAAATAATGATGATGATGATGATGATATTATTATTATTATTATTATTAGTAGTAGTAGTAGTAGTAGTAGTAGTAGTAGTTGTGACAATTTAAATATTATTATTATCATAATTATTAAATTTGTAAAAATTAATATTGTGATGATAAATATGATTTTTATTTCCATGATATATACATGTATTTAGTTATAATTTTCTCATTGTTTTTTTTCCACATCATGTGGTGATTATGATACTATACTATACAAGAAACGACAAATCACAGTGACTTTCGTAGAAGAAAAGGTTAAAAAGGAAGATATGGTTCATGATACATTCCATGACTAAAGAATATATATTAGCAAGATTCAGGCTATAATGTGGTATATATGATGGCCTCAAAAGGGGCAAGGGACATGAGATGACTAATGTTGATAATATTTTCGCATTTGATCGAATCTTATGATCTTTTGTGAATGAAATTCTTATTTGAAAGAAACTGAGCGTGGGTGAGTGTATTTGGATAAATAATTGCTTGCATTGATGCTTAGCTTTTTAGCGAAGCTAGGAAGTGATCTGATTTGCTTGTCTAGACTCCAAACTTTTTTATTGAATGTAAACTCTATTTGTCGAGGATGTAAGTATATTGTGTATGCGTGAGAGTATGAATGCTACATGTTTTCACTAACTTGAATGGGATCCTATTTCCAGTCTATTCATTCTTTTATTTATTTGGATTTCCATGCATTTCTTTAGTTAGCATATAACTCTATATGTTAGACAAATTCTCTTGATGTCACTTAGGATTCCTGTTAAAGAAAGTGACTTCCAATTAAAAATAAAATAAAATTCTTATTTTGTGTTTAAGAATTTTGAACTTATTCTTTTGATTATTTGAATTTTATTGATAAAAATTTGATTTAAAGATTTAGATTTTTTTTAAGAATAGAGTACAATTAGGAGGTCTTTTGGTCATTTTTTTCTTCTTCATGACTTAGAATAACTTCCTTAAGGTTTATTTGCCTACCCACCATGCATGAGACTTTAGACGAACAACCTCCCAAAACACAATAACTCATGTTGTGTATGTGTGAGAGTATGAATGCTGCATGCTTTTTTCTCTAATGATAAATGCCCGGATGTTTTCCTATATTTATGGATACTAAGTGTCTAATTTTATAAGTTACCTCATATTTGTGGGTACTAAGTGTCTAGTACTAAAGTTATGGCTCTAAGCCCATCGAAAACATTAAAAGTTGTAAATAAAGGTTATAAACTTTATTTCAAAATTTAAAAGGACACTAAACACTAAACACAAGCATGTACATCCTACTCCCTCCAAACACTTAGGTACCCCTAAGGGGTCCAACCCCTTGGGCCACATCCAAGCTATATAAATAACTCAATTCTAGCTTGAGGTTTCAATATGGAATAGACATTGTCATAGGGGAAAAACTATGTTAGGCCAAACATTATAGGTTTGCCTCCCCCATGTACAGCCGGCCTATTTCAAAAGCAAAACTAATAAGCCTTCCTAGTCCAAGTATCCCAATCAAGTGCCTGGCTAGCCGAAGTTTGGATGAAGGTGACTCCAAGGCCCATCTGCAATACTCGTACACACATACGCACAACGAAAATAAACATGCATCAAGTAAATTGCAAGCAACACAACATATTACGGGCAACACGCCCAACCCTGTAATTCCATTGCACCAACAATTAAATACATCGGGAACGGTCATGAGCCATCACATAAGACTCCCCTAAAATTCACTAACACATGCTAATTGTGGCTATCAGGAGTGGTGAGGTCTCAGCATGTCTTTTTACAGCTTACAAGATTGGGCAGTTGATAACCCCAACCAGTAGGTCAACAGTGTAGAGATCATCCTCTATTTGCTAGATAAACGATCCATAAGATGCTGCTAAGTGTCTCGGTGGTTTTCCTCAAAACTACCTACTGTTCGCAACTCCCAGCAACCTCAAGCAAAAGTTTACCAAGTGTCCCAGCATTATCTTCATCAAGTCCCAATCGTTCCCACATGCTTAGCTACAAATTACCAAGTGCGCACCACATGTCCATTATGTACGCCAAGAATCTACCAGATAACTAAGTCCCCCCACCTAACTATGTGCCATGTCATGCTGGCCAATTTCCAACTTTCTTACACGCTTGTTGCTTTGGCCAACTACGCGCTAAGTCTCAAACTATCCTGCAGGCATTATTCTCATGTTCCTTTGTGTGTATCCATGTGCATCGTTGTGTTGCTCTGCACCAAGCTGCTGCTAGCTAGCTCGATTTGCGCTTATCTCAAGTTCCCATGCGTATTATCTAGCAATTGTCCGCACAATGCCCATAAATATACTACACCAAGCCAACACTAAGTCTCATAAGTGCCGCACCATGCCAGTACTCATCATTATGTCATCTCATATTCAATTACTATTCAATGCTTGGCCCAACCAACACAAAAGGGGTCTAACAAACCACTCCCACTTGAAAAGTCCGACTTTCTCATCGGAGCCAAGGACAAGTATCCCCACTGGTTCCAAGCTCTCCCAATAGAACAAAACTCGCTCAGTCCTGAAATTTTCACAAATAAACGGCATCAGTACTTCACTAACTCAAAGTGTTACTGATCTCATTGTTAAGTCTCGTTCTAAGTCCATCTTGAAATCATCTTGCTCCAACAAGCAAGCAAGTAACCTGCAAGTTCTCCCAAACCTATAAAGTTCAACATAAAGGAAATAATAAACCTCAGCGTCTGCCTCCCATTCACCTCAAAACTTGATGCTACCTAACCAGCACTGTTTTTCCAACATACTGATAGCCTGCTGCACTTCGTGAATCTTCTAGCCAACTAGTGGAACAAATTACTTGCATCCATCAATGCCACAGTCTTAGCCGACTTTGAGATCTTCGTGGGTTACCTCAAATTGAAATCCAGCAAACTCAAGCTTCAGCACAAACTTGCATACTGTGCCCGTAGATCATGTTCCAATCCTACTTGGTTGTAATTCAGCTAAGTTTCTACACACTTAGCCTAGTTTCTTCCATTTTGAAACCTTCCAACTTTGTGAGCAAGTTAGATTTTGGCAACAAACGAATGAAACTGCCTAGCACAGCACATCTGGTCTTTTGTTTATCCAATGGATTCCCCAAATGCTATACACGGTCCAATTTCATCCTGTCTTAGCTTGCATTTCGCAAAGGAATTGATTTAGTTTTGCTTAAGGCCTTTCTAACAATGTCTCACAAGCCCATCACAAAGGGAATCCTGCTGTTTGCCACCAAACAAACCACACAAAGATCACATTGAATCAAAATTGAAGCAAAACACAACAAGAGTTTCAGTCTACCTACTCCACTTCTATTTTGTGTAGAGCAAATATGATTCATCTTTGTTTCTTCATGAAATATCTAATGAATGTGTCCTTCTTCTTATATGTGTTAATGACATTGCTACCACAAGAACTGATTCTTTATTGGCCACAAGTCCATAGAAACATTTTAATGATTCTTTTCATATGAAAGATCTTTGTTCTCTTACAAACTTCTTAGGATTGGAGGTTCATTTTGATTATTCTAGTGTGTTTTTGCATCAACACAAAATATACTTAAGATTTGATTGTTATGGTTGGCCTTCAAGGATCTTCCTCTGTTGACACTCGATCGGAATTAAATGTTTAGTATCATCGTGGGGAAGAGGATCTTCTTCCTGATCCACCTCTATTTCGGCAATTAGTTGGAAGTTTAAATTATCTTATTGTTACATAGTCGGATATCGCCTTTGCAGTTCAACAAGTTAGTCAATTCAAGCAAGCTCCATACCATCTAAATTTGGAGGTAGTGCATTGCAACATTTGATATCTCTAAGGCTCATCAAGTCGTGGATTATTCTTTCCAACTGGTTCCCCTCTTTATGTTATCGCTTTCAGTAATCTCAATTATTGGGCTAGATGTCCTAATACTCACCGTTCTATCTCTAGTTGGTATATGTTTCTTGGAGATTCCTTGATATCTTGGAAGAGCATGAAACAAGATCGTGTTTCAAATTTTCAACTAAATTCGAATATTGAGCCATGTCTACTACTTATTCGGAGATTGTTTGGCTTCATGGACTGCTTGCAGAAATTAGGTTTCCTCAAACTAATCCTACTCCTTTGCATGCCGAAAATACGAGTGCTATTCAGAGCACTACCAATGCATTTTTTCATGAGCATACAAAATATATTGAGGTGGATTGCCATTGTGGAGTCTCTTCCACATGTTTCAAGTCGTCTTCAAATAGTTGATACCCTCATAAAATCCATGACTCAACTATGTTATTAATTTCTAGTTGGCAAATTGATACTTCTTGATCAAACAACATCAATTTGAGGGAGGATGTTAGCATGGTGACAACAACCCACATCAATTCGGGGGAGGATGTTAGCATGGTGACAACTCATTAGAGTTACAGCTCATAAGGGTTAATTCTTTCCATATACATTTTAGGAATGTTCTAGCTATATATAATCTATGTAAATATATGTAAATAGCTTTAAATATACATATCAACATTCATCTGGGAGTGGCAAGTCAAGGCAAATTATCAGGAATGTAAATCAATATATATTACAATTTTTAGGAATAGTAGATTTTTAGGGTAGATCGTGGGAATGTAAATCAGCATTACAGCTAGGAATTGCAGATTTTTAGGCAGAGACGTTTCAACAATGTAAATCAAAGTATTCTTTTATTTAATGAAAGAACTCTCTAGTTGAGAGCCATTAAGCAAAAGTGACAGGTTGGCAATATTGAGGCTTTTGGTTATAACCTTCCACCATGAATAACTGCAGCAAGAAGATCCAAGATTAATGAGCATAATCTTGAAAAGAAATGGACCAATCAAACTACGCAAATGAAAGAGGCGATTTTTGATTTTATTCAACAATATTAATTAAGCTTTATGCTAATACATAATGATTTCATTTGGAAAAGTAGATGGCCATGGGAGATGCATTTTCATTCCACCGGAGCCAAATCACAAAGCCATTTAACTATGCTTGTAGGTTTGACGCAAAAACAGTATCCAACAAATATAGCCTATGGGATCCGAGATCCTAATCTAATCAATAACAAAAGGAAAAAAAAATTTTAAAAACAAATAACACAAAATATTAGATAGTACTCCTTGTGAGTTGTGGGGCTGTTCTGGTTAAGCACTTGTGTATACATGTATATGTAGCGTTTTCTAGCAGTGGGATGTGGGATATATATGAAAATGATTGGAAACAGTCATACATGTACAATAGGGCCAATGACTGATGACTGATGGGCATTACCTTCTATTGGACCAACACTTTTCAGAAGGCACTGGAGTGGTATAATGACGAAGATACATTTTTTAGTTTTAAGGGTACTGAAAGAGACATCTTAACTCATGTACATAAGAAGATGATTATATAATATTCTGGGGAAAAAAAGTGCTACTTAATTTATTTACTCAACTCAATTATATAGAAATGTGGATCCGAAGGGTAAATATTTAACGCCACTTTTAGCCCTGGCCTACTCGCTTTGTCTGTGTAAGTAGGTATGTGATTGTTCTAGAACACTGCTTATATAGTTAAATATTATAGCTATGTATGCTATTTATATATAAAATTAGAAACATGCATATATGCATGCACCTGTGGCAACAATGGATGTGTCTAGATTGTTAAAGATATACAGTTGAATTTCAATATTGCAGTAAAGGAAGGGTCCATCAATTCCAACTAATTATGTAGTTAACAGAAAAGAAGAATTCTGAGTTCAAATAATGAAATCATGTCTGCCTGTCTGCAGGTACCATAATCAGATAACAAAACCTGCATTTTGTGTATATACATGATCATGTCCATGGGGTAGAATTCTATCACCACTTCTCTGCAAATATGTGTGTGTGTGTGTGTGTGCATATTCATCAAACTCAACTAGCATATATATATATATATATATATATACATGTCCTATACCTAGAAGCAATACGTATGCATTGCACGGTTCCAGCTCTCTTGTCAAGAAATAATTTCTTCATGAAAATATGATCAAAGGGGCCTCAGTCACTACATGATACTTATAACTCCAACAACAACAGAAGCAATAATAGTAATTATTATTGTTATTATTTTCGGTATATTTTTAATGCATTCAGTAAATTAACTATATTTAAAAAAAAATTGTAAGCTTTTATCATCTTTTCTTTGTATTCGTGTATTCTAGAGATCTCTCACATATTAAGTTTTTGTATCTCTCTTTATTCGTTTAGGCCTTTGTATTATTTCTTCTCTTTACTAAATCTTACCAATAACTAGAAAATTATGCTTATTAGAATAACTTCAGAAACGTACTTTTAAAATTTTCTTGACTTAATAGTTCATTTACTTATTCATATTGTGAATTTTTGAAATCCCAATTGATTACTATAATCAAAATCTTAACTATGAACTCGATAAGTAGATTCATATACTATTTTTATTATCCATATATAGGAAGGAAATGGAGATACTATTATTATTACCTAAAGGAGGGCTTTAACGACAACCCCATTAAGTGGGCTCTAAAGCCATACTACTATTACCCATATGAGGGTCTTAACTAAAACCCCGTTAAATAGATCCAGACACTTCTATTATTATCCTAGGAGGGCCTTAACTACAACCCCTTTAAGTAGACTCAAAAATTTTACCATTGCAAGCCCACAGTACAGTTCTGAAACTCTTTCCTATCGACAGTTTTTCAATCATATATAGAGCATAGTCTTTAGACACTTTTTAATAGAAAATAATTTAATTTTTATTTTTTTTATAAATCTAAGGTCACGTAACAGACTTACAAAAAAGTCAAACTATAACAAGCCGAAAACTTATTTTATATAGAAAAAATCATTTGGACAGAAAAATAAATACATTTATTCAGAAAAATATTTTATAAACAAATAGAAGGAGAGAAACTAATTTCCATTCATCTTTGTAATTATCAGATCACATGTTATACTTTAAAAAACAAAAATTCTAACATAGCATGCTCAATTTATTTATAGAAAAAATCATTAAAAAAATATGAGCTTATCTAGAAAAAAAAATATCTGCAAAGAGAATAGAAGGCTGAAACTACTCACCCATCTCAAATTTTCATTCGCTTAATTTATGGATTGGTCTGAATGACCAAAATCCTATACACAAACAAATCATGATAAATTAGTGCCTAAATACATTTGAATGAATCAAGAATTAATTAAAGATTCAAATACAGTCTCAAGAATGTGAATTGCTTGATACTCAAGCTCTTCATCTTTCCCTCTACCATCTTTCTCATCTAGGATCGATTATGTGTAGAAACTTAGATTGTTTTTCTTAAATTCTAGCATGAAAAGAAGGTGGTAATAGAAAACATATTTTAAAATTTCATATCACCTATATATATGGGATTTTAGTAAGCCCATATCACTAGATAACTTGTAGGGGCCAAAAACTATCTAGATAGGATTTTAAAATGGTTGAAAGCCTCCAAAATGATGTCCCTATCTATAAATATGAAAATTAAATAAAAAATATGACTCGTCATCTTTAGTTTAATAATCACGGACTTAAATTTATAAATACACCATAATAATTTATTGACTTATTTTCTGCACTAGTTATAGGCTTAATCATAACTAGAAATGAACTAAATAGTTTGGGTTGACTATTACAAAATTGGGCTTACTTTTGTTTAGAGAAATGGCGCTCATTCGGGTCAAACATGAGACCCTCACATAATATGCGAGATTAATGTCACTTGAACTACAAGCCATGAGGCAAATTGGGCTTACTTTGGATAATTCAATAATACTAATATAAGCTCTAAAACTGTGTTATACTATTAACTCTATTGTTGCTCTAAAATCAAATACTTAAGTCACTAAATTAGCTTAAAATAAGATATAGACCACATGATCAACCTTTCTTCACTATAAAGAGAATGATCAATCAAAGGGCTGTATCATATTCCTAAAAAAAAAACAAAAAGCTTTTTGCTGAGCATACTTTGATCACCTCCAATCTCTGCTCACATGTTGAAAGGATAGGTATAAATTATGATGTACTAATATGACAAATCAAAAAACCTTCAGTGCATGACTGAGTCATAAATTTAACATGCGTGGTCGCAAATTGATGTCCTTAGTTGATAGCTTAATCATTACTTAAAATTCAATTAATGAAGCTTCCATCAAATAATCTGCATTCTTATGACAAGCAAACACATTCTGCATATTTAATCATCACCAAATGATCCTTAGAAAATTATTAAAATCGAAAGCCTATATCCTCAAAGTTGCAAGTAAAAAACCAAGACAAGTACCCAAAGTGTTGATCGAGCTCCAAACAAATTATATGCTAAAATTTCAAAAGAAAAGCGGCTCAAAATCATGTTATGAAGAATCAAAAGCAACTATAATTGATTCACTATTCCTTACATGCAATATCATATATATATTCATTTCTTTATATATATACATATAAAAGACAAAGTTCACTATTAATTACATAAGCTGACATTCTATCAATGATATAGAAGCTTAGCCTTAATGAAATTTAAATAGTTTAAAGATATAATTAAAAATTTGGAGTATTACACTCATAGTTGTCTTGGCTAGCTTGAGGTGACCAAGTGAGCCAAGCACTAAGTGCCCCACAGACACTATTTAAAAAATTGGATCGGATCGGATCGGACCGGCCGGTCGGACTAGTCGAACCGTCAATCGGCTGGTGAACTAGTCCAATTTTCTCAAAAAATCAAAAAAATAAAAAAAACATCATATTTTGTAAAAACAGTTCAAACCGGCTGGTCGGACCGTTGAACTGGACCGATTTTTTAATTTAATTTTTAATAAAATTATTTTTTTTAATTTTTTTTGGGTCTAAATACAAAGTTTAAAGGTTAAGGTATACTTTACAAGTTATTTAAAAATAAAAAATAAGCTTTAATTTAGAGTTTAGAATTTAGAATTAACTTATATACTCTCAATTTTAAACTTTAAACTAGATATATTTAAATTACTGAGATCATTTATAATATAAATAGTGAAATTTGGATTGTAATATTGGACAATATCCTTTAAGCTCTTTATATTTTATATTTTGGTATTTTATTAATTTTTAAGTAATATATATAATATAAATTATTTTATAATTACGACGTCATGGTTCAATTACGGTCCAACCAACAGTTGAACCAGTGAACCGTGAACCGTGAACCGGTAAGTTTTTCGGTTTAATGAACGATCCGATTTTTTGAACACTGCCCACAAAGGCGCCTATACCAAAGCCCTTGTTGTGCCTTGCCTAGTAAGTGAAACGATCCACCTAGCATGCCTCAGTGTTTTTTTTTTAAAAAAAAGGAAAAATTATAAAATACCATAAAAAAAACCCTAGTTAACGTAATAAAAAAATAGCCTGGCCAATTCCCATACATGCTTCCCACTATGCCCAAACCCACCCACCCCATCAGTTCATCACTACTCGCCCACTGCCACTTGCTATTGTCGGCAATTGCCTCTAGGTACAATTTTCATTATTTTTCCTCTTTTTTTATGTTTTTCTATTTTTTGTTTTGTGTAGAAAAACCAAATTCTTAAGTTTTTTTTATTTACTTATTTTTAAACCAATTTTATTCTTTTTTCTATTTTTAATAATTTTTATGTTTATTTTTTTATTTTTTTTACTATTTTCATATGTCTTGTTACTGTTTTTAATTTTACTGTAATTATTTTAATTTTTTTTTATTTTGCTATTTTTTGTTGTTCCTTTTTTTATTTTTGCTTTTTTTTCCATTCATTTTGTTTTATTCATATTTTCCTCTAAAATCTAATATATGATTTTAAATTTATAGCTTGAAAATATATCGTCTTCTAGTTCTGGACAAGCTTCATCTAGAAAACACCCATGTTGGAAGTATGTGAGATTGGAGAATCCAAAAAATACAAATAATACTATATGTATTTTTTGTGATAAAAAATATTCTAGGGAAATATACAAAGCATAAGGTGGTTTTCCTAATGTGAGGCCATGTGAGAAAGTTCCAAATGATGTGAAGGAGAAGATTCAGAATTATATGGACACAAAGAAGAGAGCCAAATTAAAGAGCAAACTATTTTAGAAAAAAAGATTCAATATCAAAGAACTTGAGAAGAATACTTGAGAAGTGTTGGTGAGAAAGATAATGCTGATGAAGTAGAGAGTCAAGAAGTTTATCAATTGAAGAAAAAAGCAAAAAAAAAAATGTAAAAGGGCCAATGGACTTTTTTGTAAGTCATGGCAAACAATTGACTTCAAAAGACATGAAGAAACAAAAGGATGTAAATAAAGAGGCATTGAAGATACTAAAAGGTTAAGCACATTTTGCTTTAGCAAGATGGATGTATGATGCTAGATTGCTTTTAATGTGGTGAAGTATGATAGCTTTCAAGAGATGTTTGATGAGATTTTAAAACATGGTCCTAGTTTGAAAGCACCCACTTATCATGAGGGAAGAGTTTCTTTGCTGAAAAGGAGGTTGAACAACTAAAAAAAGTAATGGAAGACCATAAATAAGAATGAAAAAAACACGGTTGCTCTATCTTGTTAAATTAGTGAAAGGAAAAAGGGAACAAACTTTGATTAATTTTCTTGTTAATTGTCGTAAGGGAAACATGTCTGTGAAGTTAGTTGATGCTTTTAAGTATAGCAAGACAGAAGAGAAAATGTTTGAGTTGTTGAGTGATTTTGTGGAGGAAGTTGGATCGGAGAATATTGTTCAAGTGGTTATAGATAATGCTTCAAACATGAAGCAAGCAGATAAGATTTATTAAATAGTCTATCATATCTGATGCAGCTGAAAGTCACTTATAGTAAAAGGAGAGTGTTCGGGGTAAATTCGATCAGGGAGGTCGAGTGTTCAAAACTATGTTACTCTCGAGGTCTAAGATTTGCAACCACAACACATGTTAGACGAGGTGCCCCCGGCTAAGGCACTCCAACGTTCAAGTTAGCTCTGATCGAGAGATAATAATCAAACAGGAGACTGAGAGTATTGAGGGTTTATAGAGTATTTGGCATTATCTTGAGCGTGGTTGAATATGAAGTATTTATAGCCTTCTCCAGGCGTGATTTGTCCATGGTGCCCTTATCAGGTGTACTGACTTTTGTCTTTACCAGGGGGTTGATGGTCATTCCATATCCAGATTTTGGTACTATTTTAGGTGGCTGAATCTCCTATTTTTTAGGATAAATAGTACCTCTGGAGGCATCTCCCTACCAAAGGTGGTGGCAGGGTTGGTGACAGCGACTGTGCTGGTTGTCACGAGTCATTAATGCGGAGGCATGCTATCTATTAGACTAATAAATGTGACGGAGATCCAAGTCAATGTCGAAGTGAGTCTTAAGATCGATACATGTCAACCAGACCTGATTGGTCGATCATCGATCCCCGTTAAGCAAGGTCGACCAGACGCTTGTTGATAGGCACTCAGGCCCAGATTTGATGTTGGGCTTGTTGGATTATCTGGAGTGGTTCTGAGGTCGATGCAAGTAGACCGTGGACCCCTGCAGAGCAAGGTTAGCCAGATAATTGTTGATGGGCGCTCTAGCCCAGACTTGATGTTGGGCTTGTTAGGTCTACTAGGCTATCCCATATCAATATCTTTGTATTCTTTTCTTTTCTCCTTTTATAATTTATTTTAATTATTTTTCTACATTTTCTTATTTTCATAGGACAATTGTTGATGGCAAAATATCAGAATTTATATTCGACGTCGTGTGCCGCACATTGTTTGGACTTGATGTTGGGGGATATGTTTAAAGATAGAGACATTCGTCCAATTATTGCAAAGGCCGTAAAATTGAATAATTATATGTGTGTGTATATATATATATATCCATCTTGGTGTAGTAAATTTGATGAAAAAGTTTACTAGTTTAGAGTTGGTTAAACATGCAGTCACTCGTTTTGCCACAACATTTCTCACGCTCTTAAAGTTTAATTTAGTGAAGAAAGGATTGAGAACTATATTTGTTTTAGACACATGAAGAAATAGAAAATGGGCAAAGAGTGAAGAGGTATACAAGTAACCAAGATTGTGCTATGTACTACATTTTGGTGAGGAGCAACCAAAACCCTTAAGATTGCTAACCCTTAGTGAATGTTCTTTGGCTAATTGATGATGAGAAAAAACCTCCTATTGGATACATCTATGAGGCTATGGATAGAGTGAAAAAGGCTATTACAAAGAGTTTTGGTGGTGATGAGGAGAAATATAATTGGTATTTTGATATCATTGATAAGAGGTGAGATGATCGACTTCATCAACATTTGCATGTAGTTGGCTACTAGTTGAACCCAGAGTTCTTCTACTCAAATCCAAATATTGATGGTGATAAGAAAATTATATCAGGGTTCTAAAAATGTCTTGAGAGATTAGTTACAAATACACTTACTCAAGATATAATTCATAAAGAATTAATGCATTACGAGAATGAAGAAGGCCTCCTTAGGTATAATATGGCAAAGAGATAGAGGACTATGAGATCACCAGGTAATATCATAAATTGAAATTTTGAATGTATCTTAAAATTGGAATGTCAATGTTACTTTATAATTAATGTGAGGTTTATTCAATTTTTGCAATTGATTGGCAAGGGTTTTATGGCAGTGAGACTCCAAATTTGCAGAGTTTAGCCATTAAAATTCTTAGCCTTAGTTGTAGTGCATCTGGATGTGAGAGAAATTGAAGTTTCTTTGAGTATGTAAATATATTAATTTATTTAGTTTAAATTGTAGAAATATTTTTTTCATGTACTTATTCATTAATGGTATATGAAACTAATAGGTACATAGCAAGAAGAGAAATAGGTTGGCTCAAACTAAAATGAATGATTTGGTATCTGAGAAAATACAATAGAACATTGAGAGCATTATATAGAGCCCGTGATGAGATTGATCCTATCTCCTTGAAGGATATTGATGAAAACAATGAGTGGTTGGTGACCGAAGATGATGGAATTGGTGAAACAAGTGATGATGAGATGTTTGATGATGACCTAACATGGGGAGATGTTGCTAAAGCTTCTAGAGCTAATGAGCCCACATACTTTACTAGAAAGAAGAGATCATCCACTTTAAAAGCTCCAAGTTGGGATGGTAGTAAAGAAAAAGATAAGCACTTCAAATACGTCTAGCACATGTACTTTATACCTTATTAATGAAGATGAAGATGATGAAGAAGAGTGTGAACCCATTCATGGTGGCCATAAAGATGGCGAATTTTGCATTAGATTTGAGTGGGGATGAGGATGACATATGATTATCTATTATTAGTTGACCATATATTAGTATTTTATGAATCATGAATGAATTTTTGAAGGGTGAACTTAGATTTTTTAACATTATTTGTGTTTTCATATGTTTTTTAAAATTTTTGTACTATACATATTTATGTAAATACATATATATATATATATATATATTTTTTTTTTAAATTGCCGCCTCGTTGGCCTCCCACCTTTAATAAGTTTGATTACTCTTACTGTGATGAAAGATGATAAAAACGTAAAGTTGCAGCTATTTATGCGTTTGGTTGCATAGGAATTGACAGGGAGACAAATAAACATGAGTACATGACAAATCGATACTAAAGAAAGTATTGTCTACCGCATTCATATTATTTTTCCAATAAAATGTCACTCACCTAACTCAATTGAGATAATAATTCCTGCTTAGCCGGAATTCATGCTATTCTATAACGCACTTTTCCCAGTTGAAAGGAAAAGAAGAAATCTTGGATAAGATCCATTGTCTTATAATCCATAGTTATATTAAGGACAAAAAAGAAAAAGTATATAGAGAAAAAAGAAGAGCAGTCAAATTTTGAATAGGTCATTTGGTTATTCTGCATAGAAAACAATATGCTTATATTTTAATTAATGAAGTAATTAGTGATTAATTCCAGTTCGTATGGTTCCAATTTAATTAAATGTGGCGTTATTCATACTTCGCTACGGATGTATAATATAATATGGGTTTCAACAGTGGTCTCCTTAAGTTTGAACTATGACGTAGCGATGTATCCTAGGTCTTTAAGAAAGTGTTAAAGTAAACATCAATGTGCTATAGCTTGTTCGAATTACTTAAATTTGGTGCTAAAATTATACGCGTGTAGTGTGATTCGATTATTTTTTTCAAGTATATGAAGAAAAAGTCGTAACGTTTTATAATGACTCTAATTTATTTTGACCTTTAATTCTATCTATTTCAAATAAATATTATTTCTAGTAGATTTTTTGGTATTACACTGATGGAGATAATTAATGGAAACATTTGAAAGGACCATTTTGCCCCCACATGTTAGTCCAACTGCTCAAACAGGACGAGATCCATGTCCTTTTAATCCGGGTTAGGTCATGACCCGAAGGAACTTGATCTGGTATGGTCCATGACCTGGGTTTTGGGCCGTTGATCAAACTAAGGATCAAATGCATAGTAATTAGCCATCTCGATTCGTACAAATAAAGACAGTTTGATACCTATAGGGGGGGGACACACAGTACTAGGTCAGATTGTTTTCGTACACTCTCATTTGAGTTCTCATCTTACCATTGAACTCTTTTATTCACCTCAACATTATACTAACTTAAGTATCGGAGGGCCTTAGTTGATGGCAATCTCAGCTGGCCTATTGTGAGCTCTTGTGGTCAGGTCAAAGGTTCAAAATCACTTGTGCGGATCCAAGTTGAGGTTGTGATCAAGAGGAGGGTCAACTCTGGGAATTCAGTTCGAGGTTGAGACCCCAGAACTCGAGCCGCATCATGCATCAAATAAATTAAAGTTTAATATGTAAAATTAGTTGTACTGTAGTTCTTAAGGCCACGAATTGGCGCACCACAATACATGGATATCCTTTAAATCAACAATATTGCATAATCATATATCTTATTAACTTAGGACACATCTCAGGTGTGAACCATACAAATAAAAATAGTTAGGATCCCTACGTAAAATATGCTTCATATGCATGTGTCAATATTTATCAGCTCGTAATCATATATATAAATATTGAAATGCAATGATCGAGATTAGTGCAAATTTTTTTTCTTCTCTCTAATCGAAGTAAGAGCTGGAAATATCTTTCAAATGAATTTGTCCAGTATTAGTGCTTATGTATGAACGATAATCATCTCTAAATATACGATCATTTTCGAGAGATAGCATACTATCTATTGCTCAAATTAGAGAATTAGAAATGTACAGTTAACTCTCCTCTACAACAATTAAATATTTGAAATTTAAATGCAAATTAATTGATGAAATGAACAAATTCGAGGGATCTTTTT
Organism: Jacaranda copaia; assembly: GCA_014898725.1. Lineage (NCBI taxonomy): Eukaryota > Viridiplantae > Streptophyta > Magnoliopsida > Lamiales > Bignoniaceae > Jacaranda > Jacaranda copaia. Next base: position 360,487 of record JACGDI010005299.1, read on the forward strand.
ACAGTAATTGGGAAATTGCTTATAAAGAACATTAAATATACGGTCACATCTGCTTTTTAATTTCCAACTGGGATTGACAACTTTTACCTTCCTACTAATTTTCTATTTCAACAATTTACTTACTCAAGTAACTATTTTGGCGTCGCTTTCTCATTCACAGAAACTGATTTTGTGTAATTAAATGCATTATTGACATCTGCTCAAAAATGTAGATTGCAATAATTTGAAATACTTTTACTAATAATAAATGGAAATCAATATTTAATTAATCAATTTTTCGATGATAATTTATTTATTTTACATGTTTGGTTGTACAACACGTTTACGTGCCAACATCATAGATATAATTATATAGAAATTGCTCGACTCATGCTACAAATGTCAACAAGATGAATGTAATATTTGTGAATGTTCTTGAACTATATATTTCCTTTTACAACTACGTTGTTCCTCATCAGCAAAAAACAGGATCAGGTTGTCTCTTACAACCAATTGGGTTATTTTTCTTGTGACTAGCTTGGGTGGTTGGTCCATTTAAATTTTCTTTAATTTCTTGTGTTAAATATTGACACCGAAATGTGTCCAGAATGCAAAAACTTGAAAAAGCTTCGTCTGCTCGCGGTAAAGATTTAATTAAGGTTGGTTACAAGAATGATTGATAGTTGCTAAAAGCAAGAAAATTATTTCTAAAATTTATAGTGGTCAAAATAATGTTGTTATAAGTGGTCAGAATAGAATAGGATAGTTATTGGCAATAAAAGGAGTTACTAATTTGAACATGGAAGATACATGCTTAGCTACCATTCAATTATCGTCACTAAAGATAGAATAATGGGCAACAAATTTATTGCACGATGTAGAAATTTGGGGTTCATAACATTGGCATGGTGACTATAGTTACGCATATAGGTACCACATCATTTTGGCAAGTAAAGAATGATCCCCTAGCAACCAATTAGTCATCAATTATAATAGTTGTGTTATTTAAAATGTGTACTGACCATACTATGATGATACAAGTCATTGCTAAAGAGTCTTTTTTTAATAAAGAAAGAATTAGTCATAGTAATTTTAATATCAGAACAAGACTTATTGAATTTTCTGTATGTTTTAGTTGACTAAAATATTAGATACTGATCACTCCTATGTATAAATTAGAAAACAAATAATGCCTGTATAAATGGTTTTAATTGGTTACTAATATCTACATATTAACAACCAAATAATGGTTGTAGAAATATAGTTTCAAATGATTGGAAATAAGTACCTATTAATGACTAAATAATGATTGTAAAGACAAATGGAATTGGTTGTTGGTGACTTAATGTATATATGATAGATACTAGATAATAATTTTAGAAAAAAATTAAAATTAATTGCAAATGTGTACGTATTAGTAAGCGATTAGCACTTGCCAAAAATAAGTTGAATTGATTGTTAATATTTATATAATAACAATTAAATGGTGATTCGAACTAAATTAGAACTGATATCTACCAATCTAATGATCAGAATATTCTACCAATTCATATGAACAATTCCAACACCAATCTAATGAGAACAAGTTTAGAAAATGAAAACTTTAGCTAAATGAATTCACTAATTATAACGGAATCTCATAATTTTTTTTTCTTTTTATTTAGGGTGGGGGATCGTCCACAATTTGATTTGAGTACCTCCCGTAGCCTCAAACCCACCTCTAATTTAAGGGTAAAATTGGTACAACCAAACTTGCTTTGGCCCCCACTAAAGTCACAGGCTCACGCAACTAAACTTGGTGAATGAAATCTTATAGTTTATACAATGTCGATGGGTACATAGAGTTGTTATACACCTCAAAGAAAGCATAACCATATATTGAAATTTTCTCCAAATTTCCGTCCACTTTTCTTCATATAGCTCTTGAAATCTATCCGTGAACTTCAAATAGTCAAAAAGTAAAGTAAACAACATAAATTAGTTTATATATATATATATATATATATATATGTTCCATGAATGACATGACAACAAAACTGAAAAATAAAAAAAATAATTAGAAACTCCTTATATCAGGTTCATCCACATATGTAGAATATGAGAGTATTAATAGTCTCATCTTCCATTTAATTTCTCATTACCGTTGGCAGTGGACAAAAATATTAGTCTCATTTATCAGTATATATGCATTTGTATTAACCTTACATATGTTAGATTTTTCTTCCTACATCATTCATTACAAATGGCTGATACAAATCTTGTACATTTTAGCTTTTCCACTTCTACATCATTTATTACATACGGCTTTAACAACAAATATTAAGTTATTTAATCTATTTTAGTAATTTACCTATTATAATAAGGGGGAGATGAATGCATGTGGTATTATCTTGAAAATTTGACTTCTATAATGTGAACTGATCCAAACTAATTGAAGCACTAACAAATCATTTTACAGATTTTGTGTGTGTGTGTGTGTGTGTGTGTCCGAATGAATCTTTGATCTTAAACTCATGATCCTCAAACCACTTAATTTTTTTCAATTCTAAAGCCAAAGTTGTAATGAACTTAGAAAAAATGGATAGAAATTGTTCCACTAGAATTAATATTGGTCACAGGAAGAAATAAAGCCGAACAATAACAGATAACCATACAACCTTCCAACAAATTAAAATCCCAAATCAACAATTACTTAGCTCAAATTGTAGCAACAAACTGATTGTGTCTTTCACATACGTTTGTCAATATATATAAAACTATTGGAATATGATTTTGCCATTAAACATCTGACACATCACGTAACATAAATAATCCTTTCTTCATATCAATACCAAACAAATCAGTTTGATGTATCAATTGATGATTATGGCAACAATCTCACTTATAGTTTCTAGATGTAAAATATTTGTTTCTGTTAAAAAAAAATGTGTCCATAGTAAGCTAGACTTACAAGAATTGTATGTTGCAGTTACTAAAGAATTAAAATGATCAAATGTCAGAAGCACCATTGTATCGAGATAATAATCAGATAATAAATCATCAACTAGATTTTAAAATTCATCTAAGAAATCATAAACGTTATCATATATAAACAAAAATTCTATATACCTCAGCATTCTATATAGAGAACCGCTTCAAAATCAAAGAACTTACAATATGTGTATTGCAAATAGGAGCGAACGCAATTCCTGCCCAATCAGTAGCATTAATGATATATCTTTCAAGTCAAATGAGAAAAGGGTAAAAAGATAGCAACTACGATCACTTCTAGGAAGGTAAAATCTCAGTAACAGATCATTATCATGACTACTTATGAGAGCACATAGATAGCTGAATGAACTGAAATTATGTAAGTTTGACAGCAGCATGTACTGAAAGTGCTGGTAGCATCAAAACAGCTCCACAAATATCCATCAAGAAGCCAAAAATCCAACCTCTATTTGAAGCATATGCTTTTATTACCTACAAATACAGATCATTTTCCATATCTATTACTTCAATTTTAATCATATGCACTTTACTAATATATATATA